>OZ026507.1:10278597-10643597 GCA_964019985.1 Aurelia sp. 4 Dawson et al 2005 | reverse complement strand
TCTCTACTTGTTTCAAGAAGGTGTTTCCAATTTTTAGCTTACCCAGATGTTTTCTCTTTTGCTAATTACCGTGTATTCACTTTTCTTCTGATTTAAGAGTAAGGCCCATTTTATCACTTTCAATTATTACCTTGTCTAACAGTGCCTGTAGATTTCCTCTGATTCTTCTTTGTGTATTATATCATCTCCTTTTTTTAGATTTGTAACATTATGCCTACTAATAATAAATCCATTCAAATCCGATTTTCCTCTTGAAATTATTTCGCTGCTCTTTTTACTTTGCTCTTTGTTCCCATTATAGGTTCCCAGTTTATTAAATGTCTTTCTCATCTTTGTCTAATCTTTGAAGCAATTTGATAATCTTTTCATGTTTCACTCGATCAAAAGCTTTCGTGTAGTCTAAAAAGTTATACAGATCTTTCTGTTTTCGATCGCCTTGTTGCATAAAATTCTAATGATGAAGATTGGATTCCTTGTGCCCGGGTCTGCTACAAAGCAACATTGCTCTTTCGCGATTTCCAGTCTCATTGCTTTTCTTATTCTGACCATGGTGACCCTTAGTATGTTTCATCAGAGTATTACACAGTGTAGTTGTTTCTATAACTGGCTATCATTCAGGAGGCCGTGCTACACCACAGAGCAAGGCCTCTTTATCATTGGCAGTTGGGGGGGGGGGGGGTACCAGTGCTAAAACTGTATCCATCCTTTGACTTTAGAGTAAGAACATCTGTTTTCATTACTCCCAAGCTGAATCATGCTTCAGATCATTCGTTTATTCATTGCTGATTTAACTTCAAAGGTAAACATTTACCCTTTGTCAGGCTCGTTATTTTAGCCCTTGTCTTTCCTATTTATGTAGTGAACAATGTTGGAATGGGATATGAGCACCCAGATTACCTGGATAATCTTTCAGTTGAATTCTGCGAGAAAATGGTCCACGTTAACATGCTGTCAGCTGTGAAGGTATGAATGCAATTATATGCATGAAAATCTGTGAAACTCATTACCTCGATTATGTTAAGATTTTAGCGATAGTGTATTCTCATAAATGTGTTACAAGTACGTTTTTGAGTGATACGTTTTCATTGTGTGCAGTAGCATGCTGCAGTGCCCGTTGGACCAGAAAGGACTTCTCATGTTCGAAAATTTTTTATGCGGAGAATACTGGATGCATTCTTGGAATGAATTGCAGTTTCGCAAAATAGCTGAAAGAAATGCTGCACAATTTTTTTGACTGCCTTTCAATTTTTAGATCATGTGAGTATTGCTAAAAAAGGATGTACGGAAGTTATTTCAATTTGAAATGTAGGTATCTCTTCTCTTGGAAAGTGCTTTTTATGAAGAATCCGATCATCATATAAGTAAATTGCAGGAAAAGGTCTTGGTAGTTCTCATCTTTAGTTTAAATTGTGAAATTTTATTTTCTACTACATTTAAGGCTTCAGTAAACGTGTGTGACAGGAGATTTAGTTTTCTCTCCCTGAAAGCCAAACTATTAACAGAATCCAGCTGAAGTATACGTCATTCGATGAACGAGAATGTGGGGATTCTAACCATACCAAACTAATTCCAAATATAGTAAAATTATATTTTCAGGCAAATTTATTTCTTACCACCTTCAAAGGCTATTGCGTGCCCTCGTGTTTGAAGTAACAAAATCTGACTTACATCAGCAGGAAGTACAGATCCTAAGCTTTTAAAGAGTTTCTGGAATTTTTTAAATACCTTATCCCTTTCAACATACAGGGTGTCAACAAAAATTGTTTGACGTTTGATAAAATATTGAAAAATAAGGACAAAATGAACAGGGTTATGGAAAGATAACGCTGTTCCTAGGATTATGAAATAATTTGAGAGACTAAAATCGTGCAAATCGGTTGAAAATTCGCTTAGTTACAAGCTCTCGAAGATCAAAAATATGCGATAGCTGAAACCAGAGACCCCCCAGATTACTGGTATTGAAAAAAGCTCGAAGACGGAGGTAAGAGAAATTTATCCAATGTCATACCTCTCGTTGATATCAGAGCAAACCAAATAGGACTTCTAAACTAAAGTATTTCTTGCGATCATTCTCTAGCCTGCGTGCAGACTTTGGTTACTGGGGAGGAGAGAAAAGAAAGAAACTACAAAGTCTGCGCAACGGCGTGAGTTTTCTTGTTTTGAAATTTTCAATGTGATTGCGCAAGCGAGAAGCCTTTTTGTTTTCTCTTGTTATGAAAGCCAATCAATATCGAGTCGTCAAAACCCCGGACCCAATAGATTTAGCGGATTACAATCGATATTGTCTGTTTTAAAAGCGAGACAAAGGGTTGATTGTAGTCAAAGTGCTCAGTCGTTGAACAAATTAGCGAATTATGAAGGGGAGCTGAGATGATCGTCGTGTAAATATGTGAATGAAAGAGGAAGAATTGCAATATTCAGAGAAGCCTGGATCTCGTCCAACTCATTTTCAACATAAACAGGATCCTTGTTGAGCACAATACTGTGATGAAGAAATTTTTCAAGGAAACCTGCATGTACTGCAGAGCTCCGACCGGTTTTTCTTGGTGTTGAGCAAGAAACAGGTCCTGACAAGGTTTGTTCTGATCGAATTCTTTGCAGCAACTCAACTGTTTTCTACTGAATTTGCAGAGTCTACCCTCGTTTTGACAGCTAATGAGCCTTGGTTTTTCCTGTTGCCTGTTTGACAAGTCATTGTTCTCGCTGTGCAATGAATCGAGTAACTTTCTTCTCTTCTTGAACAAATTAATGTAACAACGAAAACATATCTTTATAACGATTTTACAACTGGATGAACCAACGTCATCGACGAGATTCTTATCAGTCTCGATTTTGTTGAAAGTCTCCTTGGCGACGCTCTCTCTCAAAATTACGCAATATTGTGGCAAATATGACATGGCGGTCATGTGATCTAAAACAAGAAAACTCACGCCGTTGCGCAGACTTTGTAGTTTCTTTCTTTTCTCTCCTCCCCAGTAACCAAAGTCTGCACGCAGGCAATCATTGTCCAAATTCCTTAACATTGCGCAAGTCCAAAACAATGGTTCAAAACATAATCGGCGACAGACCGAATCTGTTTCCTCAAAGCATCCATATGCTTGACAGTTAAGTTATCGAAAACCTGCTTGAATCCCACTTGGTTCGCCCTAAAACAATTGAGAAATAACAGAAACGACGGCCTGTGGGGCTTTTACCAAAAATGCTATTTCGAGACCACTGGTTTCAGCTTTCGCACAAATTTGAACTTCAAATGCTTGTAACTCCATGAATGTTTAGCGGATTTGCAAGATTCTTGTGACAAAAATTACTGTAAAATCTCAGGAAAAGGGTGACTTGACCAAGGGTGCATTAAGCGTATCGTTATTTTTTAGTATTTAATCAAACGTCGAAAAATTTTTTTGAGACACCCTGCAAATACTTTCAAACATTGGCAAATGATTTCCGGCCCTCCCACAGTTGTGCTTGCCTATAAAAGATGAACCATAGTACATACAAAGGATTTGGGACACACTTTCCCAGCTCCAAGTCTGCACTGGCCGTGTGCAAATTTTTCAGGCATACGATTGGTGTAGAAGGTACAAAATTGCTTTTTAGTACCTGTATCTGGCGGATTTTTCAATCTTTGGAAAAGGGAATTTTACTGATAGCTATTATTTGTAAGCATCAAAACAAAAAAGCCACAAGCAATTAGGGCATAAAAAACAATTTACACATTATAACAAAGAGATTGATATAAATAGTGTGGTTTCATGTTTGTTTTCAAGCATGCGAGCAGCTTCATAGGTCAAAAACAAGGATAAGCATTGAAAAACTTTGTTTGAAAATCTGTAGTTCCTTTCTTTTAATCAAGTTGCCCACAAACGCGTAGCGCAACCTTCATGAAGGGCTGTCAGATTCATTTTGATTGTACGTATCGGGCTATTCATTTCAATTGATTTTCTATCGCAAAATTCACCCATACTACAACGTTGGCATGAGAAACGAAACTGCAGCTCAAGCTCCCGTTACGTCGGACAAATATTGATCTACGTTGACAGTTCGATTCATCGAAGCTCAGCAGCAGAGTCTGTTCTCTCAACTCATGGACAGTTATCAGTTCTGGCTCATCAGTTTATACTCCAAGTAACCGTCATTTAGCTTTCGAGCGAATCCTCTTTTCATTCAAAGTTAGATGAAAGAGGATGGAAGGAAAAGCCCGTAATACACAGTGCTGTGTTGTAGCCTGAAAGACACCTTAATTAATCGTCCAATTAATCGTCGACCTAAGCAGTTAATCGACTAGTGCCGAATGATCGAGTAATCTGCTCCAGGTAATAATCGACTTTGCTGAAATAATCAAGTTTGATTCACTATTCGATTTCCATTCATGATTGCTCATAAGAAAATAATCGATTGTCATAGACCACCTTGCAAAGAAAACAGAATACCATTTGAAGATACAGAACGTCTATTCCAATTATTCTGTCTATTACGGACCTTTTATTCTTGGAAGTCTATTCTGTTGCTATCTTTATGTCTTCTAGTCTAGTCATTCAAACCCCCGCTATATCAAGTAATCAGTAATTTTGCATACGATCATTCAAATAGTAAAATTATGGTCGATAGATAAACCTTACCTCAAAATGGGACTACAAGAGGAGAAATGATTAACATTGCGGTTAATAAGCCTAGTTTCCAGAACGTTCCATCACTTGAGTCACCATACTGACCTGTGAACCTGGAGAGTCTTGTGGTTTATTGTAATGCTCATTTACTGGCAGTCACGTTACTGTCCCTGTCCGTAAGTTTTCAATTAGACGTGACTGACATTATGCCCTTGCTTTCAGTCAGTGCTCACTTGTCATTTTAAATGTAAATGTTTAGCATTCAAATACCCTTTCTTGCAGATGTCACACATTGTTCTCAAAGGAATGCTTGCGAGGTATGACGATGCTTTGCTATTGCTTATCTTCAAATAGAAGATTGTCTTCGCCAATAGTATTTTAAGTGGGGAAGAGTTAAGGTTGGTAATATAGCTAAGAGCCGAATCAGCAGCTCGATCTGTATTCTTCGAAAAGGGGAATTGAATTCTATATGGAAACCATGCAAAAGAGCTCTAACAACTGCGTAATGGCACGTGCGTCTATGAATGCAACTTTTCCTGGAAACATTCATCCAACGACGAACATCTTATAGAAAAAGCATTGAATCTTGTTCGAAGAACGCCATCTTAATTGTAATTGAATGCACTTTATCCCTAAGAAGTTGTCATGGATGATGATGAAAATAGATGAAATTGGAATAGAGAGATATTAAAAACTTAGGTGCGTGCAGATTTTAACCTAAACTTTTTGTCAAACGCTGTATGCTTCTTGTCTAGCTTAGCTTGAGCAAACTGCTTCTTTGTAGATAGATTTGTCAAATGGATTGTCGTATCAAATCCTAAATTCAGATATATATGTTGATGATTCCCTTTTTTGGTTGATTGTGTATTCGCTAATTGTGTCTTCTTTCATTTTATTTCAAGTTCATTCCTTGTCACTTACTTTCAGTTTTGTCAAAAGCGTGTTTGCTTTTTCTCATTTCAACAGGAAGAAAGGCATTCTTATTCATGTTGCATCCGCTGCTGCAAATTTCCCAATCGCTTTGCTGACTCTGTATTCCGCAACCAAGGTACAAGTAATTTCTAGGGCATGTTTATTTGAGCCCAGCAAACGGGCTGGCTCGGTAAGCAGGCTTATTTTACTCCTGTTTTTATTGAGAAGCTACGGAGACAGAAATTGGCTGCGTGTGAAGGTGAAGGTGAAGTTGTGGTTTTTGGCGCCAAGCGCTGGGATCGAAGAAGTAGCTAAGCGCTAATCGAGTCCGCGACCCCTTGTCATAACTCTCAAGTGTTGGTCCCAACCGGGTCTCGAGCCCACTCCACCTGACTTTTCTGGCTGCAGGTCAGAGGATTACACCACTGCGCCACAACACCTTTAAACTGACACGTTGTCAAGATCAGGCTCAAATCCTTACTGGTTCTCAGAACACGCGGAAATCATCCAACCTCACGAAAATCAGCCAATGACATCGCCGCTTCAAACCCCCCAAGACAATGTCGGTCGTTTGTGATTAAGTTTCTTGTACCCTCACCAAAGACTGAAATGGATTCTCAAAGATTGCAGTTATTTAGAATGTTTTTTGATAAATCGGTTGCAGAGATATTCGTCCAGAGTTGTTTATATGTTTAGGCAAATATCTTATTTGCAGCCGGAGCTAAGAGCGTTTACCGGCCGAGAAAAATTGACCTTTCTTCCAAAATTCAGACAAATTGCTAGAAAGGAGATATATCGATGAAAATTTCACATAATATGTATATTAACCTCGGCAATAACCCAGATGCATTTGCTTTCCTAACATCTCAAAATATTTTGCAAATTTCAGTGATTTCCAACAGGCAAGGCAAATGGGCCTACTCTTATCCTTGGTGGAAACCAGTTCTTAGGCCTGGAATCGGCCAATTTATACAACCCTGAGCTAGATAATCTACTCACCGTTGACTCCAGCACCCATTTGAGCTCATTTATCTATCAAATTGGGGTTAACCTCGATAGAAAGCAAACAGATTTGTGCAAATTCGAAGAAGCTTCCACGTTCCATGTTATGACGACAAACTCAACAACTCTCCACTGTTGACAAACATACGAGGCAGTCTGATGTCATGGTTGAAGAATAGCATTATGTTATCGCCCTCCTGAGAATGCTTTAAAATGTCAAAATCATTCACATTACAAAGCACTTTTTCAAAAACAATTGCATTTCATGTTTCAAACAATGTAAAAATACATTTTAAATATTCATTAGGGCAATGACATAATATTACCCTTGAGTCGTAACGCCCGGCTGCCTCGTGTGTTTGTCAACAGTGGAGAGTGGTTGCGTTTGTCGACATAACATGGAACGTGGAAGATTCTTCAAATTTGCACAAATCTATTTGCTTTCTGTCAAAATTAACCCCAATTTACTTGATAAATGAGCTCAAATGGGTGCTGGAGTCAACGGTGAGTGGATTATCTTGCTCGGGGTGGTATAATTGGCCGATTCCAGGCCCAAGAATTAATTTCTACCAAGGATGAGCGTAGGCCCATTTGCCTTGCCTGTTGGAAATCACTGAAATTTGTGAAATATTTTGAGATCTTAGGAAAACAAATACATCTGGGTTATTGCCCACATTTATTTACATATTCTGTGAAACTTTCATCGATATATCTCTTTATTAGCAATTTATATGAATTTTGGAAGAAAGGTCAATTTTTCTCGGCCGGTAAGCGCTCGTAGCTCCGGCTGCAAATAAGATATTTGCCTAAGCATGTAAACAACTCTGGACGAATATCTCTGCAACCGATTTATCAAAAAATATTCTAAATAACTGCAATATTTGAGCATCCATTTCAGTTTTTGGTGAGGGTACTAGAAACTTCTTCACAAACGACCGATTTCGTCTCGGGGGGTTTGAAGCTGCGATGTCATTGGCTGATTTTCGTGAGGTTGGATGATTTCTGCGTGTTCTGAGAACCAGTAAGGATTTGAGCCTTATCTTCACGTTGACACATGTCTAAAGCTGACACGCGCCAATTTTCTAAATAAGGAGCGCATGAGCATTGCTGACAATTTTTTGTTTCGATGGCTTGGTTGGGGTGTTTATATATCGATTTATAGGGGAAATTTTTCATTCTGACTTGCGAGATCTCCGCAATACTTGCTACTCCATAGAAACTAAGTTCAATTTTCCAATTGATTCCAAAGAAGTGAGATCTCGTTCACCGAGCTAGCCCATTTGCCGGACTCGTATAATTAAGCTCGCAGTTTTAGTGGAAAGGCTGGCACAGTGCTTTTTCAGGTTCGATTTGTCTTTGGCCTTTAAACTATCATCTGGTGTACAAATACATCCAGATTTCAAACTTGAAATCACCTTTAATGTGAAGTATAGGAATAGATGTCAACTTAGATGTTAGGTGAAAATACCCGTGAATGGCAAGTTTTTGAATCAGTAATTTAGCAGTATTGCAAATCCCCTGTGACGTCTAAATTGTGCAGACTTAATTGCTAATGGAAGTCATATGGATCCCAGAGTTCGACAGACTGTCGCTTGGGTTGGGACACTAAATGGCATATTACTGATAAAGCAAATGTTTAAATAGCTAATATGCCAAAGTATCACACGACATTTTGTTGTTTTCCGAAACTTCTTGAGTAAAGTGTCCACCAGAATCCCTTAGAGTTTTCATTTCACTTTTTTTTCATTTTAAAAATGTTTACCCTGGGATACAATTCAGTTAAAAATAGATTAAGCAACTGCTTTCCAATTGTCCCAGCAAAAAATAACTTAAAAGCTAATGAGAAATAAACCTATTTACAATCGTTTCTAATTACATATCTATAAAACGAGAAAAAGAAAAAGAAAAATAATGATGACTTTTCGATGTAGAACAGCTTTCCTTGAATAGTCTCAATTCAAAGCTTTTAGTTTCGATTTGAATGACTGAATCGAAGGGGCTAATTTCCTTTCCGAGTTGAGTTTATTCCATGCCTTCGCTCCACGAAACGCGAATGATTTTTGGCCATAAGCAGTTCTCATCTTTGGCACTGCAAGATTGCATTTCTTATCGCGAAGGACCATGGTCTGAACATCAGACAATTTGTGGAAAATGTTACTTAGGTTTTCAGGTGCGAGTTCATTCAATTTATACGCCATTGTACAAGTTTCTCGATTGATTAGTTTCTCAATTGACGGCCAGCGAAGCAGCTGCAATAGAGGAGCAGCTGGAGTGTCAAATGGGGGTACTTGTAGCAATTTTAGCAGCTCTGTTCTGTAATTTCTGCAACGTTTTCAGTTCAGAGTGCTATTCTTTTTCATTGAGCTTGAAATTTAAAACTTTGTGCCAACCAATTCCATTTTCGAGAGGCTGCAATTACATTAAAATCGATAACTTTTGGAGGAAAAATTTTGGGAAAAGCAACTTCAGACAAAAACCTTTCGAATCCTTTTTCAGGAATTTCGGACAGAAACTTTCGGACAAACGCAACATCAAAAAGCAAGCATTATACGAAAATACATGTTAGAAATAACTGTGATTCTTTCATGAATATCAACTTACAGTAGGTACATGATGATCATCACATCAACAAGGACATTTGAATGTAATTATCGTTAGATTGAACCATGGTAAAACCAGCTGTAAACCAAATTAAAAGTTGATTCCATATGTGAACTATTTTCAAGAAATGCTTCAAGAAACCAAAATTTTAGAGAAGCCTAAGCTCTACTGGTGAAGCATTGATCTATTAACGTTTTATGTTGCATTACTTTTTGCTTTTTCATTTTCAATGAATTTAAACTTTCTGACATCACCAGATTTCAGCTAAGTGAAATTTTGGACAAAAATTTTTCCGAAAATTTGATCGTCCAAAAGTTTTCGATTTGAGTGTAGGACCTCTCAAAGAACAATTTTTCTTCTGAAAGTTGAAATGATTATTGTGATAAGACTTTTGAGAAAGAGCTTTGAGACAAGATAGTCTTTTTTATATCAATCCAAAGTTTAAATAACAACAAAGTCAGTGCAAGAAACTATGACATTTGTAGCAAGGAAAGACGCAGGGTCACCGAGTTCTCACTACGAATGCCGCTTGCACTGTTCTAAAACTATCCTCACATGAGAAAACTCAAACCTATCTGAGTTTCAGATCGGCTGGAAATTTGACTGTGTCTGCTAATTTGCTTCCCCCTCACATGAACAGTTTCAGACCAGTTTGAGAATACTAGACAATGCATGCGCTCCTTCCGCAATTCAAATTGTGGAAGATATTGGCATTGATTCATAGCATTTAGATCCAGCTGGGTGACTTTGAATGAAATCATTATTGTTTTGAAAGCCAAAGTAACGCCTGGAATGTCAATCACATGTGCTTTGAAAAGTCATTTTGCCCCGAAATGAAAATTTTTTCCGCCCAAATGAAAATTTCAGGTCTACCTGAAACTTCAGACCGACCTGAGAAAGCGAAATGAGTTTCATGTCGACCTGAGTTTCATTTCGCCTGTGTCATTTGAGCGCTATAAGGGCTTTGACCGTAGACCAAAATGAGTTTCAAACCGATCTGAAACTCAGAATGGTGTGAGTTTGCTCACGTGAGGGCACTCTAAGAAATATCAGCTGTGCATTACAGAGAAAAGAGAAACAAACAAAGGTGAGGTACATATACACGCTCATAGAAGACAGTCCGGGTGTTTATAAATGATGTGTTGGCGTTTGTTACAACGTACAATTACGCATTAAGTAACAAGTTTAGATGCAGCAATTTATTCCGCTATTGAATGAAATCGGACTATCGGGTGCCCAAAAAAGTGAATTAAGTAAATCTGTTGGACGAAATAAAGTAATTGACCGAAATCAGTGATTCAAATGTTGTTTACTAGCAACATTAATAAGCAACAAGCTTTTAACTACAATCCTGGCCATAAAACAACTTGCAGATCTTAAAATCAAAAGCTATCGTTTATTTCTTAGGCATTCCTTGATTTCTTTGCGCAAGGGCTGCAAGGAGAATACCAGGATCAAGGTATCATCAGTCAGGTATGACAACATCACATTCTTTATGATAACGGGTCTGCCATATGCAAGAACAAAACATGTTACCAGTTTATATCTGGATCTGTTACTTTGTATTTTTATCTAGCAGGTTAAGTTAGTTTTCAAGGAAGATTGAGAGGCAAAGATTATCGAAGCAGTGTCCTTCGCCTTCTTCTCTTTATAGCCACGCCTCATGATTCCTTAGACTGGGATTATTGATTGATGTATTTCTCCATAGGCCAGGTCAGGCATCAAGTTTGATACTTCTTTCAGTCAAACCAGCAACGTTCAGATCGGTGATCAAGTCCGCAACCACCAATTCATCTTATTTAAACTTGGTTTGCAACATTACTCAAATGATATTTAAAACATGTACAATACTTTTGTAGAAATTTAAACAATGTCAAACAGGATTTGTTATTCCTTGGGAACAGATCCTTCATTTCCTTTTGCTGTTTAGCTGAACGTTTACAACAAAAAGTACCTCTTTCGGCATTTCAAAATTTTTCAGGGAGGTTACATTCGAGAGGTTAGCATAGAGGCCATTGTATAGCTTTATTCCGTACCATATATTTTCATATTTAATTTGTGTCTAATCTTTTATGTAGAAGAAATGGTTATTTTCCACTTGCAGACTTTTTCTTTGGCAACCTTATTTTCGATGTTACGTGTTACTTACGCTACAAGTGGAACATAGCTAGTTTACAGTTTACTGTAAGAAGCGTACAGAGTTACTGCGGAGCAAGATCGTTTAGAGACTTGAAGGCAATTGCATAGTTTTAATGTCGATGTCAATCGATTGATCAGTGGTCTTGTACTTCGTAACGATTCTGCAAGGCATCAAAGCTGCAGTCGTTTAATCTTCTAGTAGCACAGTTTCAAGGTTTTGGCTGGAAGGTTTGAGAAATTAGCCTCGTGATTCCACTGAAACTTGATAAACTTCTTTCTAGGAAACAAAATGACCCCAAATATATAGAAATTATTTGATTTACCATACCTCACTTTTCTTTCCTCAGAGTATCTGCCCATACATGGTCTCGACCAAAATGGCTCGTGTGAAACCCGGATTGTTCTCTCCTGAACCACTTGCATACGCAAAGCAAGCATTGGGGACAGTTGGAGTTGCCGACAGAAGTCAGGGATATTCGATGCATTTCATCCAGCATTTGATTTTCTCGTTCTTGCCGGCGTTTTTGAGGGAATCAGCCCAACTTAAAATTATGAAGCAGATGCGAGCCAAAGCCCTTAAGAAGAAGGATAAGAAAGAATAAAGTGGCATTGATGACATATCTAGTGAGACGAACAGTGGTTACCTGTAGTTGCTAAATGTCCCGAGAAACTCCCACTTTTGATGAACTCTTTTGACGTATGAATGAGAGATATGAATTGAACTATTTAGTTTCAGTTTTTTTTTATCTTTATTTGAACGGTGAAAGCTTGATTTTCCCGACTGGGTGTGTTCAAAAAGGGTCATCGGATGAGCAATTTTAAATTTCTTCCCAATAAAAGGTCTGATATAAATTAGATATAGTTTTTGCAAATTTAATCTCCAGAGGATTTGGTAAGGTGTAAAACAGTAAACTTAGGCCAAAATGAGGCAGCGTCTCTTTTAAGGCATAACTGTTTGTTGGCAATAGGAAACTATCATGACAATTCTTTAAATCTCTCCGATTGTGTAATGAGTTTAAAAACCATAAACATTCATGAATGATTTAATTATTTTAGGCAAGCTCAGTATTATTGTTGACAAAAATTTATGGCAATGAAAATATCCTTCAAAAACGTCAGCTGCACCATGATTTGTCAAGAGGGATTGTTAAAGCAAAACATTTCTGCGAAACAGTTTTGATAAAGAGCTGTTCAATTCACATCAATGTTATTGACGGCTTTCTAACTGCCTTTTATGCCTTCAACAACGCAACAGATTTGTGTGATGAAAGGAAACGGTCTAATTTATATCAAACGAGACCATTACTAGAACGTCGGAAGACGTGCTATCTCACCTTTGTATCAGAAACATAAACAACTAAAGTAGATCTATATATTGTCATTCTATGACTTCCATAGCTTGAAAGGGAATGATGTCGAAGAGTTCAAGCTACGACCGCCTTACATCAATGAAAAGATATACAGTAACTGTAAGAAAAGAATAACTCGACCGGGCGTCTCAGAAAGAAGACGCCCCCCCCCTCCACCTTTCAGCAGATGATTGGCGCTGGCGAAACATTCACAATTAAAAGGATATCTACCTCAATTTGGCCTATGCTTGTTTTTCTTGCTTCCGAAGACACAGTTGGGGCTACTTTGTAAAATTGTGCACCAAATGAAAGCACACAAGTCCTACTTACAGGAAATCTAATTCCTGTCGGAGCATTCGTTGCAGAGAAATTAGTATTTCTCGGCCGGTAGCCTTTCTTGATAAATCTTCTGTGCCTTGCGAACACTTCGAATTAATATTAACTTTAAAATTTAAGAACACAGAATCTTGAACAAGTTTCAGATACGTATCAGTCTCTCTTTGTGACGTCATAGCGGCTGAGCCAAAAATTTAACAGTGCCCGTTTGAGGCAATAACTTTGGGAAAGATATTATTTCATAGTGGATATTTGATTTGCATGCTTTTGCCTTGTGTTATCCTTTCCGATGGAGAAGTTGCAAATTGTTATTTCTTTGGGGCGAAGCATACAATTTTTTTCCAGGTGGTTTCATGCACGAAACTGGATAGCACGTACTAAATGGAAATAGCTGCAAACTGAACAAGAATTAATCCAATGAGATGAAATTTTGATATGATAATCCAATGATAAACTAGTATTTATATTGTCAATAAAGCTGATTCTGCACGTTACTTACTACAAGAAAGGAGAATTCAATGCATGTTTGATTTCTTCGACATGAGTTTGTGAGTTTAGTCTAGAAGAAACTTGTTCTACAGATTTTTGGCTAATGTCATGCTTGTCCAAAGAGCCTTAAGAGAATAGAATACACAGCAAATCAAGTCACTCTGCGTTTGGTTAGGAAACCAAGCATTGGCAGATTTCTAACTGAAATTCTTCTTGTGACTGACTTTTATCCTCTTGAACTTTGTTTTGAATTAGTTTAATTAGGCCTACCTAGCCTTCCTTACCCTAAAGCTTTTCAAGCCTCCCACTTCTAGACGAAGGCCTATGCTTAACTTTTTCCTCAATGGGTATTATTACTTACGACCAACATATAATTGGTTACTTCTCTAAAAGCCGGTAAAGTTGTTTTCCAGTTATGGGCCCTTGATGGCAGTAGCTTAATTTCTCCCTGCAATGTACTACTGCAATATGGCCTATTGGTAGGCTAGGTAGGCCTGCCCTCAAGTACCCTAGAAAACTCAAAAAGCTTGAATCAAAAAACAACAGGAGAGTTCAAGAACCATACAAAACTTACCTCTTGCTGCACATTTTCTTTCTCGCCACCATTCCTGTTATCTGCTTGTAAATTCACATCTTTTCGGTTTCGGTATACCATCCCTCCCTCACTTCACTGCTCCAATTCTCTTCGCTTGAAACTGAAAATGGCGCGACTTTTCACTTAACGGTTTTGGGACGAAAAGTGCGCGCCCAGTGCGCGGGGAATGCGCGGAGATCCTTGCTTCTGCCTACTGCCCTGGCTTCTCTGAGTATTTTTAGTACTTTTTGACGAATCTGAAATTAATTTCCGATTTTTCGAAAAGTGCTAGTAAATAATGTGGTCCAGGGTACAAAGACGTAAGAAGCATCTCAAACTTGGGGGACAACACTTCAAGAGAACGTTCTCCCTAACAAAAAGAGGGCACTTTCTAAAAATAAAAACCGCCACTTCTTTGTTTATTGAAAAATCTTGAGGGGCATATGCCCCCTATGGCCCCCATTCCTACATCTACCAGGTGAGTCATAAAAAACGCCCGGCGTTTGAAAGGCTACTGCTCCCTGAATATATCAGCAACGATATTTTGCAATAATTGATTAAATTGCTAACATGTTTAATTATTTTTAGAAATTTTCCTGGCTAAAATCGGTCACTCCGTTCAGATTCTGTAGGCAATTTTCTAAAATGAGTCCCTTTGAGAAAACTTAAAAAACGTGCTAAAATTACCAGCAAAAGTGCCTAATGTGTTTACCTCACAGCGATGACTTTCACCACGCTTTAGCACGTGCTTTCGTTTTGGCGGGTGGAAAAGTCTTCCCCCTAGTGTGAATAACTTATTCAGGGGGATTCCATTCTCCCATGAGGACAAAATACATGAGCACTACCAAGAGTCATTATTGCTAGGACGGAGAACAAAGGGAAATTTTGCTTGCTGTTTTCACTCGTTTTTACAGGTTTTCGAAAGGGGCTTTCTACAGAAAATCCCAATTTCGATGGTAAGGAATGACTGATTAAAGCTGGACAAATTACTGAACGTAATTTGACATATCGGGGATAAAACAAGACAGTTTTCAACATCATTGCTTTGATATTGAGGGATCAGAAATTTTCGAACGTCGGGCGCTTTTATTGACTCACCCGGTATGCCAAAGACGTTGCTTCCGAATGCACCCAAAGATAATATGTACCCTACCTTTTGCGACAAAAGTACCTACAACCTACCTCTATGAGAAATATGTGACGATAAGGAACAAATAAAACTGTTTTATCTTGTTCAATTGACAGTCTGACAGGAATGTTTTTACTCTTTATTGGGTTGATTTTTCAGATTTAAACAGTCCATCGGACGGACGGCCGTTTATTCCAAGTGTACTCTGCCAGTACCTACCTTTCTTACGAAAAGTACCTACCTTTCTCTTGGAGTGATAATTGAAGAATATTAGGTCAAGAAACTGTCGAAATTGTTAATTCTATTTAATTTACTGATGAATAGGCATATTTGCACCCTTTAATGTATATATTTTTTGAAATTCAAACAATCCTTCGGACGAACGGCCGTTAATTGATAGTGTATTCTGGCAGTACCAACCTTTCTTACGAAAAGTACCGTACCTACCTTTCTCGTGGAGTGACAATTCAAGCATTTTTTGTCAAAAACTATCAAAATTGCTAACTTTATTCAATTTTCTAATGAATAGGTATATTTGCACCCGTTAATGTACATACTTTTGAAATTCAAACAATCCTTTGGACGAACGGCCGTTAATTCATAGTGTACTCTGGCAGTACCTACCTTTCTTACGAAAAGTACCTACCTTTCTCTTAGAGTGATAATTGAAGCATTTTGTGTCAGGAAACTATCAAAGTTGTTAATTTCATCTAATTTACTGATGAATGGGCATATTTGCACCCTTTAATGTATACATTTTTGAAATTAAAACTATACTTCGCACAGACGACAGTTAACTTAAAGTGTACTCTGGCAGTACCTACCTTTCTTACGAAAAGTACCTACCTTTCTCTTGGAGTGATAATTCAAGCATTTTTTTGTCAAAAAACTATCAAAATTGCTTACTTCATTCAATTTTCTAATCAATAGGCATATTTGCGTCCTTTAGTGTACATATCTTTGAAATTCAAGCAATGCTTCGGACGGACGGCCGTCTATTCACAGTGTACTCTTGGCAGTACCTACCTTTCTTATGAAAAGTACCTACCTTTCTCTTGGAGTGATAATTGAAGCATTCTGTGTCAAGAAGCTATCAAAATTGTTTATCTTATTCAATTTACTGATGAATAGGCATATATGCACCATTTAGTGTATATATTTTTTGAAATTCAATCAATCCTTCGGACGAACGGTCGTTAATTCATAGTGTATTCTGGCAGTACCTACCTTTCTTACGAAAAGTACCTACCTTTCTCATGGAGTGGTAATTCAATCATTTTGTGTAAAAAGCTATCAAAATTGTTAACTTTATTCAATTTACTGATGAATAGGCATATTTGCACCCTTATGTCTAGATATCTTTGAAATTCAAATAATCCTTCGGAGGGACGGTCGTTTTTTTTTCGGTCGTTTGAAAATGTCTCTGGTAGTACCTACCTTTCTTACAAGAAGTACCTATATTTTGATCGAAATCGTTATCAGACTTAATCTCATGTAATTTACAAATAAATGGGAATATTTGTAACCATTGGTAGATGTTTTTTAAAGAACTTTGCTATATGTGAGATGGACGGATATTGATTTCTTATTACCAATTGCAGTGTCTATTTTGTTACTCTGGGTAACAGAGCCAAAAAAATAGTAAAGAGAAAAATAAAGGAAGAAATAATACCAATTTTCCTTTCATTTTAATTTTGAAGCACTGGTGTCCAGGGTACTATTTTGTCTACTAGAACCCGCAGCCTTTTTGAGCTGTATATGTCAAACAAGAATTCATTAACAGTCCAGTTAGTAAGTTCCGGTTTTGTGATAGAACATGCCCGTTGAAATACTTATCAACAACTGAAACAACCGCATCACCTCTGTTATCAAGTGATATGACACATAGACAAGTGATTGTCCAAGGAGGTTAAGTGTTTGTGGGGTCAGTTCATTTAAGGACAGTTAAATCTTATTCAGAAATTTAGAAATTTTCAAGTCATTTGCAACTATTTACAAATTAAGCAACAGTTTCTATGGCATTTACCAATACATTTCTGGGGATTTTCATTGATTGTAAAGTTCGTAAAGACCTTTACAACTTGTAAAGTCCTCCAGAAATCAAATACCATAATTCAAGGATATTTACAGTGTAATCAAATTTTTTGTAAATGCCTAATTCTATGCAGTGTGGATGCAAGCAATCGTCGTTTCCAACTTGTGATGAAACTCCACCAACTGCATGATTACTGGCGTCCACTTCGACGATGAATGGTTCTCCTAATTTAGGGAAGCTTAACACTGGCTTGGACAACAGTTTCTGCTTTAAAACAGACAATGCAGTTTCACAGGAATCATCCCACTGAAATGGAGCATTTTCGCTTATCAGTTTGTTTAGTGGTTGGCAAATTTCGGCGAAATTGTGAATAAATGACCGATAAAATCCTGCAAGTCCTAGAAATCCTTTCAATTCTTTTCTTGTTTCTGGGCGTTTGTAGTTATTAATTGCTTCTGTCAGCCGGGCTTGAGGTTTAATTCCGCCTTTAGAAAGCTCAAAACTAAGGAAATCAACTTTGTCACAAGCGAAAACACACTTTGAAAGCTTTAGCGATATTCCCGATGATTGCAATCTTTGGAATACTTGCTCAGATTGTGTAGGTGCTCTTGAAAGTTTCCGCTGAAGATTACTATGTCATCCATGTATGCCAAGACTCGATCAGAAGGAAGACCAGATAAATTGATATCCATCATCCTCTGATAGGACGCTCCAGCGTTGCATAAGCCGAACGGCGTTACGTTAAATTCGAATTTGCCCCTCGGGACCGAGAACGCTGTTTTCTCTTTGTCTTCTTCCACTACTGGCATCGACCAATATGCTGAGGCAGCGTCTAGAGTGGTCCAGAATTTTGCCCCTTCCATTTTGTCGATCACATCACGAATATGCGGTAGAGGATATGAATCCTTCTTAGTTACGTCATTGAGCCCTCGGAAGTCGCAAACGAAACGCATGGAGTCATCTTTCTTCTTAACGAGAATAACTGGGGCGTTCCAGGGTGACGAAGATGGTCGAATGATGCCGTTGTCAAGCATCTATTGCACTTGATCACTAACTTAGTTGTCCAAAGCATGGGGAATGCGATATGGCTTCAAACGAACTGGTTGCGCATCGTTTGTTATGATACGGTGTGTCATATTCCGTACTGGTGTCGGTTTTCTTGGGTTAGAAGCGAAAATTTCACTGTATTTGGAAATTAGTGTCCTTAACTGATCTTTTTCATGGTCGGAGATATTGTTTCCATGATTTATGTTCGATTGTGGGTTTGATGAACTTCCGTCCTCTTTTGAATCAATTTTAGAAACAGTTTCATTGACCATCGTTAGATTACCAACGAATTTCCTAGAAGTAACTGTTACTTTGTCATTGTTGACATTCAATAAGGTTATTTGAAAAACACCATCTAAATCTGGAATTACTCTGCAACACGTAGCGTATACACCCCTTACTCCACCTAAAGGTTTTGGTTCGAAGTCTGCAGTTATCAGAGCTAATGAGTTACTGCATTTGACATTAACGATGCTTTCGGAGCGTGGGGGCAAGGACACATTGATTTGTACTCGGACTGATCCTTTTACTTTGGAAGAAACACAGATAAACCATTCTTTACCCTGCTTAACTCTATTAGCGACCATATCGAACTCAATTGCTCCAAAATTTGAAAGAAAATCTCGGCCCAATAATACATGTTTGTATGTTTTTGCGTTGAGAACTTTCAAATTTTGCTTGATAATGACACTGCCCAAATTTATCGTTACCATCACAGATCCAATGATATTCATTTCTCTACCAGATGCGTCGACTAGTTTATGTTCGGTTGTGATAACTTTTGAGTCTAAACCAAGCATCTGGAGGCTTCCTATGTCAATCAAGGAGCAACTAGCCCCAGTGTCTAATAAAGCGTTTATTTTCTTGTTTTCAAACATTGCGTTGAGTATGGCAGAAAACTCTTCAGCAAAATTGCAAGCGTCTTGGTCGTCACCGGATAGTCATTGATACTTGGGACGAGAGGAATCCCAAGCATCATGACCTTTGTTTCCGCAAGCTTGACAAAAACGGAGTGGGCACTCGCGGAAAAAAATGCTCAGGGCTTTCGCAGGTGCGACATTTTCTCCCTCTTTGCAGTGTGCGGTTATTGCTGGGGTTTCCAGCCCTAGGCCGATATGACTTGTTTGGAAAATTTCCTCGTTTCCCTCTCCTTTGGTATCCTTTCCCTTGATTACCTACAAAATTTGCAGATGTGCTTTCTTGTTTGCCCCCGTCGTCACCCCCGTGACTGTCAATCGATATACCTTTCATCTTTTCAATTACCTTGTCTGCAATCTGGTCAACCATTGAAGGGCTTTCAACACTCATGCATTTTTGAGTATTCTCTGAGGCAAAAGAATCGATTCCGGCCAATTGTAATCTCATTGTTTCTGTTGTCAGCTTATCGACATCAGCATCATTGAAACTTGGCAGGGAAAACAGCGCGATCTGCATCTTTGGGTTAGACCTTTCAGAAAATAATCCTTCGCGATTGTCTTTCGTGTGTTATCATCAAAAGATGGGTAGGCAAGCTTGACTAATTCGATTATTTTGTAAGCAAAGGTTTTTGCTGATTCATCTGGCTTTCGTCTCCTTCTGTTCAACTCGTCGACTGCTATCTCTCTGTCCAAATTCCCTCGTTCAAATTCTTTAAGCAACTCTGACTGGATTTTATCGACTTGTTTTCTGTCTGCAATGGATAATCGCATGTACACATCGAAGGCACGACCCTCAAGTTTGCTTGCCAAATTTTACGCAGCTTTCTCCCCATCGTACCCCTTCAGTGACGAATGCAACGAAACTTTCTCGAGGAAAACATTTACGTCGCCAGTTCCATCGAAGCATTTTACTTTCGCATCCATATTGGAAAGATTCGGTTACAGTAATGTTAGTTACTATATTCGAAAGAACTTTAGCTTACTGCGAAAGACTGTAACCGAATGAGGAAAATAGGCCCAAACCAAACGTAAATATACTACTGAGTCAAGTGACTCCTAAAGCACGGAAATACTGCAGGGGGTTCCCTACAGCATATAATAACATCTGCCGAATGGGTTTCTTTGGAGAATTTTTTGAGAACTTTCCGGCAACCTTCCATCCATTTTAAGTTTTTGAGTGGTAATGACATTTTGCATACGCTGTTATTCCAATGAAAATTCTCGAAATCTGATCAGTCCGTCAATGTGCGGCTTGATGAGATTTGACTCGTTCAATTCTTCTTTCTACTTCTTTCATTTTCATGTTATTTTAACACACAGATAGGTTAAAATAAAACTATTATTCTTATTCAACAGCAATGGTCACTTTCAAATACTGGTAAATTCGCCAGACAAATGTGTTTTATCGGCTCGCTGAACACATGAGAGAGACAAAGATACCTCAACAGGTTTTGCACCAAACTTCTTTAAGGATGGCTTGTAAAAAACGGCCAAATAGATGCATCTTCTTTCACTTATTTCATACTTGATACATTTGTTATTGGACCCTTTAAGGACGGTACCCCTCAGCAAAAGCTGTCTTTAAAGGGTACTCCTATAAAAAGTTGATTATAATATAAAGCCGTCATTTCTAATCCTATTTAGAATCATGCAATATACACGTTAGAAGGGAACATTTTACCCTTTATTGATTCTTAAAAACCTTTCAGAGGACAACGTCTGGGACTCAACGGGATCACATATTCTCAAAGGAATTGGCTTTTTATGTTTGAAACTTTTTAGTGTCGGTTAGCCCGTTAGCTTATCGTTATCCAAGATATTTTCAAATCATTTCGCTGCAAGAACAGTTGATGAAATAGAAATCCCTTCAATTACTGTTCTTTTAATATCCCATTGCTCGAACAGCAAAAATACTGCCAGCTAACAACAAGTCTGTGATCTTAAGGCCAGTCTCCATAACAGGGAATCGTAGCGATTGGTTCCTTCTTAGTGACTGGTGACTGCTGCTAAAAAAATGTAACTTGATAGCTGGCGAGACAATAGAAATTGAAATGGGAATTGAAAATCTGATCAGATTGCATAACTTTCGCTGGCGATCGCTGAAAAGTTCAAACAAGTGACCGGCCTGTATGTATGAAAGGTGAACTTCACATGCTCAATGCGTCGATAGCTAGCGATGACTATGGTCAATTGTTGGGTGGAACCGAACCTTTTTTTGATAGAGCAGAAGATAAAATGATATGAAAATTGAAAAATTGATAATGAAAAATATAACTGATAGACATTATTGGACAACAAGAGAGGGGAATACCCACCCCATCCCCAACAGCCCACAACCAATGGTCACTGTGTTGTGGGATATTTTATGTGTGACTGATAACCAGTGTCATATGTTTATCGTGTGTTGGGAAATTGTTGTACTGCATAGAATAGAGGTATGCCTTCTCTTTCGTAACAGAGAGTTTCAATTTGACCCGATGATTCACCTGTAAGATCTAGAAGTGTCAAAAGTGAAGCCATGAAGAATTTGGCGAGCAGAGTCTTTGCCTCCATAAAAGCACGCCATGTGAAATATTCCTCAAAAGGATTCGCACTTTTTCCATTCAAAAGCACTTGGAATAGATATCACTTCCATTAATTTCCTTCTCGCAGCAGTCTTAATTTTTTCACGACATGTTATCGACATAAACACGCTTTCTTCTGGTATGCTTCTCTGTTTCCTAACCGAGAGTTTCAGTTTGACCCAATAACTCACCTGTAAGACAGTTATTATACAAAGACAATTATTTCAATTAATTCATTTGTCATAACCCACAAGAGAGATATTGTAGTAATCTAGCCAATTGAAACGTTTTCAAAAACAACCTTTAATTCTGCCGAACCGGCAAGTTTGTCGTAGAAAACTAAGAATGAAAAAAGTAGGGTCGGACTTGAATTTTAAGCCTTGAGTAAATGAAGTAAGGTCAATCTTGAAAAAAGTTGTCAACAGTGAAGCCATGAAGAATTTGGCAAGCAGTGTCCTTGTCTCAATGATGATGACCTTTGTGGTGTTAGTATCTTCTCAACCGGCGACAACTGGAATAGGGTTCCTAGAAATCACCGACAATATTGACAACGGCCATGATACTTTCAATGAGTTTTTCCATCGATGCAGTTTGACTGAAAAATGTAATTTCGTTGTTAAAGATTTGAAGGCAAATACTTTCAAAGAAGTAGCTGACGAAAAAGATCTACCAGCAGATAAGAATGTTCACGCCATTTGGAAAAAGACTAGCAAAGGTAACTAACTTTGATTTTCAATGACGGTTTTGATTATTTTTATTTCAATTTTCTACCCTGGGGCTCCCTCCCTTAAACTTCAATGTATTTTGCTTCAGTTACTTCATTTCTCTCGATGTAAAAGTTGTGAAAATATTCCATCATTATCCATCGGGGGGCAGCCCCTCCCAGCAGTTTTCTTCTGCATGGCCTTACAACATTGAGACTTAAAAATAGGTCTTTTGAAAACTTAAATTCATTCCTGCATTTTAGCGTTATCGATTTTCGAAAAATGTCTTTAAGATTTCGAATAAGTCCCAATAAGTTCTGCAACTAATTGGCAATATTGTGATGTCTTGATTTAACTTTGATCGAGAGTACCTTTACCCAGTACCCTCGCAGAGTACTTTCATTCAATACATATATATCATCTTTGCCAACATCTGTTTATATATTCTATGACATTATTCAAATTAATAACGTGATATTTCTAACAAAGAAAGCCAAAATTTTGATACAAATCCAAAATAGGATATTTGTTTCACTTTAAGATGGTGTGCCGAGGTTTTAGTCAATAACATCTAAAATGATTAGCACTCGTTGCCTTGCAGTGCTGATGCTTATGCGTAGTTTAGTCCTGTTGTTTTTTTAATATAATTCAATGAAATGTTGCAAATACATAATACGGTCTACACTATTTACAAGAAATTGCTTTACAATACTACTGGGACAAATACCCTCGGGGAGCAAAAGGCTGTGACTACCCCCAAGGGAATTAACATAGATGAAAAGAAAGAAAAACTACTTAAACTTATGTCCCATTCACATTGCAAATTAAACCAGTTTAAACTAAACCAGGTTTTTCAATACGACCTTCTGATTGGTCAATCCATGAATTCCAGTCATTTGATCGGTTGAAATTTAAAGTGGTTTAGGGAAAGCTGTTTTAACTGTGTCAGTATGAATGCAGTATTAAACAACACTAATAAAAATAACACACACGAATAAGAAGAACAATTTGATACCCAAGTTTCCTACATATTAGACGTAAGAGCAAATCAGAGTCTGTTAGACTCTGAGCAAATCGATGGCGAGGAAACGTAGATGGGGGATTAAAACTTATCTTGGTTACTCAGCTACAAACCACGTGACTTTAAGCACCAGAGCCTAAGATATGGCACAAATCCTTACTGGTTCTCAGAACACGCGGAAATCATCCAACCTCACGAAAATCAGCCAATGGCATCCCCGCTTCAAACCCCCTGAGACAAAATCAGTCGTTTGTGATGAAATTTCTAGTACCCTCACAAAAACTGAAATGGATGCTCAAATATTGCAGTTATTTAAGATATTTTTTGATAAATTGGTTGCAGAGATATCCGTCCAGAATTGTTTACATGTTTAGGCAAATATTTGATTTGGAGCCGGAGCTACGAGCGTTTACCGGCCAAGAAAAAGTGACCTTTCCTCGAAAATTCAAATAAATTGCTAGAAAGAAGATATATCGACGAAAATTTCACAGATTATGTATATTAGCCTGGGCAATAACCAAGATGTATTTGTTTTCCTAATATTTCCATATATTTGACAAATTTCAGCGATTTCCAACAAGCAATGCAAATGGGCCTACGCTCATCGTGGGTAGAAACCCATTCTTGGGCCTGTAATCGACCAAATATATAAGCCTGAGCAAGATAATTCACTCACCGTTAACTCCAGCACCCATTTGAGCTCATTTATCCATTAAATTTGGGTTAACTTCGACAAAAAGAAAACAGATTTGTGCAAATATGAAGAAGCTTCCACGTTCCATGTTATGTCGACAAATGCAACAACTCTCCACTGTTGACAAACATACGAGACAGTCTTGTGTCATGGTTGAAGAGTAGTATTTTGTCATGACTCCCTTGGGAATGCTTTAAAATGTCAAATATCTTTTTACAGTACAAAGCACTTTTTCAAAAATAATGATATTTCATGCTTCAAACAAGGTACAAATACATTTTGAATATTCAGGAGGGCAATGACATAATACCACGCTTGAGTCGCAATACCAGACTGCCTCGTGTGTTCGTCTACAGTGGAGAGTTGTTGCATTTGTCGACATAACATGGAACGTAGAAGCTTCTTCAAATTTGCACAAATCTGTTCGCTTTTTGTCGAAGTTAACCCAAATTTAATGGATAAATGAGCTCAAATGGGTGCTGGAGTTAACGGTGAGTGAATTATCTTGCTCAGGCTTATATATTTGGTCGATTCCAGGCCCAAGAATGGGTTTCTACCCACGATGAGCGTAGGCCCATTTGCATTGCTTGTTGGAAATCGCTGAAATTTGTCAAATATATGGAAATATTAGGAAAACAAATACATCTTGGTTATTGCCCAGGCTAATATACATAATCTGTGAAATTTTCGTCGATATATCTTCTTTAATAATAATAATAATAATAATAATAATAATAATAATAATAATAATAATAATAATAATAATAATAATAATAAATAATAATAATAATAATGATAATAGAAGACAGCGGTATGAGGAAAAAGTATTACATGGGCAGTTTGAGAGGGCAACAAAGGAAGTCAAATATCAGAAGGGGAGTTGGCTGTGGCTAAATAAAGGATATCTAAAAAAGGAAACCGAGGGGCTCATTATTGCTGCTCAGGATCAGGCGTTGAGGACAAACTGGATAAGGAGAAATATTGACAAAGAGAACATATCAGCAGAATGCAGATTATGTGGCGAGAATGATGAGACAATTGCACATGTGTTGTCAGAATGCAAACAACTTGCTCAAAATGAATACAAAAAAGTGAGGCATGACAAAATAGCTGCAGCAATACACTGGCACCTTTCCAAGAAGTACGGATTTCAGTGTGGTAATGATAATGATAATATCAATATTTACACAGGGTAACCTCTTCAAAACATGAAGTTCTGTTATCAACGAGGGCCCTGTATCTAAAAACTATGATGTATTACAATAAAATTTTTATTACAAAGAAATACAATAATTAGGTACAACTGGTCAAATTTAGAAGCATAAATTACTTTCTAGTTGTCCATATAAAATTGTTTAAGCTTATGTTTAAAAATAATAAATGAGTCCAACTGGCGAAGGCTGCTTGGAAGTTCATTGTATAATTTGGGACCTTGGAACCAAAAAGCCTTTTTTCCTGCTTCTGTTCTTACTCTCGGGATTCTGGCTGCATATTTATTGTTACGAGTGTTCTGATTATGATTCAAGGGCTCAAGACATGTGTTCATAACTTCTATAGATGTTCTCTTTAGGCATTTAAAGACCAATAGACAAGCTTTGTATTTCTTGCTGCTTTCGATTGACATTAATTTGCAATCTTTCTGTTGTTTTCCGTAAATAATCTTTAAAGCTCTGTTCTGAAGTGATTCAAATTTTCTACAGTCTGTTTCAGCAATTTTTAGGACTGGAGTAGAACAGTAAAGGATTCCCGGTACGATGACGGCTTTATAAACACTCTCGGCAGCTGATCTAGTCAGTAAAGGTCTCATCCTCGAGAGAAGTTTGAGCTTGCTAGATGCTTTCTTATATACCTTATCAAGATGTAATCTCATGTTCAGGCTTTGATCCAGGTATGTTCCCAGGTACTTGTATGAATCTGTAACATTTATTCGCTTATCTCCAAAAAATATATTTCCAAAAAGTTACCAGCATTTTGTTAGTAAAGATAATAGTGTCCTTGAGAATGATGAAGTGAAAATTCTTTGGGACTTCAGTATCCAGACGGAATAGAAAATTGAGCACAACAGGCCTGACATAACTATTTTTGACAAAAAGAAAAGCAGTGTTATGTAATAGACGTTGCGTGTCCATTTGATACGAGAATACAGAAAAAGGAAAAGGAGAAAGTTGATGCCTATACAGATCTTAAATATGAAATTCTAAAAGTCTGGAGAGGGGATGTGAAGAAAGTCATCATATTGCCAGTTATAATTGGTGCATTAGGCTCGGTGACAGAAAGACTCCAGGAGGAACTAGAAAAGTTTAGTTACAGAAATGGACTTGAAACCATCCAGAAAACATGTTTACTGGGATCTGCAAGAATAGTCAGGAAAGTGCTGGACACTCCAGGAATTGACTGAACAGAAGCAAGGAAGAAACTTAGATGGACCACTCACTATCTTAGGCTCTGAGACATAGCTTGATAGTGTTTTAATCCAGTATTTAGTGCTGTGTACAATCGCAATAATAATAATAATAATAATAATAATCTATACTTATACAGGATAAAACTTGGTCAGCTTGCTCAGAAGCTGCTATCAATCAAGGTCCTGTTAAAATTAAAAGCTAAAGAAATTAAAAGATATCATTTTACAAGATCAAGTTTAAAAACATCCATATAATGCATTTTAAAAAGTTAAGATTCAATGTCAAGTTGATCGCATTGTCTCTTGAAATTCATTATAGACTGTTCTTGTTTCAACGCATCAGGTAGTTTGTTATATAATCTTGATCCCTGAAACAGGAATGACTTTCGACCAGCTTCTGTGCGAACTTTTGGAAGCAAAAGGTTTTTGTTATTCCCACGAGTTTCCTTATGATGCAGAATTTTCTTGAAATAGTCTTTGAACAGCTGAGGTGCCAATCCATTTTGGCATTTAAACACCTCAACTAGGCATCTCTTATTTCTCGCATAATTCACAGATGGTAATGTCACTCACTCTTTGGCTCTTTTCATTGATTATAGCTAAGACTCGAATCCGGATTCTTTCAAACTGTAATTTGTGTGTATTTGACATACCAAGCATAATATTGCTGCAGTACAACATCTGTGGCAAAATCATTACTTTGTAGATTGTTTCTGCTACCCATGGACTGATGTTATGTCGTATACGGGCGAGCAATTTTGTTCTTGACAAGACTTTCTTGTAGGTCTTTTCGAGATGCGCTTTCATTGTCAGATTTTTGTCCATGGTAACACCTAGATATTCATACATCTCTGATACGCTGATCCTCTTTCCGTTCAATGAGATGCTTACTTTCTCGGACTTAGCAAGTTTTTGGTGTGTTCCGAATAATACAAATTCTGTTTTTGTTTTCTTCAAGTTAAGAACAAGATTGTTATTTGTGAACCAAGTTGCAACGTTGTTAAATTCAGTGTTCAGTATTTCCTCGATCCTTTTGCTGTCTTTGTCGGATGTAAATATAACAGTATCATCTGCATAGAGCAAAATCTTACACTCTTTAACTTGTTCAGTGATATCATTTATAACTATTGTAAACAGTAATGGACCCAAAATAGATCCTTGCGGGACGCCACATCTGACTGACTGTCTTTCGGAACATGTACCTTGACAAGATACAAGCTGTTGCCTGTTGAAGAGATAACTTTCAAACCACGTAAGTTCTTTTCCATGTACTCCATATATTGGCAATTTGGCTATCAATGTTGCATGATCTATTGTGTCAAACGCTTTTCTTAAGTCGACGAAAACTGCTCCAGTTAGTTTACCTTCATCCATGCTGGTCTTTATCAAGTCAGAAAAATACGTGACTGCATGCTCAGTGGATGATTTCCGTCGAAAACCAAATTGACAGTCCGAGAGGAGGTTGTTTTCTTCAAGATATGTGTAAAGTTGGTTATGCACGATTCGCTCAAAGACCTTCGATAGAACTGGTAAGACTGAGATGGGACGATAGTTGTTCATCACCGTTTTTTCATCAGATTTGTGTATGGGAGTTATTTTGGCACATTTTTCTGCGGCTGGGAAAACTGAATGAGCTAAGCATCGGTTTATCAAGTGTGACAGTGGCACAGCAAGCTCCTCCGCCCCATCAATGACGAGGGATGCTGGTATCTCGTCGTATCATTCCGATACCTTTCTTTTCATCTTCTTTATGACCGCTAACACCTCACGGGAACTTGTAGCTGCAAATTCGAAGGAGTTACTATTTGGGTTCATCTTTTGGTGCAGCTCTGAGTGGTCTTGGGCTTTCCATACGATGTCTGATAGAGACAGAAGCTTACTTTGCAGATTCTTCCCGATAGCAGTAAAAAACTGGCAGAATTCGTTTGCGATTGTTCTTTTATCATCTATTTCCTTGTCATTGACTTTGAAAACTTTGGCTTGCTGTGACCTCGAGTCTCTCACTGGGTAACATTTTTTTAGTTGTTTCCAAAAATCCTTCGGCTTGCTGATACTTTCCCTAAACAGAGCTCTTGTGTGAGTAGCCTTGCTTTTCCTTATCAGCCTCGTCACAGCGTTTCTAAGGCGACGATAAGCAGACCAATCAGCCTCTTTACCTGAACGCCGCGCTTTTTTCAAATGATAGTCTCTTTCCTTCATTTTCAGTTTAATTTCATGAGAAAGCCATGAACATTCTCGGCCTCTTATTGTTCTTTCCACAATAGGTATGTGTTTGTCAACTGCGCTCTTTAGGAATTGTTTGAACTTATTCCAGGCAGTATTTATATCTCTTTCAGCATAGACCTGTTCCCATGGGATACTCTTGAGATCTTCCTTGAAGTTAGTCTCATTGTATTTTGCATAATTACGTGTGAAGATCTTTCTCGATTTGAATTTTTGGCAATTACTTTTCAAGATCACTCCCGTGAGGTCATGATCACTTATGGAACTTGCCTCTGTGATTTGCTTTGCGATATTATGTTCGTGTGTCGTTGCTATAATATCAATTAATGTAGATGTTTCTTTTGTGACGCGTGTTGCATTCTGTACTATTTGTTTTAACCCATGCATCCTCAGTGTACACTTTACTTCATGCTGTTTGTTTTGTTGTAAATAGTCGCAGTTGATATCACCTAAGACAATCGTTTCTTTGTCTTCACTCAAAGCTGTGTTTAGCATCTCACTAAATTTTTGGTCAAAGCAAGGATCCAGATATTTTGAGGTATCAGGTGGTCTATACAAAATACAAACTAAAATGAATCGAGAATTTCGAACAAGCAGTTCAATCCACATTGCTTCTAATCCAGCTGTCTCCAGGTCTTTTCTGGGTTCAAACTCGACATCTTTCCTTACAAAGCAGCCAACGCCCCCACTGGGTCCATGATTACGATCTTTCCGGATGTATGTATATCCATCAATAGGAACCTCTTCAGTCCTGATGTCACCATGCAGGTGAGTCTCACTAATACCCAAAATATCGATTTTTCCGTAAGTTTCTTGCATCAAAATTTTTACATGATCGACTTTCCTCAGTAGCCCATTCAAATTTTGATGAAACAGTTTTAAGCCTCTTGTTTTCAGGAATTCATTTAAGGTATTGAATACAGGCCGTGTAACATCGGGCTGAGTTTGGGGTGCTGTGTCGGCTGGTAAACAATCTTTGCAATACAATCGTTCACAGCCGTCTTCCAATTTATCAACAGTGCATCTTAAATGAAACTTGTCTTTACAGCCAAAACAGGTTGCTGAGGTGTGATTTCTACAAACTGTCTTATTGCAACTGTTACATTTGGAAGTCGGGCCTGGGCAGATTTCGATATCACCAGCGAGGAGCAGAAGAATTCTGAAAGCAGCATGGCAATTAGGACGTTGGCCTACATAGAAACTTTTCTCCTGTTTATATGTCCATAGTGTTGCACATGTTCTTGAATCCTTTTCATCAGTGGCTTCATGATAGTTTCGAGCAAAGCAGAACGAGCCAGAAGTTGCGAATGATGGCTTCTTTACGCTTGTAACTATGAAAATCGTAAGAGCAAGATTCAGTGCGACCGCCATCTTGACTCGCATCTAACATAGCCTTTTAGATGCATCTAACACGCATCTAGCAATTTATTTGAATTTTCGAAGAAAGGTCGCTTTTTCTTGGCCGGTAAACGCTCGTAGCTCCGGCTCCAAATAAGATATTTGCCTAAACATGTCAACAATTCTGGACGGATATCTCTGCAACCGATTTACCAAAAAATATCTTGAATAACTGCAATATTTGAGCATCCATTTCAGTTTTTGTGAGGGAACTAGAAATTTCATCACAAACGACTGATTTTGTCTCAGGGGTTTGAAGCGGGGATGCCATGGGCTGATTTTCTTGAGGTTGGATGATTTCCGCGTGTTCTGAGAACCGGTAAGGATTTGAGCCATTTCTTCCAGAGCCTAGAATACACCTTTTCAACTAAGCGACCTCGTTTTGAAATTTATCAAAATTTCTTTTGCTTGCGTCATATGAAATTTCGGACCCCATATTCAAATTCAGCATCCAAATTTTAGTCTAATTACAAATTTCCAGGATCTTAGTGCTAACAAATTTAATCTTATGAGGATAACAAATTTGAAAATTCATAAGGGATTTGATCGTGAATAATGACTGAGAGTGTAAAGTTTCACCCCGAACAATTTTGACGGTCAAATCCCTTATAAATTCTCAAAGTTATTATCGCCATAAAATTGAAATCGCATACTCTAGGAATATGAAAATTTGGAATTTAACTAAACTTCGGGTGCTGAATCAAAATCCATGGTCAGAAATTTCGTATCAAGAGATTTTCAAAAATTTCCAAAACGAGGCCGTTAGTTGAAAAGGTGTATTTGATTCTTATGAGATGTAATTACTAGTATAAGAAAGTAAAAAATGGTATGCCAATTGTGATTTTGGATATACAGTAATTAGGGGATATCCCCCCCCCAACCGGCTGACCTCTGACCCAAAGAGCCCTGGTGGAATTGGGCTAACAAGCTATTCATTTTGATAAAAAATCCATAACATATTTTTTACCTGTTTCCGGTGCCATATTGCTGGGAAGGTACTTGAGTAGCCTTTAAGTAAAGGCTTCAAAAACACTTGCAATGAAACGTTGACAAGGGAACACTTAGGGAAAGTGAATATTGTTATCGAACCTTTCAAAAACTTGAAAGAAACTTTTAGTATACAAAGTCTTATGATGATCTTACCAGAATATTTCTGTATGTCTACATTCCTCGTGTATTTGCTAGATCTGAAACTTTTAAACTGTTGAGCTTCTTCAAATGCCATCCATATTTGTCAAAAGATGGTTTTCGGGGTTGTTTTTTCAAAGATAAGTAGAAAGAGTTGATGAGTATTCGGCAGATTGGTAGGATAAGAACTTTCCTGAGAAAATGCTGGAAAGTGAATGGGAGAGATATGCGTCAGTCCTCTAATTTGCAGCACCGTTTTGATTGGCTGCCCTCGCCATTCATCTTCCTCTGGCGCCTCTGGATAAAATGAAGAAAGCAACATAGCTTTTAGAAATTTCTTTCATCGTCCACAGTTTTCGATTTCAGTAATAATGGTGTAATACTCTTAATTACAGCTGCCCACCATTGCAAAGATATACAGCAAGGAGGTGTGACCTTATGGCAACGTGTTCTTGAGCTATCATGGGGCAATAGTACATCTACAATCCGCGCTTCTTGTGACATGACGACAGAAGGCGGTGGTTGGACTGTCATACAAAGGCGTGTTAACGATTTCATGAATTTTGACAGAAACTGGGATGAATATGTCAAAGGATTCGGAGATCCATTCGGTAATCATTGGCTGGGTTTGGAGGCATTGCATCACCTCACCAAGAAAGGGGACTTCACATTACGATTTGATCTCAGGAATAAAGATGGGAGTCATGGATTTGCTGAATACGAAAACTTTAAGATTGGGAGTGCATTAGAAAACTACAAAATCACATTTGGCAAATACAGAGGGAATGTTGGAGATGCGATGAAGAACATACAAGGATCTGCCTTCTCAACAAAGGACAAGGATAATGATACGTGAAATGATGGGAATTGTGTCCTCGTGTATACAAAGGGTCCTTGGTGGTTAAACAATTGCTTTCCAAAGGCAAATTTAAACAATCTATTTCCGGAGCTGCCGATAATTCGACCTACCAAGTATCATGCATATCCAGGAACACGACGATACATCGAACCTAGTGAACAGATGAGTTGGAGTTACTGGAAGCATGATTGGGGTGATATCATCTACTCAGAAATGAAGATCAGAAGAAATAACTGAGGTTAATTTGTGACTCATCTTCGGTACCTCTTCCCGTTATTAGAAATGAATATTAGATGCTGCAGTATTGAGTAAGTATCTAGTTATGACAATTGAGCATGGCACATTGACATTCTCTCCCAGAAGTTTTATCACCGTATTACAATGAGTGACGGTTGTCACTCGCGGAAGCCTCAGAAATTTTGCAGTGCGAGGAAAGAGCCTCCTTTGTTTATCCATTTAAATTTTATTCTAAACATTATCCAGGGTTACAATCAAGTAATGATTAAGTAAACAAACGCATCCTTCATAAGGTACAGACTCTGCGAATGACAGTTGAGACTGGGTGTCCTGAAACAGTATAAGTGTTTAGATTCCTGCAAAGAAACTTTATTTTCAATGGTATAGATAAAATCTTACCATACATTTTGTGACCTTGCATATTCAAATCGTGTTTGTATTTCGCAGAGAAATTCAAATGCATCAAGCAACATTTCTTATGAAGGCTAAGAAAAATTTTTATGCTTATTTGTACCTTGTAGTTACTGTTTAATTTATTTCATTGATTGATTGATCGATTGATTGATCGATCTATTGATTGATTGATCGATTTATACATAGATTTGATTTCATCTTTTTTACCCATGGTTAGAACGAGGCCCCATTTACACTATACCGTTTTCAAATAGAAACGTTACGAAATTATGCCGTGACCTTCCGTTTACACTATAACGTTTTCGTAACCGGCATCAAATGAAGACGATCTTGAAAACGGTGTGATTTGAAAACGGCATAAAACGTTTCAGTGTAAACGCTTAAAAACGGAACGATTTCATTACTGATTGAAAGGGAGGCAAATTATTCCTTTGTATCTCTTTGAATCCGTAGCGATATCATTCCGTTTCAAGCTTTTACACTAAGACGTTTCATGTCGTTTTTAAATCATTTCGTTTTCAAAATCGTCTTCATTTGATGAAAACTTTATAGTGTAAACGGGACCTAAATTATTAAAAGGGTAAAGGGCGATTTTAACCCTTTAGTGGTTGGGCTATTTGATAGTCCTATTATGGTTGGGGGGCAAAAAAGCCTCCCCCTACCTAACTCTTAACGGGTAATAGGTAGAGTGACCAAATTTTGTGTGCTGATAGCCTCAGGCATGTCCTTTCTGTAGATATAAAAGTTAACCTAAGATTGGTCATCATTTTTGCTTACGTCAGCATTTTCCTTTGTGTGGTCAAGAAAAGCGACAAAATTGTCCAAAATCAGGAAAATCGCTATAAAATTGAATTTGGAGCACATTTTCTGCCCAAACATGATAATCGTGATAGAATACATCAAATAACACTACACTAAAAAAGAAATTTGCGAAATATTCAACTTATGTTCCTTCTTTCGCGATAATTGAGATTTGAGAATTTGTGATTTTTCCAGGGTCAGTCGCAGAAAATTGTCTCCCGCCCCCTCACTTTTCATGAATATTTCAATGAAACTTTTTGAGAAGTTATACAATAAGTAGTTGCAAAAAGTCAAGAAGTTTCATGGCTATAGATATCTTCCTAGCAGAGTTATTAAAAAAAAATCTAGTGGGGGGGATTTGCCCCCTAACCATAATAGGGTTAAAAACTTACAGCAATCAATAATGCAGCTATTACTTTATTGTCCCCAACCCCTCCCATCATCCTGCGATGGGCGGGGCTGTTGCGCGGCGATTCTCCATTTGTTCACTGAAAATTTCAAGCACCTCAATAATAAATTATAATGAAATGGTTATAGTAAATCTCGATATAGCTGCACATTCCCAATTGTAACGAAAATTTGATGAGAAAATTCCTTTAGTAGTATCGGTTGTCAGTCAATAGCAATAAAGCTGATTAGGCCTTGCGGTAAGAACTGAAGTCGACTTAATCCCTCATCAGTTCTGATGTACTCCTCATTTTTTACCTTGAAGGTAAATACCTTTGTTTATTGATTCTGGAGCATCAAAGATAATGGAATTTGTGCATTGAGAGTTCGCAAATAAAGCCTGAAAGTCTAAATTTTTGTCAACCTCAAAACTAGAAACTTTGCTGATGGTTGCGTGCTGTTATTTGCGAGATATTTGCATTGTAACTGCTTTGAAGAATTAGTGCAAAAATATAATAATTTTCTTTTATGAATTTTAAAAGAGATTCTCTCGACCAAGGCAAGCACAGCCGCAAAGTTGCCCTGAAACCAGTACCGCTAACTCTCGCTTGGTGCGGCAGAAGGGAGGTCTTTTAAGTGAAGTTAGGTGCTTATAACAAAAGAGGAAGGGTAAATCTAAAGTTTGGTCTCGCGGATTTTGTTTATTTGATTCAGGAGCACAAGAGTAACTATTTGCGATTGAGCAATAAATATGCAGGAGTAGCAATGTCCTCTGCTCGACCTCTGAATCACGTATACAAAATCCGCCACAGAGAGGATTTGAATTACCCTTCTTCTTTTTTCTTAACCCTATCAAGCCTTGGGGGGCTGGAATCAGCCCCCTAGCGGTTTTTTGTCTGTAGATTTTTACCAAGTGCACTTACAAAGCCGAAACTTTCTGAGCTTTAGTTTTTATCCTTGTCACGATCAAAAATTAATTTTTCGAAAAATCAATTTCATTCCAGGGGGTAAACGCGATCAGTTTTTGAAAGATGTATGTGTAAAATTTTGAATAATTCCTAATAAAATCTACAGCTAATGTGATAAAATGATGAAAAGAAGGGAATACATACTACTTTTGATGCTCTATCCAACCAATTAACTGCTTTTTAATTTGAGCGTATACTTTTGTGGATTTTGGCACAACGCATGCGCACATTCTTTGCATTTTTGTGCGATAACGTCATCACTTTTATTAATTTTTCTTCACGGAGCGAATACTATTTAGACATAGCATATAATGAAATTAAACTGATGTCCTTAATGCTTTTCGATTTCTCACAATCAACGATTGAAAATTTTTAATACTGAACCCTATTGACTTTGAAAATTGAACAATGTGACGTCATGGAAAGGTCACGTGACATATCTAAAAATAGATTTCATCTTTTGGCTCACCATATGATGTTCTATACACATGCAAAGTTTCAAGGCTCTAGGTTGTCCAGAACAGAAATAAATTACGGGGGGGCTGAGTCAGCTGAATCAGCCCCCTAGGCTTCCTAGAGCATCAAATACCCTAGGCCTGATAGGGTTAAGCACATAACTTCTCTAAAAGATTACCCTTCGCCCGCACCAGGTGAAGGTTGCCCTACTAGTTTCAGGGCAAATTTGCGGCTGTTTGTGTTGAATTACTTAGTTGAGAGAATTTCTTTTGCCTGAAATGCTGACCGCTTCGAATTGAGGTGTCAATCAAAGCAACTGATGCTATTGTATTACAAAATAGAGCCGCACTCTCATCGAAGGAGCTCACAGGCCGAACTGAGGCTGTGCTCTCGTGGTCGCTCTTGAAAACAAGATAGGATGATGCTAGATGATGCTAAATCGATGCAAGATAGATGAGGATGATGCTAAATCGACGGGACAACGGAGAGGATAGAAAAACAGAGAACACACAAGGTAGGTCTGACAGTTCTTATTCTTTACAACGATAATTAATCCAATAGGAATTTCTACTTTTCCCACAACCCATGTAGTAACTTGTAACTGGCGGAGCCCGGGGGAGGTAAGGTTTCGAGATGTCTCCACTTTACCCAAAGTTGGTTCCTGACAGTTGTACAAGGATGCAATAAAATTGCAATAAATAAATCAATAAATAAGTAAATAAATAAATGAACAACTAAATAAAGAAATGCAATAAATTCATACTGGGGTAGGCGCCCAAAGGACTTCTTTTCTGACCCAATCCCAGAAACTTGGTACGATGTTGATACCCAATCCCAGAATATATAATTTCAAGGCGAAAGAAAGCGTACTTATCTATCTCCGTTCTCCGTCCATTTTTCCAAGGCATGGCTACGCACAACGCAAAGAAAATCGTCAACCGTCGCACTGTGATCCATTAGGCCCTTTTTATCAAATTAATGCCGAAGAATAAAGTTCTTAATCCTAATAAAATTTTAGACTTGTGACATGAACCATAACCTAGGGGTTCAAGCGCTGCAAAAATTTTCGAGATCAATCAGCCGAAGGCGAAGATATAGATTTTTGAAGTTGGGCCTAAATCAGATCTTTTGCTTATATGACCGGAGGAGGCATTGCACTGCTATGACAGCAAATTACTATTCATTGTATCTACGCTCAGACTTCACCGATCTCTTTCATTTCAGTCTCATTCTGATCCTCTAAAAGTGTGCTTTGAGGCAATGTAAAGTATGCTAAGATATTTTGCCTTTTTATGACCATTCTTAGACCATTTCACAATGGTACTTTTCAATAGAATTGTTGTCTTCAAAAATCAATTGTAAAATTAAGAGCTAAAGACAAAAAAGTATGTATTGCCATGCTCTTCAAAATAATTTCAACAATTAGATACACCTTTCTAACAAGTTTCTATAAAGGGCTGGTGCCAATTCGCCTCCAATAACTTTTAACAACAATCTTTACTTTACAAGTTTTGTACATAATTTTAACATTTTTGCACATTTCATAATGAGAAATTACACAAAGTCAAACGAAAAGCTTTCCAATGGTTTGAAACCGATGCAGGGTCACAGGGAAGGCAATTTATTTGTCCTTTAAGCCTGCTAAACCCTCGAGTCAAACAGTTTAAAAGCCAAAATGGTATTTTTCAGCCATTTGTCCCTAAAATAATTCACAAATTTTAAACTTTGCAAGAAATTTAACAAATAAAGCCCTGCAAAGTGTGTCAAATGTTAGCAATTATATTGTTTTAACATGTAGGTAAGGCCCGGTCACCTTCAGTCCCGTCACTGGATGTCTGTTAAAGTTTGGTGTTTATAATATACAAAAATCTTAGAAATCAAATTCAAGACTTGTGAAATGAAACTAGTCATAAAGAATTTTTGGGTTCCAACTGCCACCAGCCCTTTGATAGAAACTTGTTAGAAAGGTGTTTCTAATTACTGAAATTATTTTGAAGGGCATAGCGAAACATACTTTTTTGTCTTCAACTTTTAATTTTACAATTGATTTTTGAAGACAAGAAATTTTTAGAACAGTACCATTGTGAAATGGTCTAGAAATGGTCCTAAAAAGGCAAAATATTTTAGCATGCTTTACATTGCCTCAAAGCACACATTTAGAGGATCAAAATGAGACTAAAAATGAAAAGGATCGGTGAAGTCTGATCCTAGATACAAGGAATTGTAATTTGCTGTTAAAGCAGTGCCATGCCTCTCCCGGTCATGTAAACAAAGATCTGATTTAGGCCCAACTTCAAACTCAATATCTTCGCTTTCGGTTGACTGATCTCGAAAATTTTTGCAGCACCTGAACCCCTAGGTTATAGTGAATGTCTCACGCGCAAAACCAAAAAAGGAATCGAAAACTTCAAATATTGGTCAAATTCGATGCTCTGGATCACAGTGCGTCGTTTACACCAAGGTTTGAATTTTCGAGGGCTGGGAACGAGAATTTCGGTCCCATGTGACAATTGGAGTGAGACTCTGATCAGAGCACGTTTTCAACAAACACAAAATAGCTACTTGAAATCTGTTCACCTGAAACCGAGCACGTGTTGCTCGAAAAAATTAAAGAATTAAATTCCAAGTGAAAGTATACCCCAATCACAGAAATCTTCCAGTAAAAGCATACCCCAATCCCAGAATTTTCAGGCCAAAAACTACCCAAAGCTGGCGCACATCTCCGCCTTACCCCATAGTGAAGTACCCCCTCCCCGGGCATATGGGCGCCCCTCGGACGCAAAGCTGAAACAGTCTCAATCGGGGAGCGCCGAAAGATTTAGCGCTTTTCTCTTCCCAACACTTTGTGACTCTCGCAAGTCGCCATTAATCGGAGCCTCGTTTTCGAATTCCGCATCATACATGGGAAATCAATAGAGGATTGCGCTAAATAAAGATGGCGGTGAGGAATCTTTTACTGAGATGCACGCAAAGACAAAAACGTGCTCTGATCATCGAAAATTCAAATCTTTGCGCAAACAGCGGTTGACAATTTTCTTTGTGTTGTGCGTGGCCATGCCTTGGAAAAATGGACGGACCACGGAGATAGATAAGTACGCTTTCTTTCACTTTGAAATTGCATATTCTGGGATAGGGTATCAATATCGTACCAAATTTCTGGGATTTGGTCGGAAAAGAATAACCTGGGGCGCAAACCCCGTATGAATTTATGGTGATATCAAGTTCACTACAGAATGGATGTCATGGGTCGTAAAATGTCTCGTAGGATGTAAGCAACTGCAAGAATCAAGAATACCTTTTGCTCCCGGGATACTGAAGGAAATAAAGCTCAACTTCCTGCGGAGAATAAAGATTTTGCAAGAGAAATTCCAGGTACAAGATGACTTAATACAAAAATTTGGACCAGAAACCTTTGCCATGTGTTTGTGCTTCAAATCATACTCTCCATGAAAGAGGCACTTCCAGTCTACCTTTAGTTGGAAAGGGCAAGAAGAGGCAGATCACTGGAACTGTCACTAAGTCCAGAATTTTTCTTGCCGATGCAATTTATCTTCCAAGGCAAAACGGAACGATGCCAACCAAAAGATGTTACTTTTCCAGAAGGATTTGATCTTACCTACACTCAAAATCATTGCAGTAACGAAGAAAAAGCTTTGCAGCATTTGGCCAAGGCTTTTTCCTTTATATTGAAAAGAAAGAAGCTGAGCTGAATTTTCCTGTCGAGTAAGAGGCGTTATTAATTTTTTACGTCTTTAAGAGTCAGAAGACAAAAATATACCAATATTACCTGAAAAGTAATGGATGCGTATGGGTTTACGTTTCGGCAAACCCGACAAATCAGTACCAGCATGCACCATGTAGCATGTACCATGTAGCATGCAGGGCCGTAGCTACATTGGGGGTGCTGGGGTGCGGCGCCCCCCGGGGCCAAATCTCAGTCGGCAAATCAAGTCAAAGAGTCGGCAAATTGAGACAAAAGCCTGAGATCGGCATAAGAGCAGTCTAGTGCTAAGTTACGTCACAATACAAAGTTCTTCAATACACGTTTTTTTATAAGAAACTTGGATCAGGCCATAGGACTAAAAGTTTCTTAATTTCGCATGAAATTTAGTCCATTTTAGTACTAAAAGTTTCTTAAATGGTTTCTTATTTTTTGAACGCAGAATTAGCAATGTGGTCGCTAACACTGCGGCAGATATGTTTCTTGACAGTTAAAACATCATAAAGGAATAAACTGTGTTCTGTTATGTTGACAACACAAATGGTTAGATGATATTGCTCAAGAAAAAGGGTTCAACGATCCATTTGCTATACTATCCATGCTTTTAACTTTGAAAAGTTTCTTAGTGCTTCTCAGACACAGTTCTAGAGTTTCTTAAAATTTTGGCCATCTTAGTACTAGTTTCTTATCAACCAGTTTCTTATAAAAGACGTGTATTCATTTTGCATATCTGAAACCAGTCGGTAAATTCTTGTACTAATAAAAGACATCTTGGCACAATTTAAGCCAACAAAACCTATAAAAAATTTTCTGCTCGCTTCGCTCGCACTTCCATTCATACATGCGTAAGTTTATCGTATTAGTACCACCTGCCTTGCTATGATTTGCAGGCATCAGCAGCAGAGCCACGGGCGGGGGGGGGATGGGGGTGGAAATCAGTAATCAACGATAACCCTTAGCGACTATACTCGTTAGTGGGTCCTAGGTAAGTATGTGACAGATACAGATACAGATATTTCAACAATGCAATGAAACCGTTTACTATGGTGAAACTCTATGTGCGGTTGTGTGCAGTGGTGCCTCGCAGAAATTTTCAGCTCGCTTCTTTCACATCCCCTTCCCATTCCATATATTCAGTAAACTCCACCCTTCACTTGCATATGCATCGTTGTTCTTTTGATCAGAAGCGTTCAAGGAGAGTCAAAATTGGAATTTGTGAACGATGCCATCAATTTGATGAGCAACTCATTCACAGCAAAGTTTTTTAATCCATCTTCCCAGTGTGATATGAATATTCTCCTGCAACAAGAGACTTTCTAAATTGTGAGACTTTGACGAGCATTCAAGTGAGGCTGAAAGAAAAGGGGTAAGCTTTTGCTGCTTGCATTTTAGAAACGACAGTGGAGTTTCAATTTTTTATTTTATTTTATTTTCAATTTATTAGGGAGGGAGACCCTTCAACAAACTGGTTGATTTACAAGGGGCCCTCCATAGAAAAATTTACAAAACTAAAAAAATGCTAAAAACAGCTAAAACTTAATTACAATGAATATATACACCTAACCAAAAGTCTATAAAAATAAAAGAAAAGTACCTAAAAGCAAATGGACTACGAGTTCCCCAACGACCGAGCAGCCAGCCCGACTCCCGCCCCCTACCCCCGCCCACCAGGCCGACAACGAAAACCCAAAGATAAATCTCCGTTCCCGACCCAGCCGACACCAAACACAGGGACAACGAGCGCACCAGCCACCCGGCCGCCGGAAAAACCCCCAGTCCATCATAAAAGATGTTTAAAAGTATCAATAGAGGATGCCTGCTTGGTCTCAGCTAAGAGGCTATTCCAAAGTTTAGCACCGCGAAAGGAAAAACATTTCTGCCCATTAGCAGATCTTTTCATCGGCAGCCTCAAGTCTGTTGCCGAATTTCGGAGGCTACGAGAGTTACAAGCAGAGTTTCTAGTGAAAAGGTTGCGCATGTACTGTGGAGCAAGCCCATTGAGAGACTTGTAGACCATTGATCTGGACTCCTCATTGACAAGCTCACGGATTGTCTTCCAACCAAGGCTCACAATCAATGGTCTACTCGGGGAATCAAAGCTGTTATTCGTTACAATTCTAGCAGCTCTATTTTGAAGCTTTTGGAGCTGATTAATATCAGTGTTGCCACAACAACCCCATACAGAGCAGCAGTATCGAAAATGGGGCTCTAGCCCTGGAAGAAGCTTCTTTCAAAGAAGCCATTGGGAGAATATTTCTTGCGTGTTTTAGAAATCCAATGGCTCTGGATACTTTGCTAGATACAGCTTTAAGATGTTCTTTCCAATCCAGACTGTTGTCAACTTGAACACCAAGGTATTTGGTCTTCTTGACAACGTCCAGTTCTCTGCCACGAACTTCTAAATTCAGTTTTTCAGCTGCATTGTTGAGCGTTCGGTGCTTCGGTTTGGTTGCGATTAGCATATATTGTGTTTTAGCAACATTTAGCGAAAGTTTGTTGCCCTTCAAGCATGAGTCTAAGCGCTCAAGATCAACATTAATAGCCTCGTTCAGCTGAGAAATATCTTTTGACTTTAAGCAAAGGCTAGTGTCATCAGCATACATTGACACGGTTGAACGCTGGACAGCACTTGGGAGATCATTGATGTAGATCAAGAAGAGAAGTGGTCCAAGACATGACCCTTGGGGTACTCCTACTTCCACTTACCAAGTTTCAGAATCTACTCCACCTACTCTGCAGTACTGTTTTCTGCTAGAAAGATATGATTGAAACCAAGAAAGTTCCCTTTGTCGGACACCATAGTGCGCTAGCTTTTTGCAGAGAAGGTCGTGATCTACAGTGTCAAACGCCTTTTTAAGATCAATGAATACTGTACCCGCCATCTGTCCAGTGTCCAACCCACTATACCAGTCATCAGTGTTTTTAAGTAGACAGGTCAATGTAGAATGGAGTTTTAAAAATCCAGATTGACCAGGATGAATAAGGTTATACTTAACCAGATATTGGTGAAGTTGGTTAAACACTAATTTTTCAAAGAGCCTTGAAATGACAGGAAGAACTGAAATTGGGCGATAATTAGACTTTTCAGCCCTATCACCATCCTTGAAAATTGGTGTAATCCGAGCATTTTTCCAAGAATCAGGAAACTGACTTGTTTCAAGAGAGGTGTTAAACATGAAAACTAAGGAGTTTTCAATGTATGGAGTAGCTAACTTCAAGAAGTAGCTAGATATGTTGTCACTTCCAAGGCTCTTAGATGTTTTTATCTTACTCATTGCATCTCTAATGTCCTGAACCACAATTGGCCTAAAATTAAATCGCCTATTATCAGGGTTATGATTATATTCACCTGTGAGCATGGGGTTAGGGACATCCTCAATCTTGCTAGCTAGATCCTTACCTACTGAGCAGAAATATGCATTCATAGTATTTGAAATTTACTGCTTATCTACAATTTCTCTTCCAGAGTCTTTCAAAAGATCTATGTTAGTTGACTTAGATCTTTTGTTTATTACCTGTTTTATTGTTTTCCATGATTCCTTCATGTTACCTTTAGCTTGCACAAGCCTTTCCCAAAAATACTGCCTTTTCAACTCAGAATTTTGTTTGTTAATTTTGTTTCTAATATGCCTATAGGAGCTCATAAGAAGCTGAGATTTGCTTTTAACAGCAGCTTTTTTTAAGTTTATCCCTGCTTCGTATTAGCTCCTTTAGATCTTTATTCACCCATGGGCAGTACCTCTCAGAAACACGCAAAGTCTTGATGGGGGCATGCTTGTCAATGATCAAAGAGAAAAGGGTTGACCACCGGGTGACAAGCACATTAACATCATCTGTTTCATTAAATCTCTGCTTCCAACAAATGCCAGCAACATCAGCAAGGAAAGTATCTTTGTCAAAGTTTTTCATAGGTCTAGTTGTGATCACCTTATGGTCCTTCTTTAATGCACCCTCAAACTTTCGGACACAAAAGACCATATAGTGATCACTCATAGAAACCTTGTGCACTCCTGCTTCAATGATATTTCTGGTAGATGTTGTAGTAATATGATCTATCATGGAAGATGACGTTAGTGTGACCCTAGTTGGCTCCTCAATAAGCTGTGTTTGGCATTATTCTCAGCAGGTTGGTCTTGAGCTCTTTTTGCGAGATCACAATTTGTGTCTCCAAGGAGGATAATTTCTTTGCCTTCCTTATCTAGATAAGAAAGAACTTTTTCCACCTTATTGAAGGAATCAACAGGGTCACTTGAAGGCCTATACCAAGAAACAACAAGGTAGGACTTACTTTTGGATGGCTGAATCTCCACACAGATAAGTTCCAGATTGTCAGTGGGGACATCATCTTTAAGTTTGAACTTAACTGAGTCCCTGATGTAAAGAGAGACACCACCACCATTACAAGTCCTATCAAGGCGCTCCTGCTGGTAACCCACTATGGCAGTGACTTCCTTGGGGTATTGAGGATCAAGCTTGGTCTCATTCAGAGAAAGAATGTGAATACCTGAGCTCTGCAGAAACAGTTGGAGCTCATCAAAATGTCCTCTAAGCCCATTCATGTTAAGAGATGCAATGGTTAGACCCTTCTTGAATCCTAGTGGATGATGACAATAGCCTCTGCCATTTTCTGGTAAGGCATCCCCTCCATTTATGATACTGGAATCAAATATCATGTAATTTATCTAAAATGTTACCAGCAAATTTAGAGATACCTCTATTGTTCAGGTGAAGCCCACGTCGACCAAGGTCTTTATTTGTAATGTTATTGTTATCAATGATGTTTAAATCCAAGCCTTTCAACTTCCTGTTCAGTGACTCTATCATCTGACCTGCAGCTTCTTTGTCAGTTCTCATAATTGGTATGGATATCACAACTTCACATTCTGGCAGTTCAGACTCTATGACTTTCTTTAAGTCCAGAAGTGCATCTAGGATCTTGTCAGACGTGGATTCTTTCTCAATGAAAAAGCTTTGTCTACTTGTTTCATTGGGGCACATTCTTGTTTGTTCTGAGAGTTAAGGAAAGTGCAACTTGCTAAATTCTCTCGGCAAGTTCATTGAACTTGGCCATTCAATTCTTAGATTCTGGCTTGGTTCTGGCCGGCTTGTGCTAAAGCTGATCGTCTGCAGCATTCTAAAGGGCGTGAACTCCCAAAACTTATCCCGTTGCCAGTCTCAGGACCCCCATATTTGCTCGCTTCGCCGGCAAACTGGCCCCCAAAGGCAGGAAGCTTGCTACGAGTCTGGTACACAGGGTACTGATGGAGAGAAGATTGAGCCTCTCAAAAGGCAGAATGTGCGTGACGATAAAAGGCCACACCAAAGGCCACGCCCACCAGTCGGCAAATTGAGAGCTTGCACCCCCCTAGCAAGATATCTCTAGCGACGGCCCTGGTAGCATGTACTTTCTAATGTTTGCCACAGCCCCCGAAAAGCAGCTTCATGGACTGAGGTAGCCTGTGCACAGACCCATCGTCCAAAGGAGGAAAGGGTCTGTGCAACTAAGAGCCAAAGCTTGCCGAACTTTCTCGTAATTTATTCTGGCGGCCTCGTAATGAGTCATTCAATAGTACTGACTCGTTCTTCCCGAGTGGCATCCTTTTCTATGGCTTTTGTATCCTTGTTTTTGAACTTTTCTTGCACATTGTTTTTCTAGGGTCAAACAATAGTTTCAAAGACAGAGGACAGATTAATGAAGATAAGCGCATATTTTGACAAGCTCTTTTGAATTCGTCTGCAGGGATTAATCACCCTTCCCTTGATTACCCTTGTGTGCTATTTTGATTTCCCTGTTATTGACAACCGTGTGTTTCCTGCAGTTGCATAATTACGTGACCTTTTGCGATACTGCATAAATTAGATTCCGGAAATCTAGAACGATCGGCAAGCTTTGGCTCGTAGTTGCACAGACCCTTTCCTCCTTTGGACGATGGGTCTGTGCACAGGCTAGGACTGAGGGGGCTACCGTGCCTAAATAAGTAACAATGAAATGAAAGTTTCATGAAGGCTATCATTTAGCTTCTTTCACGTTGTATTCTTTTTAACCGTATTTTTATCACTGTAGTTGACTTCCCCTTGAAGTTGTCCAGTAGCTCCTCGATAAAATTTTGTTGATTTTATATCATTTACGCGTCCTTGCTTTAAGCTTTCAAACTTACATTCTGTTCCTGCTGGGATGATCAAATTTCATCTTGCTAAATTTTATCTTAAATTTTGCATACTTTTCGAATTAAATTCTCGTTTCACTCCACTTCGCATGTAATAGACAAAATCGGCTAAGGTTTGTTTATAGCTACCTAGTCAAGTCAAGTGATCAATCTCTTGATAAAACATCTTTTGATTTCCCCGACAAATTTCATGCCATGCAAAGTTGTGCCATATGAACGCAAAAAGTAGTTTAATACCAAAACTTCCCATGGGCATGGTCATACGACTTGAAATGGGTAAAACAAACCTTAGCGGATTAGCATAAAGTTAAAATCCTTACTGGTTGCCGAAGCACGAGGAAATCATCCAATGTCACGGAAGTCAGCCAATCAAATAACCCCTTTCCAACCACGTGATACCAAATTGGCAGTTCGAAGTGAATTCTTGACTACCCTCACGAAATTTAAATGGCTGCTACGTTACAATGATTACATGGAATTTTCTTTGATAAATCAGTAGAAGGGATGCCCCTCTACAGTTTGTAGCGTCCTTGTCAAAATATCTCATTTGGAGCCGAATTACAGTCATTTTCCGGTCGAAGGATATTGACATTCGTTCAAACATCGATAAAAGTCGCTGCAAATGAGATAAAAGGATAAAAATCTCAGTGATTATGGATATTGCCCTAAGCAATAACTCAAGCACTGTCCCTTCAATTACATCTCAAAACTGCAGGTGATTTGGAGCGATTTCTGCCAGAAATGTGATCTGGGCCTAAGCTTCTTACCGATTAAAACTCATTCGTTGACCCCAAAAGGGCTTGCTTTGTATTCTCGAGCAAAATGATTCTCTTACCAACGACCCAATGATCTATTTGACTTCATTTTCCATTTAAATGTCTCCAAGTTTCGTTTAAAACAACCAGTCTTGAGCAAATTCTTGCAAATTTGTCTCGTTGCATATTTCTCTGCAAACGCCAGTGGTCTCCTCAAAAACGTCGCATCCATAGGCTTCTATACAGCTCATACACTCGTAAAAAGATATGGCATGCCTGACTTTGCTAGCCTGATAACCAGACCCAAGTTCAAAGAATTGTTGGGGATATATGGTACTCCCCCTATCGCTTTTTCGCTTTGTTTTCGGGCCAACTTGACAGCTAATCAGAGCGGGGACTATGAACGCATGCGCTGTAGACATAGGTTGATCATTCAGCCGTTGCCAAGATCGTTGCAGTGACACAGAGCAGTGGGGGAGATTCGCAGCTCGATTTACGGGAACTTTGTTTATGCTATATCAATTCTTGACTGTAGTCGTGTTTGATATGTGCCTGCAAGAAATAGCAAAGAAAGATTTCATGACCGATCGTTTTGGAAGCTTGGTACAGAAGTAAATGTTGAGCGGTAGTTGATCTCTACGTGGGTAAGGTGGCCTAAGCAAAACATCAGCGCTCTGAGCATTGCTGTCTAAAGCCCAGATTTCGAACCTGTATTTGCTGTATGACAAAATTTCGACGAGCCCATTTGAGACAAACCGATGTGATTAGACACTGAAACCTAAACAAAGCTGGGTGGGTAGGCCTATGAGTGAGTACCCTTTACTTATCAGATAAATGCATTTCTTTGCCAAGCTTCCATGAAACGATATCGTGAGAGGGACTTCGGGAACTGTTATTATTAATTCCCCCATCGAGGATTGATTGTTCTGTGGCGGATCGGATGTGGTTTCCTTCGAATGTCTGACTACCGGTTGCCTTTCAAATGACTAAAAATTCCTGATGAGAAAGTAGTGACACAACATAATCAACTCGACAAAATTTGTTCTCACTACGCATGCGTTCATAGTCCTCGAGGTGATATCCATTGCCTCGTCAACTTGAGCTCACACGTATCCCCAACAAAGAACCAGTGGCCTGTTAAACACCGCCACAAAGCTTATTCAAGCCTCCTTTCAATAACGCTCAGAATCCAAGGTTTTGATGGAAATCAAACTGCAATGTTTCCTTTTCAGTAAAAATTGGAAGAAACGACTTGGATAATTGGCCTGCTTACAAAAAATCAGCAAATAATTCGCATAAATTTCCATCGAATCCTTGGATTCTAAACAATATAAAAAACGAGGTTTGAACAAGCGTTGTGCCGGTGTTTAACATACTACTACTTCTTTTTAACTTGGGTCTGGTTATCAGGCTAGATTTTGCTCAATTCATTCAAATGGAAACAAAAATGAGCAAATATTTCTTGGCTTGTTGGTTCACCAATGAATAGATCTAACACAAAACAACAAAGCAACAAAAAATTTGCGCAAGATATGTGTCAAATCTATTCATGGATGTATACAATTAAACAAAAGGAAAACAGCGATAAACTTTGAACACAACAAAACATTTAGTTTTGTCGTTTTGTGTAAGATCTATTCATTGGTGAACCAAACAGCCAAGAAATATTTTATCCTTTTTGTTCCATTTGAATGATTTGAGCAAAATCAGGCATGCTATATCTATTTACGAGTGTATGAACTGTATTGAATTGCATTTTCTGCAGCACAAAGCCTATCGATGCGAAGTTTTTGAGGAGACTACGGGCGCTTGCAGAGAAATATGGAACGAGACAAATTATTTGCAAGAATTTGCTCAAGACTGGATGTTTTAAACGAAATTTGGAGACATTTAAATGGAAAATGAAGTCAAATAGATCATTAGGTCGTTGGTAAGTGAATCATTTTGCTTGAGAATATAAAGTAAGCCCTTTTGGGTTCAACGAATGAGTTTTAATCGGTAAGAAGCTTAGGCCCAGATCACATTTCTGGCAGAAATCGCTGAAAATCACCTGCAATTTTGAGAAGTAATTGAAGGGACAGTGCTTGGGTCATTGCTTAGGGCAATATCCATAATCACTGAGATTTTTATCCTTTTATCTCATTTGCAGACTTTTATCGATGTTTGAACGAATGTCAATATTCTTCGAACGGAAAATGACTGTAATTTCGGCTCCAAATGAGATATTTTTCCAAGCACAGTACAAACTGTGGAGGGGCATCCCTTCTACTGATTTATCAAAGAAAATTCAATGTAATCATTGTAACTTAGTAGCCATTTCAACTTCCGTGAGGGTAATCAAGAATTCACTTCGAACTGCCAATTTGGTATCACGTGGTTGGAAAGGGGCTATTTGATTGGCTGACTACCGTGAAATTGGATTATTTCCGCGTGCTTCAGCAACCAGTAAGGATTTGAGCTGAATGATTAGCCGATTAGGTCTATCCTGGTTTCCATAAGATCGTAAGAATCGATGGTGACGTAAGGATCATACAAATTAATGACCAGCAACTCTAAGTGATCCTTGTGGCATTCAGTGCCCATTTGTCTCAACGACTGGGCACTTCTTAGAACTGTGGTGGCAAAATCCAATTCTCACAATGGCGGTATATCATAACAAAGAAATAGCCCTTGAAAGAGAGGCCTCGATCGCCGAAAATCATGCTCAGTCGGCTTCACGTTGACGCAAGGATAGCTGCGATAGACAAAATCGGCTAAGGTTTGTTTACACCCATTTCAAGTCATGTGATTTCTCTTGTATATTTCGAGCCATGCAAAGTTACGCCATGAATGCAAGAAGTAGCATAATACTAAGCCTTCCCAAGAGAATGGTCACATGGCAGTGTACAAATCACTAAACGGTCTCGTCCCGGAGTACCTTTCCAGCTTGTTTGAAAAAAGGTAGACTCAAAATGTCAGGGAACTCAGAAACACCGAAACTGATCTTTCGATACCTTCACGAAAAACTAACAATGGGCGGAGGGCTATATCTTTTCGTAGGTCTAAGCTCTGGAATAGCCTTGAAGTTGATGTTAAACAGGCACCATCTCTTGCCACATTTAAGAGAAGAATCAAATCGTACACAGGTAACGTTTGTGCCACGGCCCCTTGAATAGCAGTTCTCATGAATTGACGGGGCTACCGTGCCTAGATAAATAAAAATGAAATGAAATGACTTGAAATGGATAAAATAAATCTTAGCAGATTAGGTCTATTGCAACAAGTCAGTTTCCATTTCGATGGAACGATCGCTGGTCACAAATATCTGCAATCCTTGTGTTACCAGAGATAGAAACTAGGTTTTATAATGAATTCACTGCACTTAAGTATTCCTATCACGATGAGCATCATATAGAGTGTCATTTCAGAAGAGAAACATTAACGTCAAATCAACAATTCATTCATAAATAAAACGCATCCACTTTAAAGACAAAATGGTAAATATATAAATGGCGTCTAGTTTAAAAAATATAGCAAAAGATGCCAGAGTGTTTTCATTTGTCCGATTGATTTGATAATCTCGGGAGATTATTCAATGCAATGGAATACAGTAGGCTACATTTAGATTTCCCAGGCCCCTAATTTTAAGTTGCCTTATATCTCCGTCGTTTGTCTTTAAAGACCCATTGTCAACCAAAAATCTTATCTCTTGTTCGTCAACATCGCTCCTACGTAGTTACATGTTTTCCTGTGTCAGAAAATACAAATTGCGCAGCTACATAGATTCTTACAACAGAACAATGAGACTTCGGCACATCAACTCCAAGAAAACGCGACCAGTTTCATGGTTCACCAAGCCTTCGGAACAATCAGGTTTGATGATTGCTTTATCTTAGTTCACCAGGTAGAAGATACCTCCCAATTGTCCTATTTACAGAAGATCACCAACTTTGATAAAGAAAAGTCGTCTGTCGGGCGTAGTTTTGCTTACCTGCCAGGGACGCTAAGCTATGCTACCTAGAGCTGATATATATTTGTAACAAAACAGAACAACAAATGATGATGGTGCATGAAAAGTAAGCATTGAGTTTCGGCAAGGCTATTGAACGATCGAAAGGCCTATTCTTCTGTCACAGCTCGTTTCCAAACAAAATGGTGACTGAATAATTTTCACACAAAAGAGGTTACTGTTTGTAACCAATGATTTGACAACACTGGTTTTTTTTTTGGTTGACAATGGGTCTTTCAGACATTCCCAGGTGATAAATATCAACAAAAACCCAGCTGTTAAATTCAAATTGATCGCAAGAACTCACGATTATGGGACATTTCGAGGCTAGCTCCTCTCATCCTCTATTAAATAAAAATTACAAGTGCTTGAGACAGAGCAGAAACTGGGTAAAATGACGTTATCAAACAATCTGAGATGAGGAAGTGTTTGGATACAAAAGCTTTTAGAAATTATATATCAAAATTTAAGGCCCAAGGAAAGTATATCAAGTGTTGCCTAAGTTCGGAATCTATTATAGGGAGCTTGGTTCAAAGTTACGAGTTTTCGCGAATGAGTGGGCCGTTTCTGCTCTGTTCACGCGAGATATTGTACTAAACTAAAACTTATTCGTAATTCGTGCATAACGAAATTTTCGATGATACAATTTCCAAATAAGGAAAGGCCATTGATTTCATTGCATTCTTTTCATACAGCTTCGCTCTCATTCTTAGCAAGTTGGTCATGTAATTACCTCTCTCCTTTACTATCACTTCCATCCTCGGTCTTTTGAACTGACGATTCAGTCTGATCTTTAATGCAGATCTCCTTTGAGGTAGCTTGATCTGAAGATTCTCCTTCACATTCATCATGGCACTCATTTTCAGCATTCTGGTCTTGTAATTTCACTTCACATTTACTACCACTTCCATCCTCGGTCTTTTGAACTGACGATTCAGTCTGATCTTTGATGCAAACCTCCTTTGAGGTAGCTTGCTCTGAAGATTCCCCTTCACATTCATCATGGCACTCATTTACAGCATTCTGGTCTTGTAATTTCGCTTCACATTTATTACCACTTCCATCCTCGGTCTTTTGAATTGACGATTCAGTCTGATCTTTGATGCAAATCTCCCTTGAGGTAGCTTGCTCTGGAGATTCCCCTTCACATTCATCATGGCTCTCATTTGCAGCATTTTGGTCTTGTAATTTCGCTTCACATTTACTACCACTTCCACCCTCGGTCTTTTGAACTGACGATTCAGTCTGTCTTTCGTCACAAATCTCCTTTGACGTAGCTTGCTCAGCAGATTCCCCCTCACATTTGTCCGAAGTAGCATGTTGACGCACGTTTGATTCCAATTCATGTAGCTGTTTGCATGCTCCTTCTTGACTTGGCAGCGTTCCCATTCGAGTTAGTAGCTCTATATAGCTGCAATGAGATGAATGAACTTTATATTCTGGAAACAGAGTCTTACCAAGGCCCAATACGGATAATGTAAACTGGCATCCAGCAACTAGCATCTAAGAGGTCCCATGTTTTTATTGGTACATGACTTTAATTGATACAAAAGAAAGACTGGCATTCGCTGATGTCGAATGACACGGCATGATGGCACATTTAAGCAAATGCCGATAAAAAATCTTGGAGCACCTGCTAGGTTTCTTGAATTAGTACTATATCATTGTCAGGACTAATGGCTGTATATCATATTCCTTTGCACTATTAAAAAGGAAACATCAATAATGGTTATCCAAAGTACTATAGGCAGGATGGTGGGCTATCTGACAGGGGATTAAAAGAGATTCACGAACAGGGATTTTATACAAAAATTCAAAGTAAACAGTACCTATCAATTTTCTTATCAAGCCACTCTTTATGTCTGAGCTCGTTTAACCAATTCTTAGGCAGCCCACTCGTCCCAAACTTGCAGCCGAGTAGGGCACCAGCAACTGCCCCATTTGTATCTGCATCCCCGGCCTAAAACAAACATATGATTCTTAAATCATTGCAACGAGAAATTCAAGAAAGCGTACAGCAATGCGATGCTAGCGATACGTACAGCAATGCTTAAAGACCTGGTCAGTCAATGAAGCTCGAAAGTCAAAAGAAAGCTGAGCATCCTCACACATGCCTGCAAGCGCGTCACTGATTCGGGGGGGGGGGGTACTTCACTCTTAAGTTATACTGCACGTGTCGCTCATATGGTGTCAGTTCCATCTAAATTCCCCACACATGGGCCTGCATCTAACCTTAATTCTGGTAGATGGATAGGTTTTTCAGAATTTAAGTGAAGAAATGTGAATGAGTCTTGCATCTTCAAATCAACAAAATTCATACGCATGGGTTAAAAAACCCTAGATATTCATGCAAACGGGTTCGGAATTCTTAAATATTCTGTCATACTAATGAGTCCTTGTACAGATTTTTGTCAAATGAGGGTTGCAATGAAATACAACCGCCCCCCCAGCCCCAGTCACTAATCCTTTGCAATGGTCTATCGACAATCGACTGACTAGTTTCTCCAGCGCTCGCTGTCGAGTAAGCTACCGAATCTAAGAAAAATTAGGGTGCAAAAAGAGAATTTTCGGTGATAAATAGTAGAGAAACAAACCTCCATAACAATAGTTGTTAACGCTTGCTTAAAGCTATCCTGTCGCAGGGCCCAAAAGCCTGCTCCAAGACATTTCAGAGTGTACCCGATCTTCCTAAATTCAGTTAAGTTCAGCTCTGAGATGTCCTTTGCAAACATGGCGGCTCTCAGTTCTGCTTTCTGCAAAGTAAATGAGTAAGAAATAAGTTAGAAAAACGGACTAGTTCAATGGTTTCAAGCTGAGATAGGTCAGTTCAGTCATTAGCTACATTTTGTTTACCCTATCGATCAGTGAATACGTCTTAAACGTACTCTACTGTCTTGAGACAACAACATACCTCAAATAATCTGAAAGGCGTATATGTGATGGATAACAGCGTGCAACACATAAATTACATATTGGTGGAAAATCACTTCGGTTAAGGCCGGTTTACACGATCATATTCACATAAAATTTGCTTCGCAAGTTTTGATGTGATCACAGAATGTTATCGTGTAAACGGGCATCACACACAAGTTGCTTGAAGTTATGTGAAGCAATTTAATCACAGATTTTCCATTTGAAGGCTGGTCAAATGGAAAATATGTGATGGCCAATTAAAGGGGATCAATTTTAATTGCTTCACATAACTTCAAGCAACTTGTGATGCCCGTTTACACGATCACATTCTGTGATCATATCAAAAATGTGAAGCAAACTTTATGTGAATATGATCGTGCAAACCGGCCTTTAGGCTCAGGAACAAAACCCAAGCTACGTTAAAAGAATTTATCAATGATCCTTCAAACTTTTGTTATTATAATCCTTATAAAAAATTGCGATACATGTTACATCTAGGAGGCAAGGAGCAAGGGCCGCTGTAATTGGGCTTCGCTCAACCCAGACTACAGAAAAGGTCTGATTGGTTATTCTGGTAGAGAAAATCATTGCGACTCCGAATTTGGTGGGTGTCATGCGAAAATGTGGTATCATTGGGGTTCTATGGGCATTTTATTTTTGGGGGTCACAGGGTTCTTTTTGAGAACAGAAGGTTTGAGAACAAAGTGCCCCCCTCCGTAAAATCGCCAATATTGCAGTTATGAGAACGAAACTCGGTACAATGGTGTACAGTAACAAAATCTACACAATAGGCTCCTTTTTTCATTTTTCATTACATCCATGACGTCACAATGAGGTCATAATTAAGGAAAATTGCAGAATTTGCTTGCTGTTGGTATTATTGACAATACTTAAGTCTTTACTCAACAATTTCGCTCGTAAATGGCCTAGAATGCATCCTAAAGCATCACTAAGTAAAAATCTGCAGTATGATATCTATTTAAGCTCATTATTTATATCATATATTCATTACTTATTTACACCAGTTTGTCATTGTTAAATTTAAACCCCTAATTGCCAATGCAAATACTCCAAAGTGCCTTTAAATGATGTGTAGTGATCAAGAAAACCAATTTTCGTCATTAGAATCTATCTAATACATTTGTTATTACTTATATGACGTCATAAACATTGATGACGTCATTAAATCTAAAATTTCTGACGTCATCAAAAATGAATAAAACTATATATCATCTGAAAGCTCTCATCAAGATCTATCGATTGGTGGTATTTTCAATGATCTGTGATCATCCTGGAAAAATCAGAGTCCCTTCTTTAGTCTTATAGCTGACCACGTGTTGAAAAGGCGTTGGTCACGTGATCAGTGTCTACCATTTTGAAAAATTTTTTTGATATTTAATTAGCATATTAAATTTGAGGAAAAGTCGCAAAGTTTCAGCTCTTTATCTATCGAACTGACGACACTGCATCAAATAACCTTAGCCGCAGGCACTTTGTGCCCCCCCCCGGTAGTAATAGGGTTAAAATGTCGAGGGGCGGTATAACCCAAAATTATATAAATTCCATGGTAATCCTTTCAGCTGGTGGAAATAAAATCAAGGAGATTTCCAAACGAACATAAATTGGTTATCCAATCTGTCTCTGACAAATTTTACGATATATTTGAATGTCGATTAGTCCATTATAGGTACTAAATGTCGTCCGTTTCATCATCGCTACTATCGCTAACTTCCATTTGATTGTTTGGATTTTCGCATTCATCGCTTGAACATGTGCAAGCTTCTGTGCAAGGAAGTCCATTTACTCTACACAAGCAGGCAGCTCGTTGACAGGAGGTTTTCTTGCAGTGACAGGAAATTAGCTCGAGTAAAGTGCTGGGTGCTGGATCTTTTGTCATCATTGTTGGAACTAGACCATCCATTTTGAGTCCCATCCATGATTCAATGGAGATGATAGATGTTGAATAGGGCTCAGTGCCTTTCTCTATATGAAGGCTTGGTAATTTGCCCGTTTCATATGCTGCAACAAACTATCAGATGTAGGCGGAAGTCCATCGCTCTTTGTATTCTTCTTACAGAATAACCAATACACTTTTTTTTATAAGAAACTGGTTTATAAGAAACTAGTACTAAGAAGGCCAAAATTTTAAGAAACTCTAGTACTATGTCTGAGAAGTGCTAAGAAACTTTTCAAAGTTAAAAGCATGGATTTTATAGCGAATAGATCATTGAACCTTCATTCTTGAGCGATATTATCTAACCATTTGTGTTTTCAACATAACAGAACACTGTTTATTCCTTTATGATGTTTTAAATATCAAGAAACATATCTGCCGCAGTGTTAGCGACCACATTGCTAATTCTGCATTCAGAATAGTAAGAAACCAATTAAGAAACTTTTAGTACTAAAATCGACAAAATTTCATGTGAAATTAAGAAACTTTTAGTTCTATGGCCTGATCATAGTTTCTTATAAAAAAACGTGTACCTCACTTCATCAGCTGTTTTCCCTGCCTTTGCAATATTTGTATATTGATTATAAATGTAAAGCTCACTTCCCATCAACACATTTTCCTCAAGCAGTAGGCTGGTGCCAAATTCTGATAGACTTTCATGGAGCAGAGCTCTTCCTTAAAATCTCCCATGACCTCTTCTTACCAACTCAGGACAGCGAGCTCGTTGTGTCGCATCCAGTAAGGGCATGGTAAGCTGGAAGAGCTGTCGTTCCAAGATTCTGAGCGATCAAGTGAATTGGCAAGAACCTGACTTTATCTTTAACACCTGTGCGAAACCATAGTTCCTTGCAGCCCAGATCTTTAAAATGTGAGACACAGAGCATGGCAACATCAGTATCAGGTGATTGTACAACGATTCTCTCGCACAGAGCAGAAGCATCTTTCGCATGCAGCAATAGTCTCGTGTCTGCCTCCTCATGGTCAGACTCTAGGGATGGAACTGCCTCAATACTTCCTTGTCGGACGCGGATCACCTCCTTCCCATCATGAAACCCACCAGCAACAGTCAACTCATCACCATCTGCAAGTGCTTTTGCGCCATATTCAGACCACTTGTCAGACAAAAAGGCGGAAAGATTCTTCTTGTTCTTGGGATTTCCTATGTACTTCCCCCATTGCTTTGGAAGTGGTGTTCTTGCGCCATTAATCTTCACTTCCAGTGCGCTGTTGGCGTCTCTCCTGTTTCTCTCTGCAGATTTTATCGACCTGTCTTGATACTGATCAAACACAACGTCTACCCTCTTGCAGCCAGGTTGATCTAGCTTTCCAGTTATGACCTGATAGTGCTTCTGAGCTAAATCACCAAATGTTGCAGCGTTCCCAGTCTTCATCATTTGAATAAGTGCCATTCCATCGATAATTTAGGCCACTTTATGGTCATCTGTGGAAGACGGTAATTGGGGGGGGGGCACTTCTCCGTACTTTTCTAGTGCTGCCAGAAGGGAGCTCTTGTCTGTTTTTCTCATTGTGGCATCTGAATGGAACAGAGAGAAAGGGACAGATGACAATTCGAAGGTAAACACAGATTTCAAATCGACGTCTCTTGCTGTGGCTGCAACGATTAGTCGGCCAAACAGATCTCGGTCTGCAGAAACTGTGATAACTTTCTTTTCTGCCGTTTTTAGCTGCTTCTTTTTCACCATGGTGGAGAATGTCCTGATGTTGAGTTTCTTTCTGGGATCCCAAAAATTTAACTGATTGGTAATGATTCTTTGATCCATGAATAATTTCATCTGTGTTGTTCCAATAGCTTTCTCGTTAACCAGTTGGCGTGAAATATCTTCTGGTGCTACAACTCCTGTTGCAAAAGTTATCAATGGAAGTGGCTTTTCGGTTGTGCCAAACACGAAGGGGTTTGTCATCATTTCTGACTCAAACAATGCAAGAAGCTTTCCTATGTCTTCTTCGTCACGCTTTATTCTAGGTAACATTGCTTCCTTGTGATTTTCAACGTGGTTGAAAGCTCCAAAGCCACACATTTCCTTGAGGCACCCAGTGATCGTAGCTTTCTCGTGGCTTGTTAGAAACCAACGAGCGAGGGCCCCTGGTCGCTGCGATATACCAATTATACCACCCTTTGATTTTGAATCGCGATTGATGGACTGTTCTAGCGCCATGTCAGTCCATACTTGGGAAAATGGCTTTGTTGACCTGCGAATAGGATTATTTCCATTCATGAACTCTTCATATACATCTGGGTGATCTTCATGCAACTGATGCATGTCCGCTAAGTAAACTGGAAGAAATCTTGCATAATTGTGTCTGTCCATGGAAAAGAAATGTGGTGCAAGGGCAGCTGTAGCATTCAAATGAGATGACCAATTGCCGCTTCTTTCTGCATGGATGAATTGCAAGAAGGTACCAACCATCGTGATGTAGTCATGCCAGAAAGAGAACAGTGCAGAATCTTGTCTTGATTTCTGGCAAAACATTTGGAATTCATGCCATAGGGGGCTTAACAACTCCATTAGCTCTTCCAGCAACATATGAGCTGATCCACTGGAGGCCTTGATTGCAGCTCTAGTGGATGTAAGCGTGGCTGTGATTTGATCCCTGCCAATACCTTTTCCTGCCTCAGATGTCTGCATCGACCTCACAAATTCTAGCCACAACAGCCTGAAGAATGCTTCCATAACAAGCTTGTGAGCTCTTACTCCACGATTGTAACATCTTCCTAAAAAAGACAATGATACAAACAATGATTAGATCGCATTTGACTGGTTCAGCAACAATGTGCTGCTATCAACTAAGGGCCTGCCCAAGGTCCACCAAATGAAAACGTAAGGGGAGAAGTATTCGATATATAATGAAAAGCCCAGGGAGTGTACATAAGATAATGTCCAGCAAAGGAGAATTTTCGTTTTTCAGGGTAATCTTTTGCCTCTTTTCCCAGTGCGGCTTTCGAAATATGGCAACTCTCCAAGAGCCCGTTGCCAGAGGGGTGATTTTGTAGGAGTAAGCTTTTCACTGATTTCTCCTGGAGTCGCCTACCTTTTAAATTCTGGAGCCAAATAAAGTATTCCCTTCCCCCTTCCAGGTAGGATGGTAAAAATCAAAGTCAGTACCTGCTAATAGGGATGTTGCCGTATTACTACCATAAATGCCAGATTCTACCAACAAATCTTGGAGGCCAGAATTCTAGTATTTCTTTCCAAGAAGAGCCAGAAAGTTGAGGGCAATATGAAACCCTCCCATTCTTGTTATTGTGTCGAAGAGCTCATCTGGCCTTTTCCATTGTATCTCCTTTGCTTTGGCATATATTGCAAGATCGAATGTGATCACTGATTTTGCTTGCCCTAACGTAGCCATCATTGCCTGTGCCTTCTTCATCACAGTGTAGATGGTGCTGAATTCCACTGAAGAAGCATTGATCATTGGACAGTACCCTACTGTCGTACTGAAGGGTAATGTTTCGGAGATGGTTGCGTGGAACCCACTCCATCCGGGAACTTCCTGAAGACTACCATCTGCCAGGTCCTTTGGTGAAATGTCTACTTTAAAGAGCTTCTGTGGGCAGAGTCGAAGAATGACCCAAGCGAAGTCCAAGAGTGATGCCTCTGCCCGCTGCTCTGTAAGAAACCAATCTTTGGAGACCCTGCCAACGAAGTTACGTGCTACTGGTCTCTTACCATGCATTGGAAACTCGAAGATATATTCATCACTTTGTCTTTGAAGTGCTCTTTGTCACTTAGAATGATCTGCTAGTGGTGCTGGCTTTTGAATTCCACCAAATTGGCCATGTTGGTATAGAACTACAGTGGTTGCATGAGTAGTTTGCTTGCCGTCAATCGTTTCCTCTCTTAAGTCGTTGTTGTCTGCAGCCAACTGCACAAAAGATCCAGGACAAATGTTAGATGGCAAAACAACACCCATCTCTTCTGCACGCATACTGATCCCTTTAGCAAGACTTCTGTCTATAGCCTGCACTTCGTCGTATGAGGAGCTGTGCCCTATTCTATTGAGTAGTGTAATCAGGTCTTTAGAGCCAGTCATGTGACGTACAGCGACGCCAAGGCTAACATGTTTTGGTGTCTTGATTTTACCATGGGAGGAGCAATGAAGAATGTCTTGTGCAAGCATTATAATCTTTCTTTCATCTGCAGCTCTCTTTCGCAATGTCTTCCAAATTAATGCTCTCTGATGAAACAATCCATCTTAGCAACCAATAAAGATTATGGGGCAAAATAGCTTTCGCTTTTGATAAACTCACATCCATCACGTTTAGTGGCCTGCTGGAAATTCCAACGCAGTTAGCTATTTCCCCCTTGATGAGCAATGCTGTGCTGTAAATGAGCTTCCTCTCTTCCTGACGCTTGCTTTCCACATTTGCTTCAGCATGGGGCAGTTCTGTTACCACGCTTGGTCTTACTTGTTTTACAGCTGCATTGATGACGTCTTGAAGAGAAATAAAACTTCCGTAGACCAGTTCAGGCTTGTTCATCACAGGTGGTTTATGGAAGACAATATCTTTTCCAAAGTAATTCACCATTCTCAGTTTTAGCCGCTGCACAGTATAATCACTGGCTTTAGCTTTTTCTATTCCTTGATGTTCAAGTTGCCTCATGTATAGCTGCAAAAGTGTTTCCATGTCAAACGCTCTTCCATCATTGATTTCTTTTTGAAGATTTCCAGCAAACAAACGAAATGCACTGGCATAGCTGTCCTCTTCATTTTCTTCCTTGAAAATCCTATACTTGAGATTTTGCTTGCTTATATAGCTTGAATGACAGTCCTTGTGATACTTTTCTTCAGCAGCGATCAGGTCGCCACCAATACCATTTAGAATATGCATCATTTCTTCATCATCTTGAGCATCAGCAGCTTTTCTAAGTGTCTCGCATGCTTCAAATGTGGTCACATTTATCATCTCTTTTACTTTCTTGCGTGTTCTATTTTTGCAGATGATACATTTGACCAATCAACTGGACCAAAGTTGGACCTTGAACGTCTGCCTGTATTACTGCTTTCAATATCTACAGGGGATCCACTTCTGTTTTCGATTATCTTCAGGTTGTGCTTACTTGTGCATGTCTTGTAACAATTGGGGTGCCATACAATGTCATTTTGCTTGAGGGATTGAAAATCTGGTTTGAGTCGCTCATAATTGTCATCTTTTCTAATCTCAAGCGCATCAATAAGATTTTTGATTGATGCCTCTTGTGCATTTCTAAGTTTCTCATTGGAGTCCTTCTGACACAGTAGGCATTTCTCGAAATTTGTCCTTTTCTTATTTTTCGTAGGGAGAACAAAAAAGCTATCCCCACTGACTTCGTTGCCAAAATTTGCTGGGCTTGCCATATTTTAGATCATTAAAACTACATGTTTCATTGAATTTTAAGGAAAAAGTTGTTCAAGATACTCTCTTACCTTTATGCGATAAGAATAACTAGCAAACCGTTAAAGCACCATTTACATGGCTAATTCTTATTCTTCTTCATCTGCTGATCGCCGCTGTTCTTGATTCGATTACGACAGCAAAGTCTTTTCCCGCCAATGTTGCTACTAGCATTACTTCATGTAAACAAGCATGAATCTGGTCTCCTTTTGAATACTGATCACATTATAATGATACAATATACAATCATACACAGTAAACAGTTTATAGTAGAGCAATTTTAAAGCAATCGTGGGAATAAAGGAATGATTCCTTTAAATTTTTTTAAATTGGTGGGGGGATGGGGTTGGGAAAGCATGCGGGAGGGATGGATGGAACACTTTTAATAGCTGAATGTAAGGGACGGCTATTTTGGACCTAAGAGTAAGCTGATGATATTTGGGGTGACTTTTTATAAATGATACCATGCCAAAAAGGGCTTAGTCCAGTCAATTTCCTCAAAGATGATTTAGGCCGTTCTAAGAACTATAATTTCAATTCAGGCCGTCTACAGCGAAAAAATCACTTAGCAATTCATTAGCATTGGAATATGCAACTAACTATGCTATTCAATTTGATACACGTTAATAAAAGCAATACCTTTACAACTGTAATGATTTTTGTAGGCTCTTCAGCCGCATCTAGAGCCACAAATTAGCCCCCCCCCCTACCAGGGCACAAAGAAAGATTAAAATCTATCAGACTCAAAGATCTCTCATATTGAGAGACAATCCTGAAAGAAATCGCATAGTAGCCATAAAGAGAATAACTACCGAAGCTCTCCAATGTCTCCTCTAATTTTGAGCTAGACTGCCCCCCAGTCTTTTAACCCACTCCCCCACTTGTAAATTGGTTAAGAATGTCATAGAATCAAACATCAAAAAAATGGAGAACGGAATATTCTATTGACTTGACATGCTTCAATAAGCAATAATGCTTTCATTATTGTATATTTTGACCAGCCCCCCGCCAAAAGCCCAGACCCTCCATTGGGTTAGGGCAATAAATCAGCCCCCAAGCAAGGAGAGAATAGCCCTGCGGTTTATAAAGTCTCTTGAGATGGGACAAACCCGAAGGAAATTGCTTTTATAACGTAAAGGGAGTACCTGTGAGAAACCTTCTGTTCTCAAAAAGAACCCTGTGACCCCCCAAAATAAAATGCCCATAGAACCCCAATGATACCACATTTTCGCATGACACCCACCAAATTCGGATTCACAATGATTTTCTCTATCAGAATAACCAATCAGACCTTTTCTGTAGTCTGGGTTGAACGAACACAAAAATTAGATGACCTATGGAAATTAGCTCCCTGACTAAATCTACTATACCTTCTTATTAAATACTACACAACCATGCAAAGCTACAGGAACGGGACCACAAGGAGCAAGAGACAATGATAACCCTGTGGGTGTGGCCATGAGCACAAAACATTCAAATAGATAAAGATTAAGTAAACTAAGATTAAATACTGGGATCTGTTCAGTAAGAACCCCGGACGGGAAAACAACTACAACTGCAACTACTGCTGCCATCAATCCACCTCAAAAGTCCCCACTGCTCTTCATACTGCACGCATGCTGTCAGGTCAAGGTTGGCTCACGATCAGAAATACTGTCAATTTGTGGATGATTGTTCGTTGACTATCATGTGCTTAACTTCAAATGTGAAACAGACTTACAAAAGGAAACGGAGAAAAGGTACATAGTGGCTGCTTGACGTAAGCGAAAGTTTGAAGTCATCCAAGTTGAGCTGTTTTGTGAACAAAACTTAGAGTCAGTTCGAGTAACTCTTTATTTACGTCATCAGAAAGTTCTTTATTACCATACAATAAATCTTGTACCAGAACGCGGTTTGGAAGGGTATTGATTTGGACAAATGATCGCAACAATTCCGAAACTCTAGTGGGAAGATCTCGAAATTGAATGTTAAAAGAAGGGCAAAGCAACAAGAAGTGCTCCAAGTCCTCAATGCCATCATTCGTTGGGCACATTGGGTTTACCTTCACACTTTTGTTACGGATCCAGACTGATACGGATGCAGTACAGTGTAAACTCAATTTACGCTCTACTGGTTCAACTATCGATCCGTGACAGAAGTGCAACGGACCAGCTCATCATATACACTGTTCTTGCTGACCAGTGACACTTGCTTCCTCCTATCTATACGTTGTTCTGGATCGGCTTGAAGGTTCTTAAACAGTAGTAAACTATGTAGCAGATCATAATTGTATTTGTTTTATTTGCCCTTTCGTATGAGCATTTAACACAGAACTAGCTCCAAGGAAAGTCCTTTGGACATACCTGGGTTTCATCTTCGACGTAGACAACTGCAGTATCAAATGCGAATTGTGTGATAGCATTTACATCAAAACCATCTTTTGAATGAATGAACCTTTCCTCACGCCGAAGCATCACTGAGATTGCAGAGGTAACGGCAACGCATGAAGCAATGCACCTACAGGAAATAAGATAGAGGACATAGAGGGAGAATAAATGGGCAAATTGACTTGCACGAATACCATGTTTATGGCTCAGTGAGTTGTTCCTTTACTCTGGTTAAATCATTCACGAGTTCTTTCTTTGATTACTTGTAACGAGGCAACCCCTACATTGCCTGGTTGATCCGCTTTGCGAAAATGGTCAAAATTGTCAAACCAAATTTAACGAGCTGGCTTGTATTACGTGATTTAAGCAACTGAGTCAAAATGGCGTCGACCCGCTATTTGTGCGGATGTTATTACAGCTGAACTCTTCGATCATCAGTTGGACTTGTCGTTTTGATTTTATCATGGTTGGCTTTCGGCCAGGAAAGAATGTCAGCGAGTCAACCCGTCCACGCAATTGCGAGCATCAGGCAAACGAGCGAAGAGAAGTTAGTCAATCCCCCCCCTTCCCTCATGTAATTACAACCTAAAGGTGGGCTAGAATCTAAGCCGGCCCAAACTGCAAACAGATGAAGTTACCCATAAACCCTATTAGTAAGGCATGTCTGGGATTATTTAGACCTTTCACGCTGGCTTCGCTCCTCCACGTGAACTGACAAGCCACCGAAATGCAGCAGCATTTACTGCAGCCACTTTGAATAAAACACATATATCATTCGACAGGAAGACTATTGGTGAAGGAGATTAGTTATGATTTCGCTTATGGAGCTGTGATGAGTTTCATGGCGTGCATTGCGTGGGTGCGTTATGCCTTCAGTTTCGGGTAATGTCGTACTGTTTCATCATTACAACTACAATTCATGATCTATCACTAAGAATGCCAAAATCTCGTAAATATCGTAAGAGGGACTGGTTCATTATTTTTCATTCACCACAAAAGCCCCTAAATGAAACTGTTGACATAAGATTTGGTAAGCAACATGTGAGGAAGGCAAAATATGTTAAATTTCTTGGTCTTCTCCTAGATGAAAATCTTTCTTGGAAGTATCATTTAAATGAACTCTCCAAAAAGTTAGCAAGAACCTGTGGTATATTCTTTAAGGTAAGACATCTGCTTCCCAGAAATGTGTTAGTTTCCTTGTATAACTCCCTATTTGCTTCTTTCCTCCAATATGGAATTGTTGTTTGGGGTCTTACTTGTGATTCATACATCAAGCCGATTTTCATCCTACAGAAGAAAGCTGTCAGAGCTATTGCCTTTGAAATCGTTCTGCTCCATCTTCTCCTATTTTTCACACTCTCCAACTTCTTAAGCTGCAGGATTTATTTGAATTGAAACTGTTGACTTTTGTCTATAAATCTGTAAATAAGATCTCCCCATCTTGTTTTTATGATTTTTTTGACTTACTTTCCAATGTTCATCAACATGATACCAGGCAGGCCTGTAAAGGTGACATTTTTCTGACGCGTAAAAACACTCTGCAATATGGCTTAAAATCTGTCAGGTATGCAGGTGCAAGATATTGGAACGGCATCCCCACCTTGATCAAACAAGCCAATTCTGTAATTACCTTCCGTCGGCAAGTTAAACTGCATTTGTTTTCCATCAACTATCAGTAAGATCCTAACGTTTTCAAGTGATGACTTTCTGCAAACTGATTCGATGCACACTTTTTTTTCCGAACATAAAAGATTCTATTTTTAAGTAAGGGGGTGCTCTCTCCTCGATTAGTTTAACTATTAAGAGAGCTCCTCCTATAAGAAATTCCCTACATGCAAATCCCTCCTTTGTTTTGTATTGTACTTGTTTTGTAGAACTGTATTGAATTAATTTTGTAAAGCTTTTGTTGAAATTGTATTGTAGTGGAATTTTAAAATTAAAGGAACTGAACTGAACTGTGTCAATATAATAACGCAGTTTACTTGGCATTTGCTTCTGAATAAAAATATAGTGATTTTTTTTAAAACACGAGACAATCGCAAACACAGCATAAAACTGCAAAATTCAAATCCCTGCAATGCCCAAAATTTTGGATGCTACATGTTAACGATGAGATTTGGTCTAACAGAATTCTTTCACATGTTTGAGTATGCCAGAAATTAATCTCATGAATCGTACGTTATTGTAAGATCCCAACATGGAGGCTCAAAACACGACATAGATATGGTTTTTCAAACAGTGATTTCAAAATATGTTATCGGCAGTTGCATAATGGCTGCCATGCTAAAATAGTACTTTCATTTTGACATACACTATTATTTCAAGAAATTGCTTACAAAAAATTGAGCTGTCAGGTGGCCAAAATATGAAGAAGCTCTTTTACTGGGAAAACTTATTCGAGCCAGCAGTATCTGTCTATTTTAGTCAAGGTAAGCCTACGTTATCTTCAATTAATGCAACCAAAACAACTAGTGGAGATATTCCTACACAAACAATAAAAATGACCTCAGACCTTTCTTTCAACAAGGTAACTAGCATTGCCAACTCGATGGTCCAATCATGCACCTTCCCTGATGCATTAAGGCCCCGTTTACACGATACCGTTTTCCGGTCATATCGGATTGGGTAAGGCAATCCGATATCAAAATTTCTCCTGTTTACACGATGCCGTTTTCATGCCACTTTCAGAGCGTTTTCATTTGAAAACGCGAAAACGGTATAAAGCTTATAGGATTGGTGCGTTCTCGTGTAAAAAGGAGGCCAATCTGATATGGGAGGAAAACGGTATCGTGTAAACAGAAGGCCAATCCGATATGAAACCAATCCGATATGAAATGAAAACGGTATCGTGTAAACGGGGCCTGAAACTGGCTGATGTCTCACCAAGATTTAAGAATGGAATCAGCACTACGAAAAAGAATTATAGACCTATCAGTGTATTATCCTCTTTCTCAAAAGTGTTTGAAAGACTCCTAAAAAAGCAAACGGTGCTGTTCATGGAATCAAAGCTCTCCAATACCATTTGTGGATTTAGCGAGGGACGCAGCCCCCAACATGCTCTTTTTAAGGTCATCGAAACAATTCGTGGGTGTATCGAACAGTCTGGTGTATGTGGAATGGTGCTGATGGTCCTCTCGAAGGCATATGACTATCTGCCACATGACCTCCTTCTTGCCAAGATGGAGGCCTATGGGTTCAGTGCAGATAGTCTAAAACTCATACACAGTTACCTCGTTGGGAGAAAACAAAGAGTAAAAATAGTTTCTACGTGTAGTAGTTGGCAGGAAATCAAATCAGGTGTTCCACAGGGGTCTGTTTTGGGACCCTTCCTATAAATGATTTCTTCTACGACATGCAGCACTCTCAGGTATGCAATTTTGCGGATGACAAATGTTAGTAGCTTGCAATCAACCTTACGAGATCTTACCGTCTACTGCTTCCTACCATCGTTAATTTTTATCTTTGTTACTTGTAGTTTCGTCCATGATCTTTTGTTTCTATTGTATTTTATGATAATTTTTAGAATTTATTGTAGCTATATTCACTGTTGGTTACTGTTCTAGTTATTGGAAGCGCCCCAGACTCTATAACATTTGCTTCTTCTGGGGCGTATGGATTGCGTATGTATATTTGCATTAGCGCATATGTTTTTCATGAATCAATATCATCATCATCATCATCAACACAATCTATGCACGTGGGAAAAACCTAGATTCCGTCATTTCAAACATTGAGAAGGACATGAAAATTGCTATAGATTGGTACCAAGACAACGAGATGGTTGCAAATCCTGAGAAATTTCAACTGATGTGCCTGGGCCTAAAGGACGATCCCGAAAGAAGGAAATGTCGTTCAGATGGCTGACAGCGTGAAACTATTGGGCATTACAATTGACTCAAAACTGAACTTCAAGCAGCATGTACAGTCGATATGCAAAAAGACATCAAACAAAGTTAGGGCCTTTTCTAGGATTGCTCCAAATCTTGACTATGAGAAGAGCACCATATTATACAATTCTTTTATACTGACCAATATCAATTACTGCCCGTTGATCGGGATGTTCTGTGTAAAAACATCAAACGATGATATCAACAGACTTCACAAACATGCCCTGAGAGTGCTGTTGAATGATTATGAGTCTACTTTTGAAGAACTCATTCGAAAGAGGGGTGAACACACAATACATACGAGGAACTTGCAAGGGCTAATGCTGGAGGTCTACAAATACTTAACCTCTGACAATTCCTCTTTCTTATGGGACTTCCTCAAACGCAAACCCGTTAACTATAATCTGAGATTAAAGGATCTCGTCCAACTTCCAGAAACGAGGACTTTGAGATACGGGAATGATTCATTGACTTTTAGAGGAAGCATACTTTGGAACGCACTCTCTGACAGAATAAAATCTGAAAACAGCGTCAGTCAGTTTAAAAACAATATTAAAAATTGGACGGGATCCAACTGTAATTGTTTAATATGTAAATGAAACAAAATGTAAATAGGTAACACCAGTTGGCCTTTATTAGTTTGTATAACTATTCTATTGCTTTAGCCAACTATAAATAAATGTATTATTATATTATTAAATGTATTATTATTATTATTATTATTATTATTATTATTATTATTATTATTATTATTATTATTATTATTATTATTATTATTATTATCATTATTATCATCATTATTATTATTATTATTTATTATTATTATTGTTGTTGATTCTCAACACGAAGCATTTGGCTGTCTTTGCTTTGGAATAGTCACTGTGAATGCGGGCATCAACAAGCTGCCAAGGAACTCACGGGTCTCTGAACCAGACTTTTAGGAACCAAGTACCAATCTCAATAATCTTGCTGTCCCAAGTGGTGCTGTTTTCTGCACATACTCAATTCGGATGTCTATCCCAATCTCCTGCATAAATTTCCCAAACCGATCTGTGATTGCTCCCAGTGCTCCGATTACAATCGGAATTATAGTCACTCTCTGCATTTCCCACAAACGTGCAATCTCATCCTTTAATGGTTTGCACTTATCGATCTTTTCTAGCTCCTTCTCACATACTCTAACATCTCCAGGTATCGCAACATCTATGATTTTAACTTCTCTTCGTTGCTTGTCTACTACAACAATGTCCGGTCGGCGGGCCTCAATCTCTTTGTCACACTGAATCATGACATCCCACAAAATCTTATAATTGGCATTCTCAATGAACCCATCTGGCTTGTGCTCATACCATTTGTTGGCTCTGTCCAGTTCATATTTTTCACAGAGGCGCCAATGTACATACTTGGCAACATTATCATGCCTCCGTTTGTATTCCCTCTGCGCCAACATGCTGCATTCACTTATAATATGTGAAACTGTTTCATTTTTATTGCCACACATTCTGCAAAATGGGGAGTCAATGGTTTTATCAATTTTGAATTTGGTGTAATTTGTTCGGAGAGCTTGCTCTTGTGCACTGCGAATTAATGCTTCAGTAGGGCCCTTCAAGTCACTTTTCTGTAGCCATCGCCAGGTGTTAGCTTTGTCTTTGCCCTCCATTTCTCAGAGGTATTGACCATGCATCGCCTTGTCTTTCCAGGTTTTAATCCTTTCATTTTGTTTAAGTTTTTTAAACTCGTTTGGTTTCATTGACTCTTGGCAAAGTGGTATCGTGTTGCTATCCTTAACTGCAATGAGCAATGGTTCATCATGGTTTCTTACGTACCAACCAAGGCTATTTTCTTCCGTGACAACACAGCTCTTGCAACCTATCAGCCCCCTACCACGTTTACTTCGCGTTACGTATAACCGATCAACGCCACTCTTGGGGTGAAACTCCTTATTCATAGTCATAATTTTCCGAGTCATTTGGTCCATCTCATCAAGGTCGGCAACATTCCACTTAATGATACCTGCCCCGTATCTCATTAAGGACACTGCCCATGTGTTCATTGCCATGATTTTATTCCTTCCATGTAGTCTACTTTTCATGATAGCTTTTGTTCTACATAGGTATTCTTTCCTGAAACATTCTTTCATCTCACTATCTTTGATTTTATCAAACTCTGTAATTCCAAGGTAATTGTATCCTCCATCTTCAACTGCCTTAATTTTGTCACCAATTCCTTAATAATAATAATAATGATAATAATAATGATGATAATAATAATAATAATAATAATAATAATAATAATAATAATAATAATAATAATAATAATAATAATAATAATAATAATAATAATTATTATTATTATTATTATTATTATTATTATCATTATTATTATCATTATTATTATCCTGTGTATCTCAGCTAAAAGATGTAAAATGCTGGTTTCATTCTACTACTGAACATCAAGTTGCTACCCACAACCTCAGATATCCAGAGCATATCTTAGGGTCCTCGCTGTTCCAAGAAGACAGGCCTTTTGTAAGGTTCCAAAGTAGATGTTAGGATCGATCTTATTAATCCATTGATGAAAGTTCTTTGAGATGGTACCTAAAGCACCAATAACTGCGGGTATCACTGTCACTTCGCTGCAGCTCCAAATCCTCTTCAATTCATATTTCAGTTGGTACTTGTCCACTTTCTCCCTCTCTTTTTCAATAGCTCTTGTATCAAAAGGGCACGCCACGTCCCCAATCTTACATGTTCTTTTATCCTTCTCAAAGATTACGATGTCTGGTCTCGAGTGCTCCAGGATTTTATCAGTCTGTATCTTCATATCCCAAAGGATTTTGACTTTTTCGTTTTCTGTTATTATTATTATTACTATCTGCGAGTTCACTCCTAAACTTCATAGTCTGGAGGGATGGTTCATCAAATGTCAAGCTGTAACAAGCAGCCTCAGACACTCAATACTTTTCTTAGTATCCCAGCTGTTCCAAGGAGGGCTGACTTCTGGATGCAGTGAATATCACCTGGTAATCCTAAACTCTTCAAATGTTCTTTTAACTTTTTGGGAATGGAGCCAAGGGCCCCAACCACTATTGGAATCACTTTTGCTTTAACATTCCATAATCTCATTATTTCCAGCTTTAGTTCACTGTATTTGCTGATCTTCTTCCATTCTTTGTCTGCAATATTTTGGTCAGCAGGAATGGCTACATCAATGACAATGCATTCTTTTTCTTCCCAATCGACGATGACAATGTCCGGTCTTCTGTGCTCTATGACTCGATCAGTTTGGATGGAGAAATCCCACAAGAGTTTGTATCTCTTGTTTTCTACAACAGGACTTGGCTGATGTTGATACCATTTGTCTGTATGCTCCAGGTCATATTTCTTGCATAAGAGCCAATGGATGAAGCACGCAACTTTGTCATGTCTACGCTTATACTCCTTTTGGGCAAGTTTGTTGCAGCCACTAACAATGTGCGTGACATTCTCGGCCGCACCGCCACACAATCTACATGTATCATTTTCCTGTAAGTGGTAAATTCTTGCCTTTACAGAGTTTGTATTCAGCGCTTGTTCCTGAGCTGCCAGTATTAGAGATTCTGTTTCACGTTTTAATTCCCCTTTGCACAGCCAATTGAATGACTCATTTGTTTTGATATCATCAGTATCTTTTGCAAACTGCCCATGCAGTTTCTTTTCTTTCCAAGATGAAAGCTTTTCCGTCTCCTTTCTCTTCTTAAATTCTAATTTTGATTCGTTCTCCGTTGGCAGCAGTAATTATTACTATTATTATTATTATTATTATTATTATTATTATTATTATTATTATTATTATTATTATTATTATTATTATTATTATTATTATTATTATTATTATTATTATCATTATCATTATCATTATTATTATTATTATTATTATTATTATTATTATTATTATTATTATTATTATTATTATTATTATTATTATTTTTTGAAGATTTTTAAATCATGGCTGATGAAGATTTTTAAATTGAAACGTAAAACGAAATTTTAACAATGTGGTTTTATTTCTTACTTTTTTCTGTTAATTTGAGAATGACGGTTTAGTTTTTATTTCTGTTATTATTATTATTATTATTATTATTATTATTATAATTATTATTATTATTATTATCATTGTCAAAATTGTTTCTGTTGCTTTTTCTTGAGTCCTCTATACTGCTGGCTAATGCCTAGGCAGACTATTTTTGTTGTTATTGTGTCTTTTACTAATTTTTTTTTCTTTTCTAAGATGACATTTCAATTTTTTCATAGTTCTATTTTCTTTCGTAAAAAGTTTTAACAATCTCGCAGTTTTGGCTGAGTACCCATTTTTGACATTGCTCGATTACTAATTGTGCCTCCTCTCCTTCACATAGTCTCTTGATTTGACACTCCAATTGCTTGCTATAACAGCCTAGAGGGTCGAATACAACATTGATTTGATCTATTTCGTATCCACGATCTAACCGTTCCAGTGATTTTCTCATTTCAGAATACTTGTCCTGTTTTTCTTTCTCTCTCTTGGCAATACATCCTGTAATGTTTAAACATAATTATAATATATTAGAGATAATTAGGTATCACGTGGAGATTGGACAGTTAGAGTTAGCGTAGGGACTCCTCAAGATGTCGGCCACGAGCACGATGTGTATCATTTAAATAAGCGTCTTAGGACAGTACATTTGGCGACGAGGATAAATACAAGAATGATAGAGTTATAAATCATCAGAAATACGCAACTTGAAACTCGCATAACTGTTTCTCAATGGCAACGGCAAGAATCGATGTTTCTCCGCTCCCGCCGTTTGATCCTGTTTCCGATCCAACTTCAGTTGGCCAGCGTTGGACGCAATGGAAACGCCGTTTTGAAACGTATCTAGTTGCTGCAAATGTTAAAGATGATGCCCAACAGAGAGCTTTGCTGTTGTACCAAGCTGGTGCTGCCACACAAGATATATTTGAAACACTGCCTGTCGCAGAAGATGAAGCGAAAGACTACAAGACCGCCTTGGCAAAGTTAGACGCACATTTCGCCCCTCAGAAGAATATTGACTTTGAAACATTTCAATTTCGTCAAGCTAAGCAGCACATTGGGGAAACCACTGACCAATTTGCTATCCGACTCCGCAAGCTTGCCGCTCATTGCGAATTCCACGATCTAGAAAAAGAATTGAAATCAGCTATTGTTCAAAACTGCCTGTCTAAGCCGCTCCGCCGATACGCTTTGCGTGAAGAAAAGTTAACGCTCGACAAGCTGCTCTCAAAGGCAAGATCGCTAGAAGCAAGTGAAATTCAAGCAAGGGACATAGAAGATAGTTTCGAAATCTCCGAATCAGCAAAGTTTGTCAAGAAACGCACTACCCAAAAATGTCATCAGTGTGGATATGCCTGGCCGCATCAAAACAAGCCTTGCCCCGCTCGCGGACAAACGAGTCGAAAATGTGGTAAAACTGGTCATTTTGCCAAAGTTTGTAAGAGCCGCAACAACTCTGCAGCACAAGAAAATCGCCGTCCACAGACCACCCAATACAAACTAAATGGGCCTAGGCAAGGACAGAAGCCACAAATTCGCCAAGTTCAACAAGACACAACTTCACAGGACATGCCCGAATCACAGGATTCCAGCAGTGAAGACGATTTTATTTTCACGTGCGACAATAATACCGACCACAAGATGCCGCATGTTAAGGTGAAAATAAATAACACAACAATCAAAATGGTCCTCGATACTGGTGCATCTATTGATATTCTCGACGAAACAACATTCAATGCACTCCAGAAAAAAGAAAAGATAGAGTTGTCCCGCTCAAAGACAAAACTGTTTGCGTACGGTTCAAGTGAGCAACTCCCGATTCTTGGAAAATTTGATTCTACTATTGAAACGAAAGATAAGATAACATATTCATGCCTACATGTTGTCAAAGGGAACGCTGGTTCATTAATGAGTTATAAAACAGCCTCTGCACTGGATTTGATTCACATCAAGGTCAACCAAGTTCACACAAAGCAAAGCAAACCAGTTACACTTCAAGATTTAGAGGATCGTTATCCCGCGATATTCAATGGCATTGGAAAACTCAAGGACTACGTTGTTAAACTTCACATTGACGAAAATGTTCAACCTGTCGCTCAAGCTGCAAGAAGAATTCCTTTCCATTTACGGAAGAAAGTCTCCTCAACTCTCCGTGATTTAGAGAATCAAGGGATCATAGAAAAGGTTGAAGGAACGAGTACCCCATGGGTATCACCAGTTGTGATCATTCCGAAGAACGACGGAAGTGTTCGACTCTGCGTTGATATGAGGATGCCAAACCGCGCGATCCAACGAGAGAGACACCCTAGTCCGACTGTCGATGACTTAATCAATGCGATGAACGGTGCAACAGTATTCTCGAAGTTAGACCTTCGTTCTGGTTATCACCAATTGGTTTTGTCAGAGGAAAGTCGACATATTACGACTTTCGCGACGCACAAAGGTTTGATGAGATATAAACGTTTAAATTTCGGAACTTCGTCTGCAAGCGAAATATTTCAGCATGTCGTTGCACAACAAATACACGACATTGATGGAGTTGTCAACATCAGTGATGATGTAATCATTTTTGGAAAAACACAAGCAGATCACGACCGTGCACTGTATGAAGTCTGTCAGCGTTTCAGTGATGTGGGTTTGACACTAAACAAGGAGAAATGCAAATTAAACGAAAGCAAGATCACATTCTTTGGATATCAATTTTCACCTGACGGAATTTCTGCGGATCCGAAGAAAATAGAAGCGATTCACACCGCTCCTCCTCCGCAGTCAGTAAAAGAAGTTCGCAGTTTCCTCGGAATGGCAACATACTGTGCAAAGTTTATCCCGCAGTTCAGTGACCTCTGTGAGCCCTTGCGACAGTTGACAAAGAAAAACAGTAACTTCCGCTGGACCACCAAAGAACAAAATTCATTCAACAACATCAAAACCGCTTTGACAAGTGAGACAGTTATGGCCTATTTTGACAAGTCAAAGCAAACAGAATTATTTACAGGTCTTTCAGCTATCCTATCGCAAAAGACCCCTGGAAAAGATGATCGGAAAATTGTTGCTTATGTTAGCAGATCACTTACAGATGTAGGAAGTCGTTACTCCCAAACGGAGAAAGAGGCGTTGGCCATCGTTTGGGCCATAGAACGTTTGCACATTTATTTATATGGTGGAAAGTTTACTCTGTACACGGACTGTAAACCACTTGAAATGATTTTGTGCAATCCAAGTTCGCGACCTCCAGCACGGATTGAGCGATGGTACTTACGAATACAAGAGTACAATTTCGATGCTGTTTACAAGAAAGGAAGCGAAAATCCGTCTGATTTTCTATCGAGGCACACAAGGAAAGAAAGTGATGATAATGTGGAAACTTCTGTTGCCGAGAATTATGTAAATTTTCTCTCAAATCATGCTGTACCTAAAGCCATGACACTGGTTGAGATACAAAAGGCTACACTTGCTGATAACACGTTACAAAAGCTTGTTCAGATCATTGAAGAGGACTCATGGCACACTATACGAAATTTATCGCCCGATACAGAGATTGATAAGGAAGAGCTACAATTATTCGCCAAAATTCGTGGTGAATTAACAGTCAGTCAAAACAAGAACATTATTTTACGTGGTTCTCGAATAATCATTCCAAAATCGTTGCGTTCAAGAGCCATTTCGATCGCTCATGAGAGTCATTTTGGCCTGGTGAAAACAAAGCAACTTCTGAGAGAAAAGATATGGTTTCCTGGCATCGATAAAGATGTCAAAGAGAAGATTGATAACTGCATACCATGTCAAGCAGTTGGAGCTCAAAACACTCCTGCTCCCTTACGAATGAACGAACTGCCCCCAGAGCCGTGGCACACTTTACACATTGATCACTGTGGACCGTTTCCTACAGGTGAATACATTTTAGTCGTTATCGATGCATATACGAGATATCCAGAAGTCGATATCGTACATTCGACATCCGTTCCTGCTACCATTGCTAAACTCGATCGTATTTTTGCCACTCACGGATTACCTTGCAAAGTTAAAAGTGACAATGGACCTCCATTCAATAGCCTTGAATTTGCGAATTACATGCATGAAAATGGAATTGAATTTAAGCCAATCACACCGTTATGGCCTCAGTCTAATTCAGAAGCAGAGAATTTCAACAAACCTTTGGAAAAAACCATTCGCACAGCACAAGCTGAAGGGAAAAATTGGAAAAGAGAACTTTATCGTTTTCTATTTAATTATCGAGCAACCCCTCACTTGAAAACGAAACATGCTCCTGCACAATTGCTTTTCAATCGCGAAATACGTACCAAATTACCAAGCAAATTTCACAAGAAAATATCAGAATTAGATGAAGAAGTTCGCGAAAATGACAAAAAAGCAAAACAAATAATGAAGGAAAATGCAGATCGTAGATCGAGAGCTGAAGAAAGAATCGTTGAAATTGGAGATTTAGTCTTAGTTCGACAAAAACGAAAGAACAAATTTTCGACGAGATTTGATCCAAGACCTTATCGTGTTGTGAGAGTAAAGGGTACAATGATTACTGCCTGTCGTGATGGACATTATGTTACGAGAAACATATCATTTTACAAGAAATTGCCAAATGGAGATGATGTTCAAATTGATAATGGTTTTGAAAATGATGAGATCAACGAAGAAGACAGAGAGGAACGCAGACTGGAACAAAATCAGGACGTAGCAAGATATCCACAAAGGGAGAGAAGGAACGTTGAAAGATATGGACAGAACATTTATGACAAGTAAGCCTGGATGATGATCGTAAGTTACAGATTTTGATTATTCAATTTGTTTTGTTAGAGTTACATATTGCTGAACATGTTTGGTTTTGTTAGAAGACTCATCTATTTCATTTAAGTATGATTCAGACTGATTTATTGAAAGTACAATTTCGAAGAAAGGGGGAGATGTAATGTTTAAACATAATTATAATATATTAGAGATAATTAGGTATCACGTGGAGATTGGACAGTTAGAGTTAGCGTAGGGACTCCTCAAGATGTCGGCCACGAGCACGATGTGTATCATTTAAATAAGCGTCTTAGGACAGTACACATCCGGGTGCACATATTGTCCCCTCTATCAAACTGATCTTTTTTCCTTCTTTGTCAATTATCAGCATATCGGGCTTGATGGCATTGTTGCTTGGTCTTTTGTCTAAATGTATCGGTATGTCCCACATAATCTTAGCATGATTATTATTATTATTATTATTATTATTATTATTATTATTATTATTATTACTATTATTATCATTATTATTATTATTATTATTATTGTTATCATTATTATTACTATCATTACTATTATCATTACTAGTATTATTAATTGATCCTTGAGCAATGTCTAGACATATCAAAGGAAGTAAACCTTAAGACTGCGATGAAAGTTTACAGATTCGTAAGAAACTGTGAACACTAAAAATCTGATAATTTCAAGGAACCTCAGTGCTGGCGCAAATTCTTAGAATGTTACGAAGATTGTGCGAAAACCTGATGTAGCAACTAAAAATTGGTATCAACAATTTCAATGCATTAATATCATTACAACACAACCATATAAAAAACTTCCAGTAACAATTAGTGCAGAGCAAAGTTTTGCTACTTTGTCGATCGTCTCCAAAGTACTATTTGAACAAACCTCGGGTCAGCATGTGTACATTTACAAACATTGATGGCGTTGTCAACAACTTTTTCTGGAGTCTTGAAATCATGAATACCAAGAACTGATGTGCGCATAACAGCTCCATTGGGCGCGAGATATCTTCCAGAATTTTCCCAAATGTCCCACGCAACCTTGTTGGAAAATGACACTTCTTAATTGTGTGAACTTTTAACTACAGATATCAAAGAAAAAGTTCCGACCTTAACATAACTACTTTGAAGTTTTGTTTCTGACATCCAGGTTGCGAAAAGTAATCGAATAGAATTAGAACGTTTCAATATCTCTCATCTTCTTTCTTTCATCTGTCTGTGCAAGTATGGCAATGTCGTGATACGGGGTGTCTCAAAAAATGGTTCGACGCTTGATTAAACACTAAAAAATAACGATATGCTGAATTTACACTTGGTCAAGTGACCCTTTTCATGAGATTTTGAATTAATTTTCGACACAAGAATCTTGCGACTCTGTTAAAACATCAAGTAGTTACAAGCCTTTGAAGTTCAAGTTTCTGCGGCTCCGAAATGGCATTTTTGTTAAAGATCTCATCGACAATCATTTCTGCCATTTCTCAATTGTTTCAGGGCGAACCAAAAAAGGGCTTTGAACAGGTTTTTGATAACTAAACTTCTAAGAATATGATTGCTCTGAGGAAACAGATTCAGTCTCTCGTTGATTATGTTTTGAACCCCGGTTTTTGGGTATATGCAATGTTAATAATATCTTGACAATGACTGCAAGGATTAAATTACTTTGGAAGTCCAATTTGGTTTGCTCTTATATCAAGAAGCATGGCTTTAGACAGGCTTCTTCTACCACGGTCTTCGAGGTATTTTGCATTACAAGTAATCTAGGGTTCTCTGGTTTCAGCTACAGTTCGTGGCCAAAAGTTTAAGACCACGTTTTTTTCAACAACTTTTCTTGGAGTAACGAAATAGAACCCTAACGCTCTGCCTGATTCAATCTCTTAAAGTTGGCTTAGGTATCCTCTCAATGTAGATTCCGAATTTTGATGTTGTTTTTTGAATTTCTGCGCCATCTTGCTATGACGTCACAATAAAATCTATAGAAATTCTCGGAAATTCTAGTGGTTGTGCCGAAAAGAGGTGTGACCCGAAATTGTGTTACTTAGCTGTATTTTACATTAATTCATTTCAATGATTAGTTTGCAGAATATCGAAACCTTGCGAAAACTATTGCTTCAGGGAAAATAGTGGTAGAGAGCCTTCAGTCCAAAGCTTTGGCCAAAAGTTTAAGACCAGCACTTTGTTTTTAGTTTGAAGTAACATGTGGCGTAGTTATTCGAATTTATTTATTTTAATTCCTTTACCATTCGAATTATCGAATATCAAAGGATGTTACATCAGAATCACAAAAGTTTTTTCACCCTTTGCCAATCATGGTCTTAAACTTTTGGCCAAAGCTTTGGGCTTAAGGCTATCTACTACCATTTTCCAGTAAGCAATATTTTTCGCAAGGTTTCGATATTTTGTTAACTACTCATAGAAATGAATTGTGCATAGGTTAATGTAAAATACAGTTAAGTAACACACTTTTCGGATCACACCTCATTTCGGCAGAACTACTGGAATTTCTGAGAATTTCTATAGATTTCATTGTAACATCATGGCAAAATGGCGCAGAAATTTAAAAAACAGCACCGAAATTCAAAATCTACATTGAAAGTTGTCCTAAACGAAGTCTAAGAGAGTAAATCAGGCTGAGCGCTAGGGTTCCATTTCGTTCCCCAAAGAAAATTTGTTGACAAAATGTGGTCTCAAACTTTTGGCCACGACTGTATTACATACTTCTATATCTTTGAAAGATCGCAGCTCAGTGAATTTTCAACCGATTTGCAAAATTTCAATCTCTAAATTATTTCATAATGTTAGGAGTCTGATATTTGATATTTTGATATTTAACTCTATCAAGGAGGGTTGCCCTTCAACAGAGTTGATTTACAAGGGGCCCTCCACTTAAAAAATTACTTACAATATATAATATACAATTACCGAATAAAAATCCAAAATTACAATATAAAAGCCATAATATAAAAAACGTAATGCAAAATTTACAAAATCTAGTATAAAAGAAAAAGAGAAAGTCCTAAATAGATTTTTTAAAACTATTCAGGGAAGTTGCCTGCTTGGTATCGGCAGGAAGGTCGTTCCAAGCTTTTGCTCCTCGACAGGAAAAACATTTTTGCCCATTACCTGACTTTTTCAAGGGTAGTCTTAAATCTGTCTCTGAATAGCGCAAGACATAGGAAGAGCACTTTGAGTTTTGGGTGAAAAGGTCACACAAGAATTGGGGAGCCAGTTCATGTAGGGACTTGAAGACCATTGTTTTAGATTCACTAGCGATGAATTGCTCAATGGTCTTCCAGCCCAGCTTGTCGATGAGTGGTCTGCTTGGGGTGTCAAAGCTGCTGTTGGTTATAACTCTAGCAGCTCGATTTTGAAGATTTTGCAACTGATTAAGCTCAGTAAAATCGGCGCAACCCCAAACAGAGCAACAATATCGAAAGTGTGGCTCTACAATACCTGTGTAAAGAGTCTTCAATGTTCCCTCACCTAGGAACGTATTGGCATATTTTAAAAAGCCAATAGCACACTCTATGCACGCTGCTGTTAGGGCTACTCGCTGCTGTTTTCCTCAAAAGTTTGAATTGTTAAGCAAATGTTGATTTTCAGTTCAAATACAACATGGATACATTGGAAGACATCATTAAACAAGTTATCATTGATATACGAGAGAAAAAGAGGAAAAAAACCTGACACAAAATTTATATTGCGTGAAGCTGAATCCAAACATGGCCTAAGTTACACAAGTGCGAAGTCTGTCCTTGACGAGATGATTAAAGATAAGAAAATCACTGTAAATGAGGAAGAGTCACATTTCATTAACAGCAGATCAGACTCCATTAACGAGCCGGTAAATAGAACTATTCCTTTGGAGCCAGAGGACTCAAAATTAGAAGATGCTTCATCTCCAGGAATCATAATTGTTGGAGCGTCAAAAGATCGCGACACTTGGGTGCCGCATCCGAATCCACCATCACCAACAGTAAACACTGATAATTGTATGGTTCTAGGCACTTTGGAAGCACTCGCCCGAGGCCTAGACAGCACAAACCAACTGCTTCATCAGGAACGAGCCTTCAGTAAAGCAATATTACAAGAAAACCTTGAGTTAAAGCTAAAAATAAAAGAATTAGAGGTCAAGAACTCTCACCTCCTCGATGATGTCATTCTCCGTGGATCATCAAGAATCCAACGCGCGGAGGAGAGTGATACAGATATTGATCCATTGGACGAAATATTCCTCCCGCGCAGTAAGAAACAGCCCAATTCACTAAGATTCACTAAGGAATAAAAAGCCACATGACACAACACAAAGCAATGGATTTCAAGTTGTACGTCCCAGAAGACAACATCCTACCCTCCAAAGGGAATCCTTGTCTGTTGTCAGTGTGGAGAGTGGGAATGGAAGTGAAGGTGACTTGGGACCCGAAAGTAGTCATACTAGGCATCATTCGGAAATTAGCAAGACAAACAACGCAAACGGAAACTCGCAAAACATAAAGCGTAAAGAACAACAAGAGTCATCAAATCCCAATAACATCAACAACGAAATCTTGGAAAATACTGGAAGGAAAGATCAACAACATGCGTCTAAAACAACTAAAAGCAAAGGTAACAACTTGCAAGGCAATAGAAACAAAGGCGCACAGAGAAAAGGAAGTAGAAAGAGCAACGTCAATTTGAATAACAAGTCTCAATGCGAGAGAATCGAGGAAGCACAAAATACCGAGAAAAGAGGGGGTCAACAAAAAGAAATAACGTCGCAGAGAGTTAAAATAACAATCGTCGGAGACTCACAACTAAAAAGATTGGATGAAACCAAACTAAGCAATCATCATCTCCAAGTCAAAATAGTAGCGAAGGGTGGGTCTAGAATTAGACAGGCAACTCAACAAGTCGGAAAATCTGACAGCGACATTATCGTGGTCCACGCAGGAACAAACGACACAAAGAGTAGCAATGCAGAAGCGCTGAGTGATGAGATCATAAACACATTGAGCAAAATCCAAGAAAGCAATTCATCATCACAAATAGCATATTCATCGATGTTTCGCAGAAATGACAAGAACGACCCAACCCCTAACAGAAAGGTAGCAGAGGTAAACAAGATCTTGGAAGAAAAGCTAAATCTCCATGGTTTTGATTTCATCAACAACGCGAACATTCGCTTCTGCAACCTTTGGAAAGACGGACTCCACATCAATGATGGCGGAATCAGAAAATTTGCTGGTAATTTAAGTAGTTATTTTAGATATTGCTAGGATTCGGACAGCTTAGGAAATAAATTCAAGAAAAACTCTATAGTACAAAGTCCCATTGCTACAAATAACTCCACTCAAACTAGAAAGAGAAATGGTCTTAAGATAGCTTCTTACAACATTGTGTCTCTTAGGAAATATAAGGATGAACTTTCCTTGATGCTCAATGAAAATCAAATTGATATTATTGGGTTAAATGAAACTAGGCTCAACCAAACTATTAAAGACCAAGAAATCCACATCGATGGGTATCAAATTTTTAGAAACGATAGAAACCAAGATGGCGGAGGGGTAGCATTTTATGTAAAGGACAGCTTGACAGACGTAAAAGTAAAGCTAAAAAGCGACGAGCTTGAGCTCCTTTGTTTAGAAATAACACCACGCAATGCAAAAGGCATGTTTTTATTAAGTTGGTATAGACCACCGACACCAGACATAGATAAAACATCATTTTATAGCCTAAGGGAAATTTTAAGGCAGCTCGAAAGGGAAGATAAGGAAATAATCTTGTGTGGAGATACCAACTGTGACTTTAAGGATCCCAAAAATAAAAACACTAAGCTGTTAAAACAACTTTATAATGAATATCAACTTGAGCAACTGATAAAGGATCACACAAGGGTTGCTGTAAGAGCTACTAAAGAGAGTGAACATCATACCAGTAAGACGCTTATAGACCATTTCTCAACAAACAAACCAAGGTATATTCTTAGTTCTGGAGTCATAAAATCGGGCATGGAAGACCATTTTATGATATATGCCATACGGAAAGTGAACGCGTGGAGGATTAGGTCTAAAAAATCAAAAATTCTTGAAACACGAAGTTTAAGAAATTACGATAAAGCAAAATTCTTAAACGACATAAAGGAAGTGAATTGGGAGCTAGTGCTATCTCCGTTCTCTGAAACACCAAGTCTAATGGTTGATAAATTCCACGAGATCTTTGATGGCTTACTAGATGCACATGCACCAATTAGGAGAAAAAAGATTAGAAATCAACCTGCACCGTGGATTACACCACAAATAAAAACACTTATGGAAGAGCGGGATAGGGCCAAGAAAAACTCCATAAAAAGCCCCAAATTTCTCAAATCGTATAAATCTTTGCGAAACAAGGTGACAAACACTATTAGATCCTCTATAAGATTACACTACCACTCTTTGATTAATGAAAACAAGGACAATCCCAAAAACATGTGGAGAACCATAAATAAGGTGCTAGATAAGGCCCCTAATTCAACAACTATTATGCAAGTCAGGGATGGCAGCAAAACAGTTTCTGATTCAAAGCAAATTGCCAATGTCCTAAATGGCCACTTTGTTAATGTCGGTCCGAGACTTGCTCATAGAATTGAAGTTAAACCGGGCGATGATCCTCTCTGTCATCTTAATAATCCTACAGAAGAAACAGTCTTCCAGTTCAAACAAGTAAATGAGAGAACAGTTCTGAAATATATCCAAAATCTAAAACAAGGAAAATCTGCTGGTCCTGACAAAATACCAACGGCAATTTTGAAAGACGCTGCTGAATTTCTTTGTAAACCACTAACGATGATCTTTAACAGTTCTGTAAGGCTAGGGACTTTTCCCGACCGTTGGAAAATAGCACGAATTACACAAATTTATAAATCAGGTGCCAAAGATGATACGAATAACTATAGGCCAATTTCAATTTTGTCAGTGCTATCTAAGTTATTTGAAAAGATTGCACATGGCCAACTTATTGATTTCCTCCAATCTAACAAAAAACTAACGCAGAATCAGTTCGCTTTCCGTAAGCTCCATTCTACAATTACCTCACTGATTGGTGTCTCAGATCATTGGTATTCAAGAATCGACAACAACAAAGCTAACTTTGCTCTTTTTCTCGACTTGAAAAAGGTATTTGATACCGTGGATCATGAGATACTCATCAGTAAATTAGCAAAATATGGAATAAAAGGTATTGAGAACAACTGGTTTAAATCCTATTTAACTAACAGAAGCCAGTACTGTTCCATTGATGGTCAAGTATCTGATATTATGGAAATAGATTGTGGGATCCCCCAAGGTTCATGCTTGGGACCGCTGCTCTTTATCATTTATTTAAATGATTTTGAGCACTGCCTCGAACACTCAAGAGCCAACATGTACGCAGATGATACTGAGATAACAATATCCTCAAACAACCAAGTAGAGCTTATAGAAAAAGCACAAGCTGAGTTATTAAACATCGCAGAATGGATGAGGATTAACAAACTCAGTCTCAATCCCACCAAACAGAATACATGATACTTGATCATCCTCGTAGAAGGAAAAATGGAGAATTAATACCGCAAGTATTCATAAATCGCGAAAAAATTAAGCAGGTTGACAAAACAAAATATCTTGGGGTGATAGTTGACGATACTTTAAGTTGGGAAGAACAGTATGAATCAGTTAAGAAAAAGGTTGCTGGGGGCCTTGCAGCAATGAAGAAACTTAAGGGCATCCTCCCACAATCAATGCTTTTTCAAGTGTACAAAGCGCTTGTTGAGAGTCATCTTCGCTATGCTGACGTAGTATGGGGGAGCTTATCGGAAACTAAAATAGCAGCCCTTCAGAGACTGCAAAATCGTGCATTTGAAATCATTCAAGGATCGAAAATAAAGGACTCTTTGATTCGACCCACATTTAGCATCGACCAGATGTTTCAATTTGACCGGTCGGTTCTGATGTATAAGATAATTAACAAGATACGTCCTGAGAGTCTGCACGATAAATTTGCTGAAAGATCCTCGATAAGCAAGTATGATACAAGAAATAAAACTGACCTCCAAATCCCAAGGCTAAATCTAGACTTCAGTAGAAAAAGTTTCAATTATACTGGTCTAAAAACTTGGAATTCTATTCCAACACACATAAGAGAGTCTGACACACTCACCCGGTTTAAGAATGGGCTAAAAAGTCATTTTCTAAGCTGAGGAAAAATATGTTTTCGCACGAATCCATGGAAGAACAGTACTGGCTTTTATATCTATTATTAAGCATACTATTTTTTGTTATACTTTTTTATACTGAATGGATGTAGTGATTAAATAAATAAAAAAAAATAGCTCTTGAAACTTTAGTAGAGACAGTTTTAATGTCTTCCTTCCAGTCTAGAGAGTTGTCCATCTGCACACCAAGGTATTATCATTTCGAGGTCATTGTCACGAATTTTCAAATCCAGATCATCATTTCGACGTTTGAGGATATTGTGCTTTTGCTTGGTGGCAACAAGCATGGAATTTGTTTTAGCAACATTTAAGGAGAGTTTGTTGCCTTGAAGCCAAATGTCCAGTTGTTTGAGATCGTTGTTAATGGCCTCGTTCAGCTCATTTATATCCGAAGACTGGTAGCAAAGACTTGTGTCATCTGCATACATGGAAACGGTTGAATTTTGGACAGCTTGCTATAGATCATCGATATAAATAAGGAAAAGGAGGGGACACAGACATGAGCCTTGGGGAACACCAACATCTATACCCTCAGTTTTTGAGCTGACACCGTTGACCCGACAGAATTGTTTTCGATTGCACAGGTATGATCTAAACCATGCGAGTTCCCGCTGTTGGACACCGTATTGCACCAACTTCTGACAAAGAATCTTATGGCCAGCAGAGTCAAAAGCTTTTTTAAGATCAATGAAAACTAGGCCTACAAGCCTACCAAGATCCAGCCCATTGTACCAGTAATCTGTATTTTTAAGTACGTGGGTTACAGTAGAATGGCGGCGTAAGTAGGCAGATTGCCCAGATGAAAACAAACCATTATCTTCCATATGCTTGCACACCTGATTGGTTACAAGTTTTCAAAGAGCCTTGAGATGACAGGTAAGACTGATATGGGGCGATAGTTTGACTTATCAGCCCTATCTCCATTTTTGTAAATAGGAGTAACCCTAGCAATTTTCCATGAGTCTGGAAACATACTTGTTTCAATTGATGTATTAAACATGAAAGCCAGGGAATTGTCTATGAAGGGTAAAGCAAGCTTGAAGAAGTAGCTGGAAATATCGTCAGTTCCAAAGCTCTTTGCTGTTTTAACCTTGGCAAATGCATCTCTGATTTCCTGCACCTCAATAGTCTTGAAGTGGAACTTTGCTTTAGTTTTATTCATTTCAAAGTCACCTGATAGGAGAGGATTTGCAACTGGACTGATTTTATCGGCTAGATTCTTACCTACTGAGCAGAAGTAACTGTTCATTGCATCAGGAATGTCTTTTCTGTGAACAGTTTCTGAACCAGACGCCTTAAGACTATCAATGTTATTTGACTTAGACCTCTTGTTGAGAAATTCATTGATTGTTTTCCATGATTCTTTCCTGTTACCCTTGCATGCAGAAATCTTATCATTGTAGTACTCCTTCTTTTGCTGGGTATTAAGAGCAATGACCTTATTGCGAACATGTCTATATGAGTCCAACAGTGGTGCAGACTTACTCTTGACAGCAGATTTTTTTAGTTCATCTCTTGTCCGAATAAGATCCCTTAGGTCTCTATCAATCCAAGGACAGTACTTTTCTGAGACACGCATTTTGCATAGTGGGGCATGCTTGTCAATGATAAGAGAGAATATGCTAGTTCAATGGTTGGCAAGCACATTGATATTATCAGTTTTGGCAAGCATTTGTTCCCAGTTTATACCAGCAACATCAGACAGGAATGCCTACTCATTAAAATTTTTCATCTTACGAGTTTTGATCATTTTATGGCTTTTTTCTACTGCTCCATTGAACTTACGGATGCAGTATACCATATAATGATCACTCATAGAAACTTCATGCACTCCAGATGTGATGATGTTCCTGGCACAAGTTGTAGCTATATGATCGATTATGGAAGAGGTGTCTAAAGTGACCCTGGTTGGCTCTTTGATAAACTGATTGAAGCTGAACAGCTCGTACAGACTAGTCACATGTCTAGTGTCATTGTCAATGGGCTGATTAGCTTGTTTTGTAGTGAGATTACAATTTGAGTCACCAAGAAGACTTATCTCTTTCCCTTTCATGTCCAAATAGGAAAGGACCTTTTCAAGCTTATCAAAGGAAGGAACAGGGTCACTAGGTGGCCTGTACCAAGCAAGAACAAGAAAAGGTTTGCTTTTTGGTGGTTCTACCTCAATACAAATGATTTCCAAGTCATCAACAGGAACATCAGAACGCAACTTATAATTGAGTCCCTGATATGAATAGAAACACCACCTCCACTGCTTGCCCTATCTAGGCGTTCTCGTTGGAAGCCAGGAAGACTGGTCAACCCTTTAGGGTAATTAGGATCACGCTTAGTCTCATTAAGTGCAAGAATATGAATACCTAGACTTCTAATAAGTAATTGAAACTTGTCAAGGTGACTGCGGAGTCTGTTTATGTTATCGTTATCATTCAACATTTAGTGAAACGTGCAACAATTTTTTGAGACACCGGTGTCAAAAAAGCCTTCTTAATTTGTTTCTTATTCTATGGATTACAATGGAATACGTGGGCATTGATTTTGGAAACTAGAAATGCTTATGATTTACTTTCACTCCATTCTTTGTTGTTTCCATTTCCGAAAACACCACACTCACCGACAAATTTTATTGTTAGTTTTCAATTTCTTTAACAACGAGGCTTCCATTTTGAGACTTAGGACATAAGCATACACTTCTGTAACTGTTCTACAAAATAGCCTGAACCGAGCGACATTTTTTGCGCTAGGCTCGATCGAAAGGCGTTAGAGTTTTGGGTACATTCGAAATTTCTGGGAATGTACAAAAACATTGATCGATTGAGGCTCTTTCTTATTATGGCTCAAAGGTCTATTGCCATGATAAAAAACAATGAATACCGGATGTCCCAGAAAAAACGCAACAGATTTGATCAGCGATAGCGACAAGAATTTACATTGAATCAACCCAAGATAAGTTTTAAAATACTCCTCTATAGTCAACGTGAAGATACACACCTCGTTTGTTGATATTGGTCCATTAAGGGTGGGAATATTGATATTGAAAGTCCAGTTTTGCCTCCACTTCCAAACCAGAGCTTTCGGATTTTGGCCTAACTGCAAATGCGCTGTTTAGAGCAATCTCCTTAGTCATAAGCATAACGTAGTACTTATGAGCAAGAGCCCGTATTTTGAGCAAATTTTTTCAATAGGAAGTCGAAAGATGCAAATGGAAAAAAAATATATTGCATATATGCACAAAGGAATATGTCTCTTCAATCACAATGCATCCGCAAAAAAATCAAGCGCACGTGAACATTCTCAAGGATCCTATTCATGGATTCCCGTGCATACATTTGATTGTGTTTCGTAATAATGCTGAGACAGATTATACACAATTGATCTAATTCAAACAATCAAAGTTGCAGAACTAACTTATATTTCACGCGCCCTCAAGCAAACTAGTTCACCTGTTTGACAGATGCAATTCTAACTTTTTTGAGACTTTGTAGAATACAGAAAGATTTCTCTTGAGGGCAAAATTGATGTATTTGATTATGCAGTTAAGGTCTGGATTTCTATTCAATTATTTTCCTCAGCACATGCCTTTATGCTCGTATTTCACCGTGATCCCCGTAATTCGCCAAACACTGCGTTTGCAGTTTAGGCCAAAGCCCACAAGCTCTGGTTTGGACGTGGATGCAAAATTTTACATTCAAGGTTAATATTCCTGCTGTCAATGCAAGAGCATCAACCAATAAGATATTTCTCTTCAAGTTAACTATCGAGGATTATTTTAGACATTATTCTGAATCAATTGGATCTAAATTCTTGCCACTAGCCCCCATCAAATCTGTTGCATTTTTTCTGGGACACCCGGTATATCAGGCACAATTCTTCATCAATAGTGATGAAAAACACAAGGCAACTAAGCAAAAGAAATGGAATAATCAAAACATGAAACAACAAAGAAAATTTACAAGGCAAAGGAGCAGATACAAGAGAGCTGCAAAATGCCGACGAAGGAAGACAAGATGACACAACGGCCAACTCAGACAAAACGAAAACTAGCCGTTGAATAGAATGGGAAAGACAGTGTCAAGTTGAAATATTAAGGATTTTTCTTATTTTTTCCCTTGTTTGTTGAAATCAGCCGCCACGATCAAACCAAGTATCTACACGTCTGTTTCAGAATGGCCATGAACGTTTAAATTTATCGAAATAAAATCGAGCTTCTGCAGTTGAAAACACAAGTTGACACGAAAGAAAGAAGACAACAACGATCAAACTCGGTAAAGGAATCTTAATCAAAGCATGGGTGTCCTAGCGCCAATGTTTGAATATGACTTCTTCTGCAGAGGTCGCAAATGTTTGAATATGACTTCTTCTGCAGAGGAATGAAACTTCACGCATGCGCAATAAGAAAAACATAATGTACACATTTTTCATTTTATCATATTTTAACACAAAACCCTATCAGCTAAAAAAGAAAAGAGAAACTATACAAATGTCTATTCACATATATATAAAATCTTACAACTGTGCTGGTCTTCCTAGGGATCGTGCTTCGGGAAGGATGCTAATTTTGTAGGAATTCCTTCAGTTTCCTTTTGAATAGGGTGATAGTGGAACTTGTTCTGATTTCTAATGGGATTTCATTCCACGTCTTTGCACCAGAATAGAAAAAACTGTTTTTGGAGAATTCTAGGTTCTGCCTTGGAGTGTCAATATCTAACTGATTTCTTGTTTGATAACTAGATATTTGAGATCTGGTAACAAGTCTCCCTCTTAAGTTGTCCGGGCAGAGGCCATTCATTATTTTATAGATCATCACGGCCCTGTCAAATTTTATCAAGTTTTGGACTGAAAGCCAATTGCATCTCCACCCATCCTTTAATCTAGAGCCTTCTATTAGCGTTCGTGCTCTAGTTTGCAGACGCTGAAGATGATCAAGCTTTGTGTTTGACAAACTGCCCCATAGTTCATCACTGTATCTCAGATGACTCTCAAGCAGTGCCTTGTGTTACAATCACTCTCACTGACACTCACCGAATGTTGTTGTTTTATTTCTTTTGTGTCATATCTTCTGTCAGCGCCATCTTGACTGACTGCGCATGGTGCTTCGCAGAGCTTTGTTGTATCGCAGGTACATCAAAGCACTGCGAAGCACCATGTGCAGTCAGTCAAGATAGCGCTGACAGAAGATGTGACACAAAAGAAATAAAACAACACACATTCGGTGAGTGTACATTATGTGTTTCTTATTGCGCATGCTTCACGTTGATCCCTTTGCTTCATTTTAAGGTCATAGAAGCTGTGTCTATTAAACTTCGCGATTCTTCGCTTTGCAGACAGAAGGAGCTTGTTTTCGCTCTCCAACTGTTTTGAGGTTGCCGCCAAAAGTTTTGGCACTTGTTGATTGGATGCTGATTGTTTGAGATTAGCCAATCTGTGGCTCGGGTGTGATGTTCACGTGATACTCAAATCAAATGTTCCTCGTTCTGCTCGGTATAAAACAGCCCGATCGCGTCCTCTAGCTGTTCTTCGCATGAATCAAACTAAAGTGTGCAACAAAACGCGTATTTGGTGAAGTTATATGGTGAAGTGACGTTGTTGGCAAGTGATTACTTGGTTTTCTTGTAGGTTTAACAGTTTTCTCCCTAGTTACAGGTTTATCTTATATTTTATTTGTTGTTCTTTTACAGGAGTCGACAGCGTCTTCCCCACAAGTTACAAGTTTGTTCTGCGTCCATGGGTTTTTTTTATGATGAATCCGCTTGTCTAAGGCTACCCAAAATTTGTACCACAAATCATTTGTTTACATATTGCATTTGATTAAAATCTCATCAGGGATCAGCGTTACATAGAATTTCATTTCTTCCAAAATTGGCCTTTGCCCACGGAGCTTTCAGGAACGCTACATATAAGATATAGCTTAAAAAATCTAACAAGTTGCGTGAATATGTCTAGGAACAATACCGGGTGAGCCATAAAAAAGGTCCCACTTTTGAAAATTCATAGCACCAAGACAAGTTCATGGATTGAATCATTCCAATTCTAGTTAAAAGCCCAAAGGTCAAAGTATTTTTGAGATTTTTCTCACTCTCCTACCAGCAATAGAAGTTTTGGTAAATTCTACTTCATAAAAATTTCATGGTTGCAAAGTGATGGAGAAAGGGCCAATAACATTGGTCAAATCGTTAGGACTCTATTCACATCAAACAATAGGCCATGGGCGTCCCACCTCCCTCAAGAGATATAAAACGTCGATTTCCAAACAAATACGGAAGATTTTCAATCTCATGGCAATTAATGTGCGGAAGATACATCTCACCCATAAGAAGTAGCACTTCCTTCATTGTTCTGCTTGAGGAGTCATTTATGCTTTAATCGATCTTTGGGCCATTTTTCAGTCATTTTGCAACCATGAAATCTTTGTTAAGTTGAATTTACCTATGTTTTTAGTGCTCGTGAGACAACGAGAAGATCACCTAAATACTTCAACCTTTTGACTTGGAGAGAATTGGAATCATTCAAATCTGTGAAATACTCTTGCTGTTATGAATTTCCAATAGTGGGAACCTTGTTCTGGCTCACCCAGTATGAATATATCATTTCGTTTGATTTTCATAAATCCTTGACGAGTTAAAGCTATCTGTTCCCAGAAAGGTTGTGACAAAAGCGGTATTTTAAGTCATGTGATCACAATAAGGCGATGTCATTGGCTGATAGCGGTCAAATTTGAAGATGTGTTGATTTCTCTGTGGCCTATTGAAATATTTGACATGCATGCCATTAAACTAATATGTCCCCCTGTCATGACACCATGTGGCAATGGGTCTCGAGCCCCGTCCACTTGACTGTCCTCGCAGTAAATCCAAAAGATTACAATACAACACCAGAATATCTTCAAATATAAACGAGTAGAAATTGCCTCCATACTCGCGAAAGGGATGGGTACATGAAAGAACCTATGAATAAGGAGAAGCTTCAAATTTATGCAGTCAGGTTTCCTGAAAAATTCAAGAAGTTAACTACACCACTTAATACATAGGAATATTTTCTTGAGGAATTGCCATTATTGGCATTGCAGATTCAATATCATTCTTCGTAGTATATCATTCCTTCTGAATAATGTCAGAAACTATTCGGCTATGAGAGATGGAGAGCATTCAGGGACATTGTAGACGCAATTACAAATGGAAAAAATACAAATGGAATTTTTAACCAGTCTGGAGTAGTTTAACGATGTGCTTTTGATTATCTCCTGGCGTACACAAAATATTCCTGGCGGACGCATATGGCGGGCCGTTCTACCTCGATTCCACTGAGTGTTAGCGTCATTAAATTCGATGATTCTCTAACATTAGTTAATCATCATTTAATCAAACAGTGTGATTTGTGTGATGAAAAATGAATCTATGAATGCCATGTTAACAGTTGTGAAGAGTTTAGGATGATTTATCGCACATGAAAGGAAAATTCTAATTTTCCTTGCCCACTTCGCATGCACGTGTTGATGTGGCCTAATGGCGGGCGGTGCAAAGAAAACAAGAAACTTAGAAAGGCATACTTTGACAAATAATTTTCAGAGATAAAGGGCATGATTATCATTATTATCAATTTCTTTTTCGTTGGCAACAAAATAACTGATAGCTAAAACATTTAGCTAATTAATTCCAACGCAAATTGGTGAGACATATCTTCAGCGAATTGGGTGTTGAATGGTGACGAAGGACTGCATTGAGAAACTGCATACCACCATTAAGGATCAAAATGAGATTCTATTTTTTTTTCTATTTTCTAATTTTTATACACTGAGTACCTTCAGCAACAACATAACTTTAGCTAAAAAAAGAAATCTAATTACAATCAGATTTTAAAACAAAAAAACTACTGCTGATTTTCCAGGGGGCCGTGTTTGCATTGGTTGGTTTTCAGCTCATCGAATGACTTTTTAACCGTTTTTTATATTGATACAAGGTAGGGAGCTCCCTAATATTCATAGGAATCTCGTTCCAAGCCTTCAGAGCTGTGTAAGAAAATCTCGTTTTAGAATATTCCAGATTATACTTTGGAATTTGAAGGTTCTCACAAAATCTAGTATTATAGTTAGAGTAATGAGATCTCTGTTGAAATTTATTCCAAAGGTTTTCTGGACATAGCCTGTTCATAATCCTATATGTCATGACTGATCGATCAAACGTAATGAGTTGTTTAACTTGTAAAAAATTCTTCGACCAGTCATCCTTTATCCTGGTAGTGTCAATTATCGAAATGGACCTGTCTTAAAAGCACTGAAATGAGTCCATTTTGGAGTTGGATACACTACCCCCATATAACATCAGCGTATCTTATATGACTCTTATGACTCTCTACGAGTGCACGATAGACATTGCTTAGTTGAGATTGTGAAACAATATTTTTTTAGGGTTTTTAAAGAAGCAAGGCCCCCGCGTACTTTCACTTTGATAGCTTTAAACTGGTCCTCCCAGTTGAGTCCTTGATCGATAATTACCCCCAATGATTTCGTTTTCTTCACTACTTTTATTTCTGAGCCATTTAATTTGAGTTTTTCTTGTTCAGTTATCTTATTAGTTCTATTTGGGTGCCCTATAAATATATATTCAGTTTTTTGTGGATTAGCACTTAATTTATTCAGTCTCATCCACTCAGAGATGTTACTTAATTCATCTTGGGCTTTGCGAACCAACTCATCGACACTTGAAGATGCCAACGACACTTGGGTATCATCAGCATACATGCCAGCCTTACATGCTTTCAAACATTTTTCAAAGTCATTTAGATACACTATGAACAGAAGAGGACCCAAACAGGATCCTTGGGGAATCCCGCATGTGACAGTCTCAGCCCTAGACTCATAGCAGTTAAGCTTGCAGTATGGTTGTCTGCCTTCTAGATATGATCTGAACCAGTCGCCGGCTAATTCTCGGATTCCATACGCTTCTAATTTTTCTAGCAAGATCTCATGGTTAACGGTGTAAAATACTTTTTTCAGATCAAGGAATATCGCCAAATTAACCTTTTTGTGATCAATGTTTTTATACCAAAACTCCGTACTGTCAATTAAAGATGTTACCGTTGAGCAGAGTTTCTGAAAAGCTGATTGGCTAATCGTCAAGATGCCACGTGATCTTAGGTAATCATACATCTGGTCATGCACGATTCTTTCCAGAATTCTCGAAAAAAGGGAGATGACAGAGATAGGCCTATAATTATTGGCATCACTTCTCGAGTCCGATTTGAAGATGGGAGTGGCTCTCGCCAATTTCCATATATCAGGAAAGATGCCATGCTATAAGGAGGAGTTAAAGATCATCACTAACGGCTTACATATAACCTCTCCAGCATCCTTTATTAGCATAGTCGGAATCTTGTCGGGTCCTGGTGCCTTCTCGTTTTTTAACTGCTTAATGGGATTAAGTATGAAGATGTCGCTAAACAGGATTAAACTTCATGACACTAGATTGCTTAACTACGTATTTTAGGGGATCATCATTCGTCCGTTGTTCGATTTTACCTGCAAGTTTTGGGCCAACTGTAACAAAATGATGATTTAGTGCCTTTGCTATATCCGCTTCTTTCGTAATTCTATTACCCTCAACGTCTAAACATGAGGTTGTTATTGATTGTGGAGATTTTTCTAACACTCTGTTAATGGTCTTCCACATCTTCTTTGGGTTATCCTTATTTTCTTCTATTAACCCGCGATAATGTGTCTCTATAGCAACTTTCATCTCTTTTTTTACCTTGTTTCTAAGCTGCTTGTATACTGACCACTTCTCGGGATATTTTTGAGCAATTTTCTTTGCCAAATCCCTTTCCTTTATCAAGTTTCATATGGACTGATTGAGCCAGGGTACATTTTCACTACGAACCCTTCTTTTTTTCAATGGAGCATGAATGTCTAAGATTGACTCAAAAATCTCCTGAAAGGTGGATGCCATTAAATTAGGATTTTCTGCGAGGGGAGAAAGGATGGCTGACCAATCTATCTGGCGTAGGTCATTGATAAATGGTATTTTATCGTATTTGGTAAGGCTACGAGCCTCAACAACTTTCTTTTTGTTTTTCCTTTTGAGTCTCCATGCACTAATTTTTCTTATCCCATACACCATATAATGACCAACCATTCCAATTCGCAGAACATCAGCTCTTAAAATGCGCTTAGGGTTCGTTGTAGAAAAATGGTCTATGAGCATTTTCGTGGTTCGTTGCTCATTGCTTTCATTACTTGTCACAGCAACTCTGGTATACTTATTAATCATTTGAGAAAATGAAATTCGGCATAAATTTGTTCGAGCATTTTGGCGTTTCCATTATGATTACTTTTAAAGTCGCATTGGTATCACCAATCAATATGGTCTCTTTTTCTTCCCTGTCCAGTTCCTTCAAAGTCTCTCTTAGCTTTTCAAAAGAGGCTTCATCTACTCCCGAAGTAGGAGGCCGGTACCAGCATACAACAAAAAAAGGCTTTCCATGATTCGGTGAAAATTCGAGTGCCAAAAGCTCTAACTCATTGCCTTTGATTCTTACAACAGGTTCGGGCAAGCTTTCTTTTACGTAAATTGCCCCCCCCCCCACCATTAGGGTTGCGATCATTTCTGTAAATTCTGTAATCATTTATGCCGACATCTTGGTCTTTCACTATTGCGTCCAAGCGAGTCTCACTTACGCCAATTATATCAATCTCATTATCCATAAGAATAATACCTAGTTCATGCATGTGTTTTCTTAGGGAGACTATGTTTAAAAACGCTATTTTAGGCCATTCTTCTTACAAGAGCGCAAATCCTTACTAGTATCCTTTTTCTCAGAGCCTACTAACTGCTCACAATACTTTATGAATTTGCTGAAATTCTGATAGTTTTCGAACCCCTCCATCGTTTATGTGTAACCCGTCTGTCCACAGATTACTAAACATTACATTACTTTTGTCAATCATATCAAAACCATTCAGAACGGTTTCATCTTCAAGCAACTTATTTAACTTTGTTACCTTCACATTTAAAGCTGGATCATCCCTTCTTCTTATGACTGAGGAGAAGACGATCCGTGCCTCAGGGTTGTTCTTCTGCACCTGTTTCAGTTGATTAATGACATCCTTACTGAGCTGCTCAGGTGTCTTAGCTGCTATATTGTTGGTGGCTGCAAGAATTATAATGATGTCTTGGTTGGTTTTGCTAACTTCCTTTGTGGTCTGCTCAATTTTCATTCCAGGTTTACATTTGATGTCGACTTCTCGGTAATCATTTGATAGTCTTGAGGCATCTAACCTTCGAAGCTGCGAATCTCCAGCAATTAGGACTTGAGTTTTTTCTCTGACGCGCTTTTGTTGGCTTTTCGGCTTTTCCGCTCGAGCTGAGTCAGTTCTTTCCACATTCTGATGTAACATTTGCTTTTCACCAGGTGTTGGTTTGTTTCCAGTTTGTTTTTCACTCTTGTTCTTTGCTTGTGCTTGGCTTCCACTGTTTGCTTGAGGCGATTTGCCTTTCGTTGCTTGTTTATGGCGTTCTACCTCGTTGATTAGTTCTGATCTATTCTCTTTTGTCCTCATTGTAGCAATCTCATCTTTCTCTTTGTTTCCATTTTTGTCGAGGACAAAGATTTTGAGTTTCTTCTCCATGGCGTGATTCAAGATATTTAGCGAGAAATTTTCCTCAAGTAAATTTGATGTTTTGGCTCTTTTTCCTGCAAAAAGCGATTAAGGAGGCTTATGTTTTCTATCATGGATGTAACAGCATTGGCCCAGTTCGTTGGTGCGATGTCACCCCCAATCTGAGATGATTCAACAGCTAGTTGGGGTGTGGGTACGTTGCTTGAACCTTCCACCACATGCAGGTTTGTGGGCGTGGGCTTGGACACTACTGTGCTTCGAGAGTCATCATTTCTAACTTAGTCAACTGTCTCTTTTTTATTACTGCTTGTTATATAAAAGGAATCTTTATCATTTGAGGTCTTTCTATTCATTATATTTCCATTATCAAGCATCTTGTCAACAGTGTTAAGAACGGCATCCATGGCTAGGCCATGCCGAGTGATTACAAGACGTGCGATACTTTCCTTGTCTAGTCGATGATGCCTTTTCTCTCTTATCTCTGTCATTGCTTCTTTTATGATCTTTTCTTCGATGTATTCTGCCATATTTTAACTTGAAACGAATATCTCGTATTGGGCAGTTGTGCAGCTCGTTTTGTCGCAGTTCCCTGCTTTTCGTCCCAGCTTTTCGATCGAGTCATCCCATCTTTTGAGGACAGTAAGCTCCTCCAAAAATCCAAATTCTAGAGTCGAGGATAGCTATTATGGAGAGGCACATTTCTGTATTGCAAAGCGATGTTCTTGAAAATGTACAGTACAGTCGCAGACTGTGTTTGCGAATTAATGGAATTCCTCCTGTACCAGAAGGCCAGAATGAATCAAGCAAAAGCTGTATAGAAAAAGTAAAAAATGTCTTCAGCGAATGGGGTGTTGACGTTCCCGATGTCGTAATTGACCGCGCTCGTAGGACTAGTCGCCCAAGAATTGTGCAACAGGTTGTGAATTGTTCATCAAGTCATAGTAAGATTCACAACCTGGAGACACAGAGCCTTGGTTTATAGAGCCAGGAAGAACTGTGCTAAGTACAAAGTAAAGTTGGATTTGACAAAGAAGAAGGTCCAAACAATTGAGAACATAGGCGAATTCCGTACGAGGAAGAAGCTCTGTTTTGCATCTGCACATGCTAACTGCCGTTTATGCGTGATGATTGGCGAGGAGTTTCATCACATGAATAGTGAAAATGATTTGCATGATATAATTAGAGAATATGATGAAAGAAGTGATACCCGAAGTGATACTGATGATCAGCAAGCAATCACGATGATGATGACGCTGATGATGCTGACGATGATGATAGCATTGATGATGCAAATGAGGCTAACTCTGGATATGTACCTCTGTTAAAGACCCCTTATATGAACCCTCTTTTGTGTTCTTCTTTAAATCTGCAGATGGCAGTTATGGATACTTTAGACAGCATTATCTTATAGTTATCTATAACTCAGAACATCTACAAAGCATTTGATGCTTGTCCTACCCTTGAAACTAGAGCCGTCTTCCTTGATCTTTCCAAAGCGTTTGACAGTGTTTGGCATGTGGGCCTTTTGTACAAATTAAAATGCAGAGGTATAAATGGGAGCGTCCTTAGTTTGATCCAGAACTACTTAGCAAACCGTAAACAGCGAGTAGTCTTGAACAGCAAAAGCTCAAAATGGGCACCGGTATGTGCTGGTGTGCCACAAGGCTCCGTCTTGAGTCCACTGTTTTTTCTTGTCTTCATACATGATCTTGTCGAGAATGTAAACTGTGATGTCAAAATTTTTGCGGATGATGCCTCTCTCTTCTCGGTTGTTGAAGATGAAAGGAGATCTGCTGATGAGCTCAAGGCAGATCTTGACAGGGTGCAATTATGGGCATGGCAATGCAAAATGCAGTTTAATGCAAATAATACTCAAATCAATCAATCAATCAAAAGCTTTATTAATGTGTCTAAAATATTTAGCTTACAAGCTAATTGGGGACACAACGGAAAAGTTGATAAAGTTTAAGTACAGTTAGAATTGCTGAAAAACTTAAAAAAAACTTACTGAAAATCTACATCAAAATCTTATGTACAATTAAATTACAGTCTACGGTCCAAAAGAGTTTCTATGTCCATTCCTCTAATATTTCCTTTAAAATGGTTCATTGTTGGCGAATCCTTCAATTTTTTCTCTAGTCTACTCCACAAATATGGTCCAAAGTACCTTATTGAGTTTTTTCCATATTTAACTGTACAAAATTTTGGAATAATGAAATTATTGTTTCTTAATTCGTAATGAGTTTCTTTTATTGTGAACATATCTTTTATAGGCTGCGGAGCAGAACCGTTTTTAACTTTGTACATTAGTATGGCAATGTCCTGCAATCGTCTATTCTCGAGAGATGGCAGATTCGCTTTAATTAGGAGTTGTGCATATGGTGTGGATTTATCACAATAAACAACTCTTAGAGCTTTTTCTTGGAGTCTCTCTATCTTTCTTTTGTCTGCTACTTTACAGAAATGCCAGACTGTGCTGCAGTATGTCAGGTGAGAGAGAACTGCTGTTTTGTATATTGTTAGTTTTGCATTGGTGGGCATTATGTTACGGAATCTGGAAATTACTCCAATTCTCTGGCTAACTCTCTTGCATAAATTGCCGATGTGAGTGCTAAATGTTAGCTCATCGTCAACCTCAACTCCAAGCAGCTTGAGACACCTCGTTTGCTCGGCTTCGTTACATTCGTCAGCCATAACTTTTATCTCTACATTGCTTTTCTTTTTATTTTGAAGAACGATTGCTTGGTATTTGTCTTTGTTTGCTTTCAGGTGATTTTCTTTATACCATTTTGAAGCCATCTTAATGTCTTGGTTTAAACGTAACTCCACTTCATTGCCGTTCTCACCGGAGTAATATATCTGATGATCATCGGCATACATGCTTATCTGACAGTGCTTTATGTTAAAGACTAGGTCGTTTTGAAAAAAATTCCACATCATGGGACCAAAAGCTGATCCCTGTGGACATCCCCTCGTTGTTTCTTTCCATTCGCTTCTTATGCTCCCCAGTTTTACCCTGTTCTGTCGTTCTTCAAAATACGAAGCTATCAGTCTCAGGGAGCCTTTGGATAGGCCATATGATTCAAGCTTTTTGAGCAGAAGACTGGGAACCATGGAATCGAAGGCTTTGCTCATGTCTGTCGAGAGTATTGCTGTTATCTCTCCTTTGTCAAAGGCTAATTTCCAATCCTCGATTAGCCTCAGCAGCGTAGTTTCTGTGCTGTTATGTTTCTTGTATGCAGTTAAACATGGGCTTAGTTTGCTGTCTAATGAATCTGTAACTTGCTTGCTGAGTTCTTTTTCAAATACCTTGTCAACTGCATTGAGAACTGTTATTGGCCTGTAGTTTTCATCGAGATCCTTGTCTGCTTTCTTGTGAAGTGGTGCCCATTCGCCCTTTTTCCACTCGCTGGGCCATTTTCCTTGAGTGATACATGAGTTATATAGTGATGATAGAGATGGAGCTAGTTGCTCGGCATTCATTTTTAAAAATTCAGACGTTATTCCATCGCATCCGGTGGCTTTCTTCGGGTCTAGCAATGACAGAGCCTCTTTTACACTTTGTTGGGACACGAGGGAGAAGTTGAATTCACAGCTGACATTTACATTTTCCTTTATTGCAATTACACTTGGATGAGCACCAAGAGACTGCATTTCTCCCCTTTGTGTTTTGTCTATATGACCCATTTCTGCAAAATAGTTCACTAAGTGGTTAGAGACTACCTTCTGGTCACTTATTATGTCATTGTTTATTTTCAGCCTAATAGCTCCCGTACCAGAAGCCTTTGTCTTAGTCTGTATAAATGGTCTAAACGCATTGAAGAATTCTCTTGGTTTGCTTTTCAGCTCTTCCGATAATTTTTCCCAATATGCCTTTATAGCTAACCGCCTTTCTCGGGTTGCGATGTTCCTCCATTTATTTCTAAGTTCTTTATTTTCTTCATTCTTTTCCCTTGCATATTGCTTTGCATACCTTCTCTTTTTTCTGATTGCTTTTTTCCATTCCAGAGTCATATAGGGTACATCCTTCTCTCTTACTCTCATCCTTTTGACTGGCAGATGTTTGTCAATGATTGGGCCTACTAGTTTATGCCAAAAATGGCATTTATCTTCAACGGAGTCGAATGTTTCCATCACCTGCCAGGGCATCGCTTCAATATCCTTCTTGAGTTCTTCATGGTTCAAATTCTTTTTACTACGGAATGTTATTACTCTTCTTTTATGCTGTTTGATACGTGTGTTCATCAGACCAAAAGTCATGTAATGATCACTTAGACCAGGATCAAACTCCCCACTTAGCTTGAAGTTATCTGGGATGTTTGTGAGAATTACATCTATCAATGTTTGTGTTCTGTCAGTCACTCTGGTTGGTCTTTTGATCATACATTGCAAACCATGTACCTCTTCTAATCCAACAAGTATTTTCCCCTCTGTACTCTCTGGCTGTAGCCTGTTTAGATTTAAATCCCCTACAACTACCAGTTTGTTTCCTTGCATTGCTGCCCAACCTACAATGTCATTTATCTCTTTTTCAACTTTAAGGAAGTGATCTTTTCCAGTAATTTTGGGTGGTCTGTAGAGGCCAAGAACAATTAACTTGTCTCCAGGTAGCTCTATGCTACATGCCAGAACTTCGAATTTTTCATAGCATTTTTTTGGAGTTTTCAGTTTCTTAGATGTTACTTGGTCCGTTACATAGGCCATTATGCCCCCTCCACCCTTCTTTCTATCTTCCCTAAACATTTTGTATCCTTCCATTTTAAATTGTTCATCCGGGTAGGTACTGTCAATTTTTGTCTCTGAAACAAATATAATTTGGGCCCTCAGAGATTTATTCAGTTCTTTCAGGTCTTCTATTTTGTTTTGTATACTATTTATGTTTTGATGGCAAATTAGCACATTCCTTTTGTCCTTATTTCGCATTTCTAAGAGTCTTTCTTCTGTTGTTTCTGGTGTTGTTTGTTGATCAATTGTTTCGTTGAATTGTGCATCGAAGATATCTTCATTGTTCTGGGATTGATCTGCACAATAAAAGAATTCTTCTATATTGCTACAATCTGCAAAGGGAAATGAATCTTTATATTCCAGGATTTGTTTATTCGTGCAAATAGGGCAGTACCAAGTTTTAATTTCCTTTAGCCGTTCATATTCGGTTATTGATACATGGCCACACTTTTTGCCGATATGACAAAGCTGAGCACATCCATTGCATGTCAAGGCTCGATGTGTTTTTGCAACTGGTCTATGGCAAACGGAACATGGACGCTGAATAGGTCCTGGGTTTGGGTTCACATCGCCAGCCATGAGTAACAGGTATTGAATATTATTCTCTAGCAGCTGGAAAGTACAGTCTGAATTACTATGGTGTGGGATCCGCGATTTGAAGAATTTCCTTTTGACCTTTGAACTCCGATGACTTAGGCCATTGCTATGACAATAAACCTCTGCCACATTTGATCGAAATGACTCGTTCAGCGTTTTGATATCACAGCCAGTCTTGCCTAGTTTGTAATCTTTGCCAAGTCTGTTGCGCGAGAGAGCAAATAATGGCACTAGCAGCCAAACAATAACAGCTATTACGCTTTTATAAGCTGAGCGTGAGAAATTGCGTCTCGTCGCCATTTTCAATTCAATTCAATACTGAAGAGGTTGTTTTCTCTTGCAGAAAAGGAAAACCGTTCCATCCCGACCGTTGAGAAAAAATCTGAGCACAAGCATCTTGGAATGCAGCTTGACTCTGAACTGAATTTTCTTAGTCATATTGAAGAAGCTATTGGCAAGGCTAGAGGGGGCATAGGAATTATACGATTTCTGTCTAAGTATGTAGCTAGGGATGTGCTAGACCAAATATACAAATTGTACGTGAGACCACACTTAGACTACGGAGACATAATTTATCACAAATATGACCCTGAAACGCGCTTAACATTTACGCAAAGGCTTAATCAGACCCAATACTCTGCATCCTTAGCTGTGGCTGGTGCTTGGAGAGGTACAAATAGGCAAAGGTTGTATGAAGAATTAGGATGGGAAAGTCTGTATCACAGAAGATAGTACAAAAGGCAATGCCATTTCTTTAACTTAGTGAAATCACAATCACCAAGGTACCTTTTTGATGAAATCCCTCCCGAACGACAACTTAACTACAGTCATAGACACCCTCGTGATTATGAAGTACACGTTGCTAGAACCAATCGCTTTTCTAATACTTACTTTCATAATACCCTGTTCGAGTGGAATTTCCTTGGAGAAGAGATAAAAAATTCAATATCCCTTTCTCAGTTTAAGAACAAATTATTAAAAATCATAAGACCGGAGGGAAATTCTGTCTACAATATTTCTGATACTGAAGGTGTGAGATTACTCACAAAGTTGCTTTAAAGTTTAGTGTGCTGAAGGAACATAAATTTAGACACAACGACATCATAGTCTTACTCCATTTTGTACTTGTGGTAACGACATGGAAGGCAACGAGCACTTTCTACGCTGGCCCCAGTTTGATGTGATGCGGCAAGATCTCTTTGGGCGGCTATCTGAAATCCATGATTTAAATATTGATCTAGATGATAAACCTTTGTGTGACTTGCTTCTGTTCGGAGACTCAAAGAAAAGTGTCATCATCAATCGAATAATCCTTGAAGCAGCAATTTCTTTAATCAAAAACACGAAAAGGTTTTCAGATTGAAATTAAGCACCAAACAGCAGCAACATTTTCGTTTATTTGTAGTAATTGCAACGGGCGTCTTGTAAAGAAGCACTCCCATTTGCACCGTGGATAGCAGAAATGCATACTACAGTTTTCGTGATAATGCTTGGGTGCTTCATTGACCATCTGCAGTAATAAAGGGAGGTCTTCTTTCTGAGACGCCCGTTCGAGTTGCTTTTGTTAATTAACTATCTGTATATATATTTTCAAAGTATTGCAAGTGGCTGTCGTAGTTGCAACTCGCTGAAATCATTTCCTTTCCAGCCAAGGCAGCCATAGAAAATTTACATAAGTTTTTTAGTTTTGAATTTTATGTGGTAAAAAACAGTGTGGCAATAAAAACAAACCTTGTGAGGGTCTGATGAATACTGCGGATGCCGCAAAACTTTACCCGTTGTTGAGCCAAGACCCATACAGCCTTTGCCAAGCTCAGGGACACCTTTCATCAACCAGCCATGAAATTTGCTTGCGACATCTAAAACATCAACCTTGCAAGAAATATAAAAACGCAAGTGAATCTAAAATGCGAGTTAAATCAAAAGACAAAAATTACCAGTAAATACACTCAAAAGCAGCACTACCAGGTAATGCTTTAAAATGGCATCTACTTTTGACAGGCAAAGAAAGTTGAACCATGCCGGTAAAAAAATAAGATACTGCCTATGCTACATTCCATAAGTAAACGACTGAATACCATGCTGATTCTTACGACCAATCATCTAACAGTTTGTCAGATCCCAAATGCAACTATTTTACTTTTTGACAGCCTACTTCCTAAGCTATGAAGGATTCCCTAAAAACAACTGGCTTGCTAACAGCCTAAATTGATTGAAAAACGTCAACAAAATCATGAAAAAACTAAAGTTTAAAGGTTAAAGAAAAAACTGCTATAATCTATCAATACAACGACTTTACTGAAAATACTAAAAGCAAGAGCACAACAAGGATCTTAAAGAGGTCCGTTGGATCCCTGACACAACTGGTTATAACTAATCCGTTTCTAAATTCTCAAGGTTTTTGCAGCAATTTCCCCCATTGTCTTGCTTCGTCAGTCCCTAGAAAGTTTGATCAATAGTTTGTTATCGATTTTAGCTTAATTCCAGAGTAATTACTTTTAAGACATTGCTTGCAGTATGTTGTATTTTACGACATACGCAGATCACACGCTGATTGAAAACTACATGTTCTCGAACAGAACAAAACTCAACAGCAATACAGCGTTACAAGTCAAGAATGAATATACTGAGTAATCAGCGTCTCTTTTGTGGTGTGTGCTCCTTCGTAGTATCAAAACATAACACAACACACGATGTGGCAATTGAAATCTAGGAAGAGTTGATACCAAACTTTCAAATGAAGTCTTTTCCAGTCACAGATCTGTAAAGCGGGAAAAATTGGATTCATGTCTCCTTTACCGTGGCCACTTAAACGGCGCGAATGTTTTTGGGATACCCTTTTGCAATTGCTTAATTTCCGTCCCCTGAAAATCAAATCAAATCAAATATCTTGTGCTCGTGCAGACATTGCAAGGAAAATGGGACGCTTTCCTTTGCATCCTGGAAGGAATTCTGAAACACCATTTCATTCATGTCTACTAATACTTCACCAATACTTGGGCCAATTCTCGATACCAAGACTATTTGTTGACGATACAAACGATTTTAGTTTTTGACATAATATACCTCAGTTAATTAACGAAACAAATGCTGAGCTACACCAACTTGATGACTGGTTGAAGGCAAATATGCTCAAGGTAAATATCCCAAAACAAATCATTGTCTTTTTCGTTCTTCATCAAATAAGTTTGCAAGTGCAAACGAAGCATACAAAGTGAAAATGGGAGATATTCTAAACCACTCTGATGACAGTACTTTGGAGTCATACTAGACAATCAACTCTCCTGGGAAAAGCAAGTTAATAAGATTTAAAATGAAATTATTAAATATACTTCAATGTTTTGTAAGCTGCGTTACTTCGAGCCAAGGGCTTGCTTAACAACCCTCTACGACGCACTCGTTTTGTCAAAGATAGCCTATGGATTCGAAGCTTACGGTTGTACTGCAGCAAAGTCAATTAAAGAACTTCAGGTTTTACAAAATAGGATTCTACGAATAATTCAATTTAAAGATTATAGATATCCAACTAATGCGCTTCATAAAGAAACTAACTTTCTTCTATGAATTCAAAATCTTAAAATTCATGCAACGTTTTCATCATAACAACGATAAACTTCCGACTGTATTTCAAAATCACTTCTTAACAAATGAAGATTTATATAAATATGACACTCGTCAACGTAAACATTATCAAAATTCGCAAGGCAAACAAAACATGGGGTGACAAAATGATGCGAAACAAAGGGGCCCGTATGTGGAATACCCTACCTTCCTCACTCAAAAGCATTCAAGACCCATAAAAGTTTGCTATCAAACTAAAGAAAAGCATTATTGATCAATACTAATTTGAGCTTGGTTACATAATAAATTAATGAAGAAGAGTGATAATAGTTTTACAGCTAATCTTTATAGTTTTACAGTAGTTTTACTGTTGATTCACATGTATTTAATGTAGCTGTCCCCTTATTATAATCTTACAGTTTATTGATTGTACTAGCATATATCATAACACCTTAAAACTTTACTTTAGCGGCCCAGGCTAAATCATCTTTGCTTTTCTTGGGTCGCGTAGAATACAAGTACTAAGATTCTATTTTTGTGGTAGCTTGTATTTTACAAATAAAATTGAACTGAATTAAACTGAATGTTACATTTGCCTGTCAGTAATCAACTGACCAGTCTCTTAAGCGTTGGTAGTCGAGTAAGTTTTCTTCTAAGACCTAAAAATGCTCCAAAAATGAGCTTTCTCCTAAGCTACAAAAGCCGACGATTGCATCTATAATATATCTCTCGATGGCCATGACTGTGGCATACCCTACATAATTTTGATTAACCAACTGATTCAATACACAAGTAAGACTATTTAAGAGGGCAGATATAAAACATTAAAGTTCAGATGTCAACTTCTAAACAAGCAATGAGAAGCACCACATTAAGCTGTAAGAAATAGCTTGGTAGTACAACACACCTCACCATCCATATCAAGAAGTGATTGCAAAATTGCAAGCATTTGATCAGAATCATCGGTCCAGTCTCCTGTTTTAAAATGGAATCTGTGAAGATCATCCACCTTCATTCCATACTCTAATCCAGTTGTTCGCAAACTCTTTCCATAGTACTGAAAAAGCAAGGCAGTTATATAGCAACTCTCAAAGTTGTAATTCCACACTAGAAACCTTGAATGACTTTATGGGCTTTTTCGCTTTTTGTTCTACATCATTTGAGCTTCATTAAGATTTTGCAGTATTCTCTTTGTAAATGCTGGAAAATTTCATTGAAGCTTGACATGGCATTTCACTTGAAAAATATTTGAAGTTACAGTATATTCCAGTGCTTCAAGCAATTCAGAGCAAGGTCATAAAAACCTTGGATGTTCATTTATCATATGATAATAAATTTTCTCGCAAAGCTTGATTTGACTTCCCTTAACACCCTCATCATACATGCAGGCACCAATGATGTCCCAAAATATTCAGGGACTGAAATCGTTGATTTCTTTGAGGAAACCATTAGGGAGCTTAAATCTTCGCATTCAAACTTAACTTTATTCATTTCGACTATACTGCCAAGAGAAGACCTACAGGCACCAGCCATTTCTGAGAAAATCAACTTTATCAATGAAAAACTGAAAGTAATGTGTATGAAACTACATTTCCACATAATAGACCACAATAATACTCTACAAGACCCTGATCTGCGGTATGATGGCCTCCACCTAACGGAAAAAGGCACGGCTCTCCTCATTCGAAACTTCAAAGACGCATACTTGCCTGGTGAAACCAGAAGAAATATGGCCCCAAAACGGGCTGGTGGCTTTAAGAGCTATCAAAGTTCCATTCAGCATGACAACAGCATAAATATACCGGCAACAATGGCTGCTAATATACCATTAGTACCAAAAATGTCGTCAAACCTTGCTAGCAAAAGGACCGAAGCTTTTGGATCACAGAATTACAGTATACCACTCCAACAGTATCCAGGACAATGGCCTATGCTCCATCACACTCCCATTAGAAATTCCGTCTACCCAAAAAATGGTCTGTTCCAGAACCCTTGGAGTCAATTTAGCATAGTTAGCCCCTTTGGCTACCAGAACAGACAGTTAGGTATACCAATACCGGTTTATCAACTTGCATATCTATACATAGATTTCTGTTTATTCATCCATCTGCCAATGCATCTTTAGGTCCATGGCCACCTTTTTCACTTAGATTTCTTTTGAGTGTGAACCATGTCTAGTGCTTCACAGAATTCTGATCGAGACTTGGGTTTTGCTACCGCTAATAAAGATTTACGAGATTTTTGGGATCAGTTTGATCCAACTACGGAAAATGGTCAGTATTTAACCACTGAAAACATTAATGATAACAGGGGCGCATCTAAGGGAGGGGTTTTGGGGGTTACAACCCCAGCCCTTTTTTGCAAGGAAGATGATTTTCCCCTATTCTCACCAGGGCAGTCGATTAGATTGTTGAACGTTTTGTTTGAATAGTCAACGTCAGTACAGACTTAAACCAGATAGATGTCTTTTTACGTTAGCTGTTGACTGAATTTGTTCACTTAAAGTTGATTCTGTTATCATTATCTTCAGAAAACTAGCCCATTGGCAGATAGTAGCTTACCCCTAGATCATTGTTTGACTTCCTTGAAAACATAGGAAAATGTTCACATATCATGCGATTGCCCTGAAAGTCTCAATTGGAAATCTAATGTAATTATGTCCAATTTCTACCACAAAACCCCTGCCCTTGAAATATCCTAGTTGCGCGCCTGTAATATGAGCAAGGACTCATCAACACTTTCAATGATGCATTTGAATATTAGAAGCCTTAATAAACATGCCAATGAGCTAGTTAACCTATTAAGTTCATTTAAGTTTTCTTTTGATTGCATTTGCTTGACCGAAGTACATGATACCAACCTAGAGCACTATTCATCCTTGCTGAATGGATACAATTTTCAACCGGTCCCTTTCCCAAAGGGGGAACATGGGTGGTGTCTGTGTATATGTTAAAAATGATCTTAAATTCAACATACTTGCCGACTTTAGGCTAACATGTGATAGCCCGTGTGAGAACCTGTGGTTCACACTGTCCAAAAATAACAATGAAACCATTGTAGGTCTCATTTATAGACACCCTGATGGCAACATTAATGAATTTTGTGAAGAACTTGAGCTTACCCTAGAAAAAATAGCTCAAAGTTCTTTCAGACAAGCAATCTTAATTGATGACCTAAACATAGACTCACTTAAATACAACAACTGTAGGCACAAAAGCGTCAAAACATATTTGGAACTTCTCGCCTCTCATGGCCTCCTGCCTCAAACTGTTCTACCTTCTAGATTCACTAGTAATAGTGCAACCCTCATCGATCATGTTTTCATGTATGACCAACGACCGAGTGATCATATCATTGCAGGTAACTTAGTGACTGACATCAGTGACCATTTTGCCTCTGTCTTAATGCTAAACGAGATTACTGCAGAAAAACAACCCTTGCCAAAAATACGCTTCTTCAGCGAAAGAAATCGTGCTAAGTTTAAGGAATCGCTACAAAGGATTGACTGGAATAATTTGCAAAAATGCCAAGATTCCAATACTTGTGCTGAAATTTTTAGTGAACAGATATCTAGATGCTGTAATGACTATTTTCCATCAAAAATGCTTCCTAAAAGACGAATTAAAGATAAACCATGGGTTTCAAGAGAGCTGCAAAAGAGCATACGTAAGAAAAACAAACTATACAAAATTTCACTCTCTCGGGAAGACCAAGCTTCTATTGAAAAATACAAGAAGTGCAAAAATGTTTTGACAAACTGCTTAAGTCAAGCTGAAATCAATTTACTTCGACAATATCTTAAAAGACAAGGCAAATGCTGTTTTTCGCATGTGGGCCATACTTGGACAAATGCTCAATCCAAAAAGAAACAAAAAATCATGCAATATCGCAAAAATAGCTGACAAGTCAAAACGCACCCTTACATCAGATACAGAGATCGATAATTCACTGTGTAGCTTCTTTTGTAATATTGGTAGTACTATCAGCAGCAAAGTTGTTACTACTGACACACGCTGCTCTAAGTTTCTTGAAAACCAGAACGAATGCTCTTTCTTCCTAACAAAAGTTTCAAAACAAGAGGTCATCAACGAAATTAGTCGTCTAATGCCTGGCAAAGCTGTAGGTCATGATGGCATAAAACCTGGCATCATCAAAGAATGTTTTGAAAGCCTAGTTGATCCCCTCACACACCTTTATAATGCATCGTTTGAAACTGGCATTTTTCCAGATATCTGGAAGATTGCTAAAGTGATTCCCGTATTTAAGGAAGGAAATAGATTGGAAGAAGATAACTATCGACCGATCTCTCTTCTCTCTTGTTTTGAAAATGTGTAAAATGTGTAAAAGATTGCTTGACTTTCTAAGAAAACACAAGATTCTATACAAGCTGCAATTTGGTTTCAGAGAGAATTATTCTAGTACTTTGGCTTTAATTGAAACCTTAAACGAAATATACTCAAAACTTGATGAAGGAAAGTTTGTTTTAGGGGTTTTCCTTGACCTCAAAAAGGCGTCTGACACAATTGATCACAAGATACTACTAAATAAGCTAGAGCACTTTGGCATTCGTGGCGTAGCAAAGAAGTGCTTTTGTAGCTACCTTTCAAATCGAAAACAATTTACCTACGTTAATGGATGCAGCTCTAATCTTGGGATAATAAACATAAGTGTCCCACAGGGATCCGTTCTAGGACCCATTCTCTTCACGTTAATGAAAACAATTTATACAAGGAGGTTGGACGACAAAAATGCTAAGGTTTAACACACTGAGGCCTTTCGGACTAGTGTCCTCATCAGAGTGTGATTTCGATTTCAATAATGAATTGTGAAACCTATTACTAATGGCCTCTGATTAAAGTCCCTTACAAAAAGATTGTTTTCAAAAAATCTTGAACAAGATGTTGAGGGATGTCTGCATGTGAGGGGAAAGTAAAAATTTCTTGCATGGTATTTCTAAGGTGACCATCAATATTTTCCATTGGCATTAAATTTCTCTGTAATAGGTGCTCCTGCAAAAAGAATCTTTTCATCATATAGCAATCAAGTGCTTTCTCAGCTTCACCCATGATACAATTTTCTTTTGTAACCATTGTAGCATGCCCCTTGCCCCATACAATAACCATCCATATGTGACCAAAGGAACCACAGTCAAACAGACCTGCATTTTATCAGACCTGCAGAACTGCATTTTACAGAAACCGGCAATAAACTAGGAAGGGCTGGCAGCAAAAAAATTTGAGAAAGGGTACTGCTCATGTTTTCAAAAAGTCTTAAGGGCATGTTCAAACAAAATTCTCCTAAGTGCTTCACCCCTAGACCCCCACATTTGCATCAGTCACTTAGATATCTGAATCTGCCCCTGTACAGCAGATACGATGGACACTGGATATGATGGATACAGTGGATACAGTGGATAAGGTGGTAGTGTATATATGGATACTGGATATGTAGGTAATCTTTACACAGTGAGGTGAGAACACCCTAAGAACATGTGTATATGGTGTATATGGATACTGGATACACAGAGAGGTTGACAGTATTGGATTCTGGAAATTACAGTATTCTTTGTCATTTATTAATTAAACGACAGAGCAGAATTGCGTACACATGTACAAAAACTCACAAATTTAAGCCCCCTTTCTTGCAACAACTCTCCCAAAATTAGGCAACACTTAATATTTTCTCTTTGGGGCCTTAAATTCTTGATTTACGATTTCAAACAGCTTATCTATTCAAACAGTTCCTTATCTCAGATTGGTTGATGACGTCACTTTTTATGCAGTTTCTCTGCGGTCTCATTAAACAGGAATCTTTCCACCCAAAATTTTGTTGTTGGCTTCTCTAGCGCTAAAGTTGTTGGTTGTATCCACACATCTATATCTTTTCAAACATCCCATAGATAATGAGGAAAAATTAGTAAAAGTAACAAGCAGCTCTCTCTTTACTTTAGCCTTTGGAGTCTGTTAAATCGTGTGACCTGCGTGACCTGCGTGCCCTGCGTGCCCTGCGTGCCCTTTGATCTCCTTGTGCCTGAAGCCCAAAATTTTGGCGTGCCCTCGTGCCTTTGATGTTGGCGTGCCCTTGTGCCTTCGTGCCCAAATTTTTTGGCGTGCCTTTGTGCCATCAGTGTTAGCGTGCCCTCGTGTCCTAGTACCCTAGTGCCCAAAATTTTGGCGTGCCCTCGTGCCTTTGATGTTGGTGTGCCCTCGTGCCCTCATGCCGGCATGCCCAAATTTTTGGCATGCCCTCGTGCCTTCAATGTTGGTGTGCCCTTGTGTCCTTGTGCCCAAATTTTCGGCGTGCCCTCGTGCCTTCAATGTTGGCGTGCCCTCTTGCCCGCGTACCCAAATTTTCAACGTTCCCTCGTGCCTTCGATGTTGGCGTGCCCATGTTGCTTTAAAACGATGGAGAACATCTGACATGAACTTAAAGACTTTTCATTTATTTTGTCGACTGCACCACATACCCTGCATTTTAAGTGCTCGCAATTTTCAAATTTCTTCTGTGATGATTAGAGTAAAATGGGGTAAAGTTAACTACGGGGCTGAAGTGAACTATCTAGGATTTTTTATTTTCTCACATGAACATGAAGTCAGATGAAAAAGATATTCATATTTAAGCTTCTTAGGAAATCATAAGTTGCAGTGTCAGGTTGTGTTCTGAAGATGCAGAAAAATATTCTTATACAGGCTGCTCAAAACCCTCCTGAAATTTTACTTTCGAGGCTTGACCTTCACTTACAAATGCAGTTACAGATCCAAGAATTCTGTTTGATTTTATGAAACAAGGATATCTATCGACAGAGGAAAGATAGATGGTCATGACCATAAGCTTGCAGTATTGATAACTGCATTTCTTTTTACTTATAGATTTTTTGTAGTTTTGGTTTTACCTCTGAGAAAGGTTTCGGGGTAAAGTGAACTACCTCGAAAAAAGTGTTTCTCTCCGTGGTGATATGGTATCTATATGCAATATAACATTTTCTTAAGTGTATTCCCATGATTATCCATCAATTTGTATTCAGATTTCACTATGTGACTCGAATTTGTACCCTAAAAATAGTTTTTGGTACATATTTTGATTCTGCAAAGATTCTTCTCAACATAGGCCACCATTTCACTTTTAATTTTCTTGGATTTGTTGGTTTTGGCATGCAAAGGACTGCTTAGAGTCGCAAAGTGAACAATGATTTCAGGTTCCCCGGTATTTGATTGGTTTATTGCAAAATTTGCTAAGTAGTTCACTTTACCCTGTGTTGGGGTAAAATGAATTAAACAAGTGGTCTCCAGAGAAAGCTCTTTTGTAAGACAGTGGAAAAAGATTTCAAAAACAGTTTTGCTGGATAAACTTACCCAAGGACATAATTTCAAAACAAAGTTGAAAAGTTTGCCCTCAGCTGCAGTCTCTTCTGCGTATCCTTAAAAAACCTCCAAAATAGTCCACTTTACCCCGTCTTATCCTAAATGATCTCCTTCATTTGGTACAGCCTAGCCGTTAATGTCCCTATCATTAACTGGATACCGCCAAGTGTGCTTGTTGTTAAGTTCCGTAGATGTTTGTCTCTACAAAACTTTATCCATGTTTTAACTTTTTCACTTCAAATCCTCTACTTTGGTTTTTTTGGCTGAAATTTAGAAAAAAAGGATCACTTAGTTTCAAACTTTCAAGAAACATGTCAAAGGTCACCTCCCTCAAGAGTGTCCTGAACATTTCGCACTAGGGCATGGCGAAATTTAGGCACGAGGACACGAGGGCACGCCGACATCGAAGGCAAGAGGGCATGCGAAGAATTTGGGCACACGGGCACGAGGGCACGCCGAAAATTTGGGCATGCGGGCATGAAGACACGCCAACATCGATGGCATGAGGGCACGCCAAAAATTTGGGCACGTGGGCACGTCAACATCGATGGCACGAGGGCACGCCAAAAATTTGGGCACGTGGGGCACGAGGGCACACCAACATGGAAGGCACGAGGGCACGCCGAAAATTCGGGCACGCGGGCACGCCAACATGGAAGGCACGAGGGCACGTAGGGCACGCCATTTAACAGACTCTAGTGTTTGCCTTGTTCGCCAACTTCTTTGTCTACAGATCAGGCCAACAAACGACGATGTTCATCATGCAATACAAACACAGTTCTGTTTCTACGATAAACGTCGTTGTTGGCCTGTTTACTAATTTTTACCATTGTTTACTAATTTACTAATTGTTTACTAATTTTTCCCATTACCTGTGAACATCCGGCTTCAGTGCGGGGTGGGTATTCTGAAATTAAGCCGATACGGCAAATTACCTACCAACTTAGCATCTTTTTTCACCATAAATTCTGTAAGCAGTCCGATTGCATCACCAATGCATTGTCCATAAAGTGTTCCATAAATCTGATCCAAAACTGAGATCGACTCTAGGCCTATCGACGACGACGTCGATTGTGCTCCTTTTGAGAAATGCGACCCCATATGACAGCTAGCCAGGCCACCGATAATATTGCTCGGCAATAGATGGTAACTTCCAAGTAGGTTGCAAGACCATTCGCTCTCTTCTTTCTCACGGTCTCCACTTCCTGTTTCCAAAACGCCAAAGACGTTGTTAGGCTCGTTGAATTGAATTGATGCTGTTGTGCAAAGCCCGGGGGTAGCCTGCGTGCAGACGAAACCCAGGGGGGAGTAACAGTGCACTTACAAACCCAAAACCGCCCAAAACTCTCTGACTTTTAGTTTTTTATCCCTGCCACGATCAAAAATTAGTTTTCTGAAAAAATCAATTTCATTCCAGGGGGTAAACGCGATCAGTTTTCGAGAGATGTATGTGTAAAATTTTGAATAATTCCTTATAAAATCTACAGCTAATGTGATAAAATGGTGAAAAGAAGAGAATACATACTACTTTTGATGCTCTATCCAACCAATTAAATTTTTTGGATTGGATTGGATTTGGATGGTTTTGCGGATTTTAGCACTACGCATGCGCACATTCTTTGCATTCCTGTGTGATGACGTCATCACTTTTTATTAAAGGCAGTCTGTCACATCTCTGATTGGCCGCTACAAACAGAGCACAAACACAACGGATTTCTTTGTGAATTTGTGTATTTGAAACAGAGGATGGCTGATCGTCTTGACTTTCTGCGGCTATAGAAAGTCAGAGGAATGGCAGCCATTCAAATTTCCTATTCTTTGTATTGTCCAAATCATCCAATCAAATACGTGAAGACTGCCTTTAATTTTTCTTCATGGAGCGAATACTATTTAGACATAGCATACAATGACATTAAACTGATGTTTTTAATGCTTTTCGTTTTCTCACAATCATCGATAGCCTGTGTTCCAGATCCAAAAGTAAAGGGTCTGTGTAACCGTCGCAGATTCCTTGTTCAAGAGTTGAGTAGGATTGTTTCAGAGTTTTGAATAATTAGATACTAATTGGCGAATCTAAAGCAAACTCTTTGAAATCAAAAGAGACGTCCCTATTCTACAATCTGATCATTATCAAGTTCCGTTGCATCATTTGAATGCAATTGGTCACAGCCAATTATTTGAGATCATATTGCAGAAAGGCTTTAATGGCTCCATTGTTTCTCTTTGTTTTAATTTGCTAACTTATGTCTAAGGCATTGTGTAGCACAGAGCCTTTTCAATCATAAGTTTGAAAGATTTTGTTATTGCGTTGACACTTTACTAAGCATAATCAAGACATGAATATTAATATTCCCCAGGATCTGGGGAAAACTCTTGAACAAGGAATCTGCTACGGTTACACAGACCCTTTAATTTTTGGGTCTGGAACACTGGCTAAATCAACGATTGAAAATTTTAGTACTGAACCGAATTGACTTTGAAAATTTAACAATGTGACGTCATGGGAAGGTCACGTGACATATCTAAAAATAGACTTCATTTTTGGGTTCACCATATAATGTTCTATACACATGCAAAGTTTCAAGGCTCTAGGTTATCCAGAGCATAAATAAATTAGGGGGGCTGAATCAGTCCCCCCTAGGCTTCCTAGAGCATCAAATACCCTAGGCCTGATAGGGTTAAACCGAAATATCTATTAGCTAAAACAATAAAAACAGGTTAACGATGTGAAAACGTACGAACAGATAGTAAGAACAGAAAACGTAGTGCTCTCTCCTATAGTTCTTCGATCCTATCCATAGACCTAGCTGATGAGAAAACCATACTTAGGGGCAGTAGTTAAAGTTAAAAAAAAGCTTTGAGCGAATACCTTTTTCTCTGCGAAGCCAAGAAAAGATTTTAGTCGTTTTAGTGCATTTAGTTGGGTTGCTGTTTTTTGCAAAGATCAGATATGTGGAGGTCAAAGTTTAGCTGATGGTCAAGATTTACACCAAGCAACTTTACTGAAGCTTCAGATTTAATAGTTTTCCCTTGAATAGAAATGCTATGCCCAGTAGTGTCCGTTCGATCTTTTATACGAGAAGTGAGTGGAATTTTTCTGGGTTGCCGATCATTTCATTTCGATCGAGCCATGTGAGACCAACGCATATGCCTCCTTTTTTAGCACATCAGTTAGTTGTGGGAGACTATTGGACAAATAGGTAAGGGTATTATCATCTGCGTAGTTGACAAGGGATGCTTCTTTGATGAAATAAATCATTAATATATGAACTTAAAAGAATAGGGCCTAAGACGGACCCTTGAGGAACCCCTGATAAAACAAATTGATAGTTGCTGTAAACATTATTCATGCGAACCGATTGTCTGCGCCGTTTTAGATAAGAATAAAAGAAGGCAAGAGAATTTTCATTGAAACCATATGCGTGGAGTTTTGCATTGAGCAAATCATGCGGGAGGGATACAATCGAAAGCTTTCGATAAATCCATAGTTCAGTGCTCAGTTTAGTCTTCCAATCTTCAAGCATTCTAACTAGGACATGTTGCGTACCGTAAGCCTTTCTGTAAACTGTAATAAAAACCGAAATCGTTTTCTCGAGGAATGGACTTATCTGCTCTCTAACGATTTTTCCGTATATTTTGGAGAAAGTGTTAAGTATGCATATGGGGCGAAGATTTTTCTCTATTGTTCGAATCGGTTCACCTTTGTTGAGAGGTGTGACTGCAGCTTTTTTGCGCGTTCTGGAAATGTGCTGTTGCGAATGCCAATGTTTCTGGCCTTTATGGGACAGATAGCTCCCTTGCCGCTAAGTGGGTTGAAACTTCATGAAGCATGAAGAGAAAATGTGTTAAATGGATTTCTAGATTTTGAATAATTGCTAAAACACTTGGGTGATTGTGATATTGTTGAAGAATCAGTCTAACTATACATCGCTCGTCTAAGCAGGGTACATTTTCGGCAATGCAGGAGGGTTTTCCCCGAGGATTTTTCAACGATATTGATGTAATGGTCATTAAAAACTTCAGCAACTTCTCTATCATCAGTTATAATTTTGTCTTCTTTGACTAAACTAACATCAGTACCGTGCAATCCCCCTTTATTGGAAAGAAAGGGTTTAACAAGGTTCCAGAAATCCTGATTTGAAACCAATCCATTGCTTGTTGCATTCTTAAAATGCTTTCTAATCGCCTTCTTCCTTGAAACGCATTTATTTCGTTGTTTTTTTAACTTGGTTTCATTTTCCTGTGAAGGATATTTCCTTAGCTTCTTGAAGCCTACAATCCCTGGACAAAAGTTATGAGACGGCAGAGCATTTTGACGTTTTCACTGGTTCAAAGTGCCCCCTCCCCCGGTATCAATGTTGTTTGAGGTTAGAACGTGTCGATTGTCACTAGCATGCATTCATGAATCATTGTTGAACAACATTGATTCGGGGTGGGGTAGGGTTTGCAATACTTAAATCCCCTTATTATTGAAAACACGGTTTGACAGCTTTAAAAGCTGCTAGTCTCATAACCTTTTGTCCAGGATTGTTTATCGGGTGTAAATTCCTTTCCTTAAATTTTGATTCATAGGTGAAGCTGTATTTCCTCGAAGTATCTTAGCTTCAATTGTATGTTTGTCTACTATCGCACGGAAATTTTTAGTGATATGTTCATATGCATCATCTGCACTCGGATGATCAATTTCAAAATTTGCTTTGCTGACATCGGACAAAATTCAATTTTCAAATGAATCGATACGTTATACGTTTTGCCTTAAGGTGCGGTACCTGAGTTTCAGAAGAGTAACTACGAGTCCATGATAATCACTCATGGTGGTCGCTAGCTGTTGTGTTGAGCATGCTTCAGGATTTATGTGATGACAAAGAAAATACAGCGTTGTAACAGCCAATAACATCGCTTTCCTGTGAAATAAGGAAGCAATCAGATTTGAGAGTGAAAACCATGTGATTAAATCCAGGGTTTCGCTTTGTTCTCTAAGGAGACTACGTAAACAACACAATACTCTGGCATTTGAAGCCCTAGCCCTATCCAGACTAGAGGGGCACAAAGTGTCTCCGTAGTGAATTTTTCCACGGAGCTCTTTGAATATTCTTTGACTATAGTCTAGTTTTAGTGACTCTTAGTTTCTTTCAATTAGACATCCCTTTGTGTCAGTTTCAAAATTTTTGACCATGGTTCAGGTTTTTGTTTGATCAAAATCTTTAGATTAGCGAAGTGGAAAATAAAGTTCTTCTGAAGTTAATCAAATTTTTTGAAAACTAACAGTTTTTTTTAAATATGTCTTTCGAAATATGTATGAGCAATCCCATACTTTTTACAGAACTGCGATAGCCCGATTGGTTGCAGAGCAATTAACAAGTTTTTATGGAGGAGGATTTCTGAAAACCGGCTTTCCGTGCTCATCAGAGCGTGCTGCAAAGTCACCTTAAGGGTGAAATCGCGTCGAGCATGATTGTAAATAATGTCTACTGTTTGATGAAGCAAGCTTCATTGAGTTGTGGTACCGTAGCAGGCAATAGCACTGGAGCTGGACCAGGGGAGATTCCTTTCCTGACAATTTGCCATAATTTAAAGATTTTAAATCATTTAGGAGTCATGATCACACCCTAGCCATGCCCATATTCGCCGAATAACCGAATGTTCACTAAAATTAGCACCGAATATTCGAATAGCTATTATTTTTCATTTGGACAGCTCTTCACTGAGAAACATATTTGACACACACACACAGAAATATTATGCACATGTGAATTAAAAAAAAACACAATGAGAGCGTTGAGAAAGACGAGAACATTGCTGAAGAGAGCAATCAGGAATTGTAATGTGTGCAAATTATTTACTGCAAAACCATTTGATGCACCAACAACAGCTGCACTTCCAATATTTCGTACGGTTAGAGCCTGCCATTCCAGTTCACAGGCGTCGACTTTGCTGGGCCTCTCAAATGCAGAGGGGCTAGGGTCAAAGAAGAGCCAGCTACAACCCTGTCAACCAACGGCCTATCAACCGCTAACAATTGCAGAGCCACAAAGAGTGATCCCATGGCAGACAGCACCACAACAACAACCAAGTCAAATGTATGTCCAAGCCTAAAGAATAAAAGTTTCAAATGCCTGTATACAAACTGCGACAGCCTGCTAAACAAGAATTCTGAATTAGAAGTTAGACTCAACAATTTAAATATTGACATATGTGGTATAACAGAAATTAAACCAAAAAACCTTTCATCCAAAATGACTAACCAGAACATTAAAATTGATGGATATACTCTGTTCTCAAATATTGAAGAAACAGATGGAAGAGGAGTGGGAATATATCTCAATAACAGTCTGTCCGCAAGAGAAGTTACTTTTAACTGCAATGACCATTCCGTTGAGTCTATGTTCCTAAAGATTAAATTGGAAAAGAAAAGCAGTCTACTTTGTGGGGTAATATACAGGAGCCCTTCTCACGATAATCACTGTGCAGTGCAAGAGTTACTTAGAACCCTCACAGCGAAAGAAACCTTCAGCCATTTACTCATAATGGGAGACTTCAATTATCCTGAAATAAACTGGGACGAGCAAACAACTAACACTGTCGAAACACACCCTGCTAATTTATTTTTGAAGACAGTTAATGATTGTTACTTGACACAGCACGTTGATCAACCAACCAGACATAGGCAGAATCAAACTCCAAATTGCCTGGATTTGATACTGACCCCCAACGATAGTGATATCTCTAGGATGCAGTTTAAGGAACCACTAGGCAATAGCGACCACTTAACACTTGAAATGTACTATGTTGCTAATGCCAAAAAACTACATTCTCATAGCACCAATGCAAAACGTTTTTCTTATGATCGTGGGGATTATGATAAGATGCGCAAGATGTTACAGGAAGTTGACTGGGAAGTTGAACTGCAAGGTCTAGATGCGAATTTGATGATGCTTTTCATTGAATCTAAGATTTGCACTACAATGGAAGAGTGTATTCCCCAATATCAAATCAACAATGAGAATAAAGTTCCATTATGGATGAATGACAAAATAATGAAAATAATCAAGAAGAAACATAACGCATACAAAAGGTGGTTACTAACCAAGAAAGGAAAGGATTACGAAAGATACAAAAAAAAGAGCAACAAAGTTAAATCTACGTTGAGAAAAAACGTACAAACATTTGAAAAGAAGATTGCAGAACAATTAAAAACAAATAGCAAAAAGTATTGGAGGTATGCTCATTCCAAGCTCAAGTCAAATACTAAAGTACCGGATCTAAAAATGACAAATGGGACCTTCACAGAAACTGAGCAAGAAAAAGTTGATATCCTCAATAAATTTTTTAGTTCGATATTTACGAAAGAAGATGAAACTTCTGTCCCACTGCTCGATAAACAATTCTCAGGTTCAGTGCTAATGGATATGGATATTACAGAACAAATGGTACTAGAAACATTACAATCGTTGAAACCCTCAAAGTCGCCTGGTCCCGATGGCCTGCACCCGAAAGTCTTACGTGAAATTGCTGCACAAATTGCAAATCCATTGTCTATTATGTTTAGAGCAAGTCTCCAAACTGGACTAATTCCTGATACTTGGAAACTTGCTCATGTCACTCCAATATACAAGAAAGGCAAAAAAGATCAAAAAGAAAACTATAGACCAATAAGTTTGACTTCGGTTGTTTGCAGAATAATGGAACGATTGATCAAAAATTTGCTAACTGATCACCTACTTGAACACAATTTATTTACACCGGATCAGTATGGTTTTAGAGAATTTCGATCGTGTTTGTCACAACTATTAGAAGTCTTCGAAGAATGGACATCGCTTTTAGATGATAACATTCCCGTTGACATAGTTTATTTCGACTTTGCCAAAGCATTTGACTCTGTACCGCATAAACGCCTTCTTACCAAAATCAAGTCGTATGGTATTGAAGGAAACATATACAACTGGATCAAGAGCTTTTTAACTGATAGGAAACAGAGAGTTGTATTAAACGGCTTCAAATCAGAGTGGACAACAGTGACTAGTGGAGTACCTCAGGGAAGTGTCCTTGGTCCACTATTATTCTTGCTGTATATAAACGATTTACCTGACAACGTAAAATACTGTCAAGTCAAGATCTTTGCGGACGATACGAAAATATATTCTCCTTCTAACTGTCAAGCGCAGCATATTCAAAATGATATTGAATCACTCAAAAATTGGTCAAAAACATGGCAGCTTCCATTTAACAGCGATAAGTGCAGTGTACTTCACTTGGGTAGCTCCAATCAAAGAAATGAATATTACGTGCTAGATGACTTAACACAAACAGATACGATGATTAAATCAGTAGAATCAATTCGCGACCTTGGAATTATAGCTGACAACAAATTCAAATTTGACAAACACATCGCAGAAATCGCAAAAAAAGCTAGCGGTGTTTTAGCGTCTATTAAAAGAACCATGAAATTCGTCAACAAAGAGACCTTCAATGCCCTTTACAAAAGCCTAGTTAGGCCAATCCTTGAATACTGTGCGCCAGTTTGGAATCCATTTAAAGTAAAACAAATTAAGACATTAGAATCGGTGCAAAGACGAGCAACAAAGTTAGTGAAGGAACTCAAAAACAAATCGTACACGGAACGCTTACTTTTCCTCGATCTCCCAACGCTAAGCTATAGAAGAAGACGTGGAGATATGATTACAACTTTCAAAATGTTACACGGCATGATCGATACTGATAGTAAAGTATTTTTTGAACGAAGTACTTCAGTTACGAGAGGACACAATCTGAAGCTTTTCAAGTTTGCTTCATCGTCGAGCCTGAGGAAGAACTATTTCTCAAACAGAGTAATAAACGAATGGAACAATTTGCCAGCAACCATAGTCAATGCGAAGTCAGTTATCGAATTCGAGAAATTATATGACAATTTTTGCGGCAACGAGAAGTACAACTATGAATGCGCTTAAAAACGAACACTAAAGGGTTTAATAGGCCAATGGCCTCCTTATCCCTCATCATATCATATTATTATTATTATTATAAGAGATTAAAGTTTATGTGATTATTTTCACTTGTGCTGTGATGAGAGGAGTTCAATCACTATGGTTCAATTAGAGATGATAAGATCACAAACTGCTGAAGAATTTCTGAGAAAGTTAAATACATTCATTACAAGGAAAATGAGACCAGAGGTCATGATCTCTGACAACGCAAGTGTTTTCCAGACAACCAACCAAATGGACTGAATTGATCCAAAAAAGTGAAAAGTTGCAAGATCGTTTGGCATCATCAGGTATCACGTGTGGCTCAAATCATCAAAGACCTACAAGATGGTAGCAAGCAGAAGCCTGCAGCTTACATGATTTACGATTTAGCAATTTGATGGTGTCACAGCTTAAAAACTAGCAGAAATTCTTTTCATGGCGCAACTCTGAAAATATTGACGATATCAAAAATTCTCTTTCTGGAATCATTACGAATGGCCCTAAAGTTCTCTTCGATCCATTCAGTTGAAGGATTTATGCAGTAGCATTTTATACATTTAATGTCATCAAAGTTTTTGCTAAGATTCGAGACCTATGCTGACACGGAAAGGCATCTGAATAGCAGGCCTTTAACATAGGTAGAACGTTAAAGTGGGAAAGAACAAGTTCTAGCTCCTGACAAAATCATGTGGGGGAGGGATTCATATGCATTTGAAGATGTAGACGTTGCTGAAGAAAGGGTGACCAAGATTTATGAGAGATTAACGAATGCAACAGAGCATACGAATGAAGAAGCGAATAAAGTCTTGTCTTGCTAAAGTCTGAAGATCTTAAATAAAGTCTACAAGAGGACAAGCAGTCTACCAGAGGAAGACGAGCAATGTACTAGAGGAAGAAAGAGGAGTCACCCAGAGGAAGACAGGCAGTCCATCAGAGGAAGACAAGCAGTCTAACAGAGGAAGACAAGAGATATACCAGAGGTATACACAGGAGTCTACCAAAGGAAGATAGAGGAGTCTACCAGAGGAAGAAAGGTATTCTACCAGAGGAAGACAGGCAGTGTACCTGACGAAAACAGCCAGTTTACCAGATGAAGAAAAGCAGTCTACCAGAAGAAGAAAGGCGAGTCTACCAGAGGAAGACAGGCCTTGTTCTAGTGGAAGAAAGAGAAGTCTACCAGAGGAAGATAGAGAAGTCTCCCAGAACAAGACAACCAATATATACCAGAGGAAGAAAGAGGAGTCTTCCAGAGGAAGATAGAGGAGTGTACCAAAGGAAGACAGGCAGTCTACCTGACGAAGACAGCCAGTGTATCAGATCAAGGAAAGCAGTCTACCAGAGGAAGAAAGGAGAGTCTACCAGAGAAAAACAGGCCTACTCCTCGTTCTTCCTCTAGCTACTTTATTTTAACGAAATCCGTCAGATGTGAAAAGCAATCCCGTATCGTGTAACCAATGTCTCAGCCATAACTTCGACTGTCTAGATCCTGTCTGAACATTTCCTCCTGCGCTGCCCTATTTCTGCAGCATCAGCCCAGTCGCAATCACTTTCGCTCTCTGAACCATAATCAGCAAAGTTCTCCTGGCGTGCACTCTCAGAGGGATCACTGCATTTGTCTAGGAACCTTTGATTTGAACTGGCTGGACTTCTTTTCGATGCTGTTTTCAGCTGATATGACTTAAACGTGGCATCCATGTCTAAACCGACCGAACAGGAAAACCATTCTCCTTAAAATAAGACTGCAAATCTTTATAAATAGTTTACTGTCGAAGATCGTGGAAGAAGACTTTCATGTTATGCTTATGCCCAAGCTAACAAAGTACATGAATACTACAATGCATAGCTATGCTGCTGTTTGAATTCAAAATTAATGTGCTGTTTCTTCCTTTGATAAAAACAGTATAACGTTTGAAACACAATAGAAAATATTTGCTTTTTACTCATTAGGGCTTCTTGTCATGATAGATTTTGTAAGATTTCATTTCATGTTTGGTATATCGAGTGTTAAAAGCCTCCACTGTACTTCGCACCCTCCACCGTACTGAACGATAGCCCTCCACTGTACTGCGAGATAGCCCTCCATCGTACTTGCACCCTCCACTGTACTGATGATAGCCCTCCACCGTACTCCGCACCCTCCACTGTACTGCATGATAACCCCCCACCGTACTGCAGATAGCCCTCCACCGTACTTGCACCCTCCACTGCACTGCATGATAGCCCCCCACTGTACTTCAGATAGCTCTCCACTGTACTGCATGATAGCCCTCCACCATACTTGCACCCTCTGCTGTACTGCATGATAGCCCTCCAACGTACTGTGCACCCTCCACGGTACTTCATGATAGCCCCCCACTGTACTGCAAGATGGCCCTCCACTGTACTGGGCACCCTCCACTGTACTGGGCACCCTCCACTGTACTGCAAATACATTACCCGGGGTGGGTACGTTAATACAGCATTTCAAATCTTCTTTTTGGTGATCTCTCTAAAAATTGAGTTACAAAATCTTGATTTGTAATTTTCTTTAATTGTCAACTGAGTATATTCTTTCTTGTCTTCGAAAATCTTTCCACGATTTTGAAACAAAAATTTTTATCGTGCTCTTACGTGTTTTTGATCGTGTTTGCGTGTTCTTGATCGTGTTTGCGTGTTCTTGATTTTGAAAACTTTTTTCTTGACTTGAAAACTTTTTTCCTGATTTTGAAAAAAACTTTAGCTATGACCCATTTTGGCCACCGTAGAAGGGGGACACACCTTGATGAGCATCTCTTGCTGAAGAGCGACCATCTCTAAAGAAGTAAGTAGCACACTATGATAACCGAAAAGAAAATAGATATTTGAAAAGCTTTGAAGATTTTATAAAGTTAAACATTGTTCAATAGTCCGGTAAAAGGGAATAGACATAGCTATATCTCGTAGACGTTATGAATAGGCTATAGAAAACGCCTACGCATTCATTGTTTCCTTGGCTCCAGAGAATGAAGCCACACGTGTCGAAGTTCTTAAATTTAATAGGTTATATTTCTAACCTGGCATGGGCTAGCTAAAACTATGTTGATTACCTTTTGAGGTGATCGACAGGGATAGCTATCTGCCGTTTTCTATTTGTAACTCACATTTCAAGTGTGGCTTGCGCAGTGGATTTTAATGAGACTGCGCAGTCAAAGTGGAGGAGGTGTACTTGATAAATTTGAAGATTATTTGAAATTCGATTTCAATCATTGGATAATTACTCCAATGTTCTTTCGTTATTGGATTCCGTATTATTCAGATGTTGCTTCGGTTGGGCAGTACTTAATGGATACATTAGTAATAGGAGCTGCGGCTCTTTCCTTTGGGAAGTTCAATAAACAAGGAAACTGTAGGAATTCGTTTGAATATTGCAAACAAAGGTGGTACGCTTCCGTTCGCAATGACTGTAAGCGTTGACTTTGTCAAAGGGAAGGCAATGAAAGAAGTCTGGCTCAAACTGATCACGCTAATTGATCATGTGAAAATATTCTTCAACGATCTAATCGGCTAAAACAGATACTAGTACCTGTTATATATAATTAAGACTATGGACTCGTAACTGTGGTGCGAAGGCGCTAATTATGTATTACCATTCATTATGTTATGATTTGGGCTCCCTGTGTATGCAGACGACATAATCCACATGTTGTTGTTATGAAGTTTTTTTCGATGTCACTTGCTCAAGTAGCTTTGAGCATCAAACTCAGGCATTGGCTACAAAAATGTATGCTGTACAAATCGATGCCTTGTGGAAGACATTAGAAGGCATAACTTGATTTTTTTTTTCATTTTTTCATTTTCATTTCATTTTTTCAATCATTTAAGGATGGTGACCCTTCAACAAAGGTTGTTTTTCAAGGGGCCCTCCATCTAAAAATACAATAAATACAATAATTACAAAAATAAATACTTAATAAGAAAATTAAAGCTAATATGTTTATAAAATACAATATTTACATTATGTGCAGGATAAAAAGTAAAGAAAATATGATGGGCAGGTAGGCTTTTCAGACGACCCAGGGATCCACCGACCCCCAGCCCCAGGCCCAATCCCCACCAAATCAGCCAGAGAGACCCAGAATAGACCCAGCAGCATCTCCATCTCCCACCACATGCTACCAGGCCCACTCTGAATCCCAATGGCCGACCCCGCAGAAGCCAAGCCCAAAACCAAAGGCCAGGCAGACCCCAGATCATCCGAGAAACCTACCTACCCAAATGTTCTTTGAATCTGTAAAGGGAGGGTGCCAGTTTTGCCTCAGTAGGAAGGCTGTTCCATATCTTGGCACCTCGAAAGGAAAAGGCTTTTTGTCCTTTGGCTGTGTTTTTCTTGGGCAACCTGACATCAGTATTTGTGTTGTGGAGGTTGCGGGAAGAACACGCACTATTTTCATTGAATAGTTCACATAGGTATTTTGGGGCAAGATTCTTCAGGGACTTGAAAGTTACAATCTTTGACTGTGTGTCTATCAACTGCTGTATGGTTATCCACCCCAAAATTTCAAACATAGGCTTGATATCAGCATTAAAACTACTATTAGTAGCGATCCTAGCTGCCCTGTTCTGGAGCTTCTGCAAAAGTCGAATTTCTGTTGCATTACAGCAACCCCAAACTGAGCAGCAATATTGAAAATGAGGCTCAACAATGCTAGTATAAAGAGTCTTCACGGCTGAAAGTGGAAGGTACTGTTTTGAATATTTCAAAAACCCAACAGCGCGAGAGACTTTAGCAGAAACTGCCCTTATGTGCTCTTTCCAATTAAGGTTGTCATCTATTTGAACACCTAGGTACTTTGCCTTGCTGCGTATCTCAATTTCCTTTTCTCTTATTTTAGGATAAAATCTTATGTCTAAATGTGTGAGAGATTTGTGCTTTTGTTGAGTGGCAATTAGCATCGAGTGTGTCTTGGCTACATTCAAGGACAACTTGTTGCCCATAAGCCACTCATCTAGCTTCTCAAGATCTTCATTAATCTCCCTGTTTAGCTGAGGCACGTCCTTGGAGCAGCAGTAAATACTGGTATCATCAGCATACATGGATGTTTTTGAGTTCTTAATTACTAGAGAGAGGTCGTTGATGTAGACTAAGAAGAGCAGAGGGCCAAGACAAGAGCCCTGAGGCACACCTATATCAATTTCCTCAATTTTTGAATCTACACCATTTGCTCGTGCAAACTGTTTCCTATTGGACAGGTAGGATTTGAACCATGCAAGCTCTCTGTCTTGAACACCATAAAGATAGAGTTTTTGGCAGAGGATTTCATGATCAACAGTATCAAATGCTTTTTTAGATCAATGAAGATAAGTCCGGTCATCTGACCTGTGTCTAACCCGCTGTACCAGTCATCTGTGCATTTAAGCAAAGATGTGACAGTTGAATGGAGGGCTCTGAAGCCAGACTGGTCTGGTGACAGAAATCCATTTTCATCTAAGTACTGGTACAACTGGTCAAAAACAAGCTTTTCAAAAAGTCTTGCTATGACTGGTAGCACAGAAATTGGACGATGGTTAGACCTTTCACACTTTTCTCCCTCTTTAAAGATTGGCGTTACCCTAGCAATTTTCCATGAGTCAGGGAATGTACTTGTCTCAATAGCAATATTAAAAAGATGTGCAAGGGACCCTGAAATGAACGGTAATGCTAGCTTGAGGAAATAGCTTGAGATATTGTCATGGCCAAAAATTTTCGCAGTCTTGATCTTTCCAATTGCATCTCCTATGTTCTGCTCACTAACTGCCCCAAATCTAAAGGTTTTACCCTCTTTGTTGATTTGGTATTCCCCTGAGAGTAGTGGATTTGGTTTTTCTTTTATATTTTTAGCCAAGTCCTTACCTATTGAGCAGAAAAATTTGTTCATAGTTTCCGCAATCTCTTGTTTATCAACAATGTTATTGCTCTTATCATCTTTCAAGCTTTCAATACTGGTTGTTTTTGAGCGTTTGTTAAGGAGTTGGTTAATAGTTTTCCAGGACTCTTTCATGTTACCCTTTTGCATAGATATTTTTTCAGAAAAGTATTGCCTTTTGAGTGCCAGGTTAAGACTGTTAACTCTGTTTCTAACTTGTTTGTAAGAGGCCATCAGAATCTGTGAATTGCATTTCACAGCGGCTTTTTTCAACCTGTCCCTTGTCTGAATCAAACCCTTCAAGTTAGCATTGACCCATGGACAATACCTCTCTGAAACTCTTATTTGCCTAAGAGGAGCATGCTTTTCAATGATGGCAGAGAAAATCGATGACCAGTTGTTAACAAGTACATTAATGTCATCAGAATGACCCAGTACTTGCTCCCAATCTATGGTAGCAACATCATTTAAAAAAGCTTCTTCTGAAAAGTTTTTCATCATTCTTGTCCTAATATTTTTGTGATCTTTTTTCAAGTTGCCGTTAAACTTACGAACGCAATATACCATATAATGGTCACTCATGGTAACTTTGCACACTCCAGATTTTAGGATGTTTCTGGGTGATGAAGTTGCTATATGGTCAATAGTAGTTGATGTATCAAGAGTGACCCTAGTTGGCTCCCTAATAAGCTGATCAAGACCAAACAGGCCATAGAGGTCACATATATGTTTTGAATTGTTATCTCTTAATTGTCCATCAGGACCATTAGAGAAATCACAATTGGTATCACCAAGAAGAATTATTTCTTTTCCTTCCTTGTCCAAATAGGAGAGGATTGCTTCAAGCTTCTCAAAGGAGTCAACAGGATCACTTGGGGGTCGATACCAAGCAACCAAGAGATAAGATTTACTCTTAGGTGGCTCAATTTCAACACAAATAAGTTCAAGGTCCTTAACAGGCAGATCATCTCGCCATGTATATTTTAGAGTATCTTTTAAATACAAGGCTACCCCTCCACCACTGGCAGTTCTGTCCAGTCCAAACGTGACTGAATTTCATTGGCCAATAGAATCAAATTTAGCCAGCGTGTAGACTTCTTATTGGTGATCTTACATTTTACCTCCTTTTTTGGTAATTTTAAGCTTGCTCTGTTGATACAAAGTCGAAGAATCTTCCTAACAGTATTGTAAGACGTCTAAAATTAGTTTTAAGTCCAGGTAGGAATAGTCGTTTGTCGCCAAGTATACAGCAGAGAAGAAAGTTATCAAGTTCAGCTCCACGTACTTGCCAAGTCATTTTAAAGTCTAAACTGATGTTCGTCGCCCGAGAGTGAAATTAAAATGTCGCGTGCTACGTTTTCATTTGCTCTTCTCCCTCTTTGAGGTAAGGCCTTTGTATGGGGGGGGGTCACTGGGGTTTTGCGGATAGCGGAAATCGGGCTATTTTGGGGACGGAAATGCGGAAATCAATCATTATTTCTGCGGATTGCGGATATTGGCTGCATTTTTTGCGGAATGCGGATATTTTTCCTAAGACAATAATACTTTCGAGGCAGGTGTTGTTGTTGACAGCAGTCTAATATATGCAGGAGAGAAGAATAGCCACTGCATTGTATCACTTCTTTTGAAGAGAGATGGTGTTGGCATAGCCTGCTCCCAACGAGAAGAATTACTGCATTATGACGAAGAGTGCGACAAAATTTGAAGCATGTGCATCAACAAGTCCCTCCTGCATATTGCTTCTGACACTTGCATCACATGCTTTTGTCTCGAAAGCAAGACGAAGACGGTAATAGTTGACACTAAGGGAAAAGAATGCAATTACTGTGTTGCCAGATATGACGACGGGGTGCTTTACACTGATCCATTAGCTCATAAGGTGATGCAGATCCATGCTGATCACACATTGTCAACCTTTGCTGGAGATGGTCATGAAGGGAGCTTGGATGGAGCGGCAAGAAGTTGCAATTTCTATCAACCCCAGTCACTGTGTGTTGAATTCGGCAACGTCGTATACGTGTGTGACACGCAAGCCAACTGCATAAAACCAATAAGCCCAATGAAGGAAACCGCAGCATTTTTGTCGGCAATAGGAAAACTTTATCTTGCTTTCTCGGTGCATGGCAAAGGAGAAAAATACGACTTGAAGTCTTTAGATGAAGCCACGCAATTAGTAAATGAATGCAAAGAAACCCTTGACTCGAATGAATACTGGATTCGCCAGGAACAACCAGAGCTTCCATTGGTGCTGAATAGTTCACACGGTTTCGTTGCTTCTAAATCAAAGCACACTGTTGAAATGCTTAGGTGGGGTCTTGGCCAATTACGTGACAACTTGTCGTCCTTCGGAAGTGTTCAACCCAATCTTTCGAGTTGCCTTACCCTCGATGTGGAACATCTCCATTCATCAGTGCACTCCAAGAAGCAAGTAATGTCCCAACATGAATATGCCCGCGCTTTTGGCAATACTATGAAAGAGGCTGCAAAGAGAATAGTCCATTGGTCGGCGTTCTACTACACTGGCAGAAAATCTTGGTACCAAGCCCCATCTAATTCCCTTGCTTTACGGGACATTCCTTTAATCTCTCCACTGCCAGTTGGTAAATTAGATGAGCAGAAGTGCAAAGTTCTGCGAGACTGGGCCTTAACTTACGGGTCAGCTGTTCGCCAGCGCACTGTAAGACAGGAAACCACCATGTCGAGGATGGGGACATTGCCAGAGTTCCTCCAGCAAAGAAACTGTGTGGTGAGCAGCCAGCAAGTTGACATTAGCGGTGGCAACGAAACTGATGGAAATGAGCGAGGCGAAGACGATGTGGCACTGGTTGCAACTGAGGATCATATTGAATATGACCCTTCTTCAGACGAAGATGAAGAACGACCAGAAGACGGTGAATCTGTGGAATTTTGTTACGACAACGGAATTCCACAGATTCATAGTACAGCAAATTTTCTGATAGGAAGACAGTCGCAATTTGGTCGAACAATCCGGATAAATAATCGATTTTTGTTTTAGCTAATTTCCGAAAGTCGATGAAAGCTCAGAATAAGTTTGCTTTTAAATGAAGCAGGCTTTGTCCCAGATGAGGCCAAATACGGAGGGCAAATAACCCCCTAGAAATGGCATGCACTGTTTCGGAAATTCTTTCGTTTTCCTTATATATCCGTCAAATCCTCTAAAAGCCTCTAAACACCCATTTACTTCTCGAGATATCATGCACGCTTTTAGCAAGTCATAAACCCCGTTGGTATTTAGCACCTTAATGAGTACTACTAGAGGTAGCAATTTTTTGTATCACCTCCAAAAAAATTGCCTGCCGGGTGTATGACTTGATAAAAGCGTACATAGTTTCGGGAAAAAAGGAGGTTTCGAGGAGTTCAGAGGATTTAAAAGGAAACAAAAGAATTTCCGAAAATGGCGTCTGTCATTTCTAAGGAGTGATTTGCCCTTGGTAGGTGTACCCATCTGACAAAGCTTGCCGCGTGTAAAAACAAACCTATTTTGCTTTTCGTCAACTTTACGACGAAAGCGAACAAAAATCGCTTATTATTTCGATTCACATGAATTTTCAAAATGATGTTATGTCCGACCTCCGTCCGCCATCATCTATCAATAGTAATGCCCGTAAACTTATTGAGAACGTTTTTTAAAGTCTTTGCTCATTGACCCTTACGGATAACGGAAACAACCAATTTTTGTATGAGGATTTGCGGAAATAGGGGAAAAAAATTGCGGAAATGCGGAATTGCATACCCCCTAGTGACCCCCCCTTATATCATTCATTCATTCTATGCTATGCCGAATGCTGGAAATGTTTTGATCTTGAAGTGGTAGTTTTCTCATGTGTTAATCTCAGAGCGGAGGTCATGACAGTTCCCGGCCCCATGTTTATGAACACAATTTAACCCTACCGATTAACTTTCAAACATCTTTCAAAGAGGAATTAGAAGGAGCAACTCCTTTCCTCTACCATTGCGAAAGTTTGCATCCAAACATTAGCCTGTGTCCTAGACCTCAATTCTAGGTCTGGAACATAGACTACCCAGTATTGACCTGTAGTGTCTGAGAAGCACTTATGCTTTACTCTCCAGATAGGTTGTATTTCGCCCACAGGTCATCTGAACTCGCACCAATTACAAAATATTTCTTAAGTCTCAATGGAAGAAAAGGCGTCAAAGAAATAATACAACGTAATTCAAGATCAATTTTCTGCAAGAAAAAGCATTTAAAACAGAAGTTACTTCGTTCAACTTTTTCCAACAGTCGTTTTTATGTGTCTCCTCGCCAAGTGGCTAGCAGTAACTCGACAATGTTTTTCGTTTCCTGTCTCTTTGCTAATTAGTTGCTACAACTTTCCAGTAATTTCCATTGAAGCGGGTATGATCTGAAACGCTTTTAGTCTATGCAGTTGTTCAGCATGACCCACATGAAAGTCGTTTGTGTAATCTAACAAGCCAAAACATTCCAAAAACGACTTATAAGCGTGCAAGCATGGTAAAGCTGTCTTAAGAAAGCATGCACTGGTAAGGTATGGTCAGTCTTGAATTCTCAAAGGCGAAACCATGAAGAAGTTTGTTGATAGTTTTCTTGCCTTCGTGATGACCTTCCTTGTGTTCGTACCTGCTGAAATGATGAATACTGAGGCATGGTTCAGAGAAATCACCGACAGCAACGACAGAAACAATGAAGATGGTTATGCTATTTTCAACAAGTATTTCCATCGATGCAGTTTGAATGAGCAGTGTAATTTTATTGTTAGAAATTCGAAGGAAAATACGTTTAAAGGAGTATTAAACCTGAAAGAATTACCAAGTGATAAGGGAGGTCACACGATTTGGAAGAAGCTGAAAAAGGGTACTTACTTTCACTTACTTATGTCGAGCTACTTGCTTGAACATGTTGCACATGCCCTCTCCACTCCTCTCTGTTTTGCATCATCTCCTTCAAATGATCCTTCTCCAAGCCGGTAGCATCCCTTAGCTGGTCAACGTAAGTGTATGTTTTTCTGCCTGGTTTCCTCTTTCCTTTTCCCATAGCAGCAACTTTTGTGCTGTTTCATCAGTTTTTCTTCACACATGGCCAATAAATCTAAGCCGTCTTTCTTTCAAAGTGTTGCTTAATTTTAGCAAGTCCCCATAGAGTTCTTTATTGGTGATGTGTCTATTCCACGGTATGTCCAATACTTTTCTTAAGTATATTCCATCCGGCTCTTTTTCTAATGTTTTAGTGAGAGTCCAGCTTTCGGCACCGTACATTATCACACTTTCTACCTTTGCACGAAAGAATCTCATGTATAGTTCCCTTTGTACCTTCGATTTCCAATTTTTTTTCCATCCTGTTTAGAGCACTCAATCCTTTCGCAATTCTTATTTCTATATCCTTCTAGGGTAAAGGGTAAAAAGGGTAAGTTTCAATGATTTTGGTGAATTTGTTTCTGCCTTTTCCTTGGCATAACAACGCATCCCCGTCTCATATCCTGAGTAACATAGCCAAGAAATTAATTAATAGAAAAAGAAAACAATAGAGAAGGTAATATGGAGGGTGCCACATCAAAGTGCCCCGGTCAGAACTGAGATGTTCATCAGGGTCCCGTAGTGACTGAAAAATGTGGTCTAACCTTCACTGGGTAGCTCCAATTATGTAATGAGGACGGCATACGAGGATATAATCTCTCTAAATTTTGCTTCCAGCCAAGTTCTCACTTGTGAGGCATTTTGTACAAGGGAGATTCACACCTTGTCTAGGGTCCGATTTTGCCTTACGTCTTTTAGTACATAAATTTTCGAAGTAGAATTTACTATGGCAGTTAGACGGTGGTTTCACAACTTAAACAAGAGTGAGCACAACTTCCCTCTCCCATGAGCACCCTCATATCTCTCTTTGCTAAAGTAGTAAAGGCATTTATCGGATTTGGTACCAGATCAGTAAAACGCTATCCCCATTTGGAAGCTACTTCTCCGTGGGGACCAAGACAATGGTATTGGCAAAAATATCATTTAATGGTGCGATTTGCAAAATTTACTTGACTAAGATCGGTCATTACATTCTGAAAGTGTGAGAGACTTTCCCAAAGAAGCCCATTCAAGATGTCAGGAGGCTCCAAATCATGACGATTAGAAATAGAAATAGAAATAGAAATAGAAATAGAAATAGAAATAGAAAAAGAAAGAGAAGGAGCGTAAAGTCATTGCTGGAAAGCACCGTAAAAGAAAAATTATTGGGAAGATTTGAAAGTGATTTATTAGCACGTTTTGAAGGCTTCTTGAATCAGCTTTCTCGATAAAATCGGTAATAATTTCCAAGAGCTAAATTTCAAAGTAGCTTTAAGCATGTATATCATTAAATGATATATCCGCCTTTCAAACGGAGTTGCTATTGTGACTCATCCGATTTTTTGCAAAAGGTATGATAGGTGTCTCTCATTTAATTATGCTGCAGAAAAGTAAGAACCTTACTTTATACTTTGCAAATCGTTGCCCAAACTAACATTTCAACTAATTTGATTTGCTAACTCCAAGCACACTTCAGTCAATCAAAGAGAATTGTATGACACCCAATATTTGAACTCTATTCACCTGGGTATCGGGTCCCTTCCGCATATGCGATATACCTCATGCTTACCTACATCGAATAACTTGTTTTCCATTGATATGAATTTGCCTCGTACCGTACTTAGAAACAATGATGAGGAACCAAGTTTTTGTTCGAAGCGCTCGAAGGTTCCTGAGCATGTTTTAAATCAATCATTTATCAACGTTTAACTTGATTTCTTTCTTCTACTTGGAATGTCGTAATACTTGGATTTGGCAACGATAGCGAATGTCAGTGGAATGCATACATTCACCATGGTGGCCGTCGCTTGCCTCACCGTGCTACTTTTTACTTGGTAGAAAAACCAGTTAAACTCATCTCTAGCTCTTGATCTTCATTCATTGGGTTAGAAGGATTGCGTCGACATCTGTTTTTTAGACTTGCATATGTACTGGGGGCTGTCGTTATTGCTAGAATCAATTCCTGTTAAAACTGATGGGCCCTAATGATGGTGAGCAAATACAAGCTGTTCATCATGTCTTTACCGCGTATTCCAAGTTGCTATAAACGTATCGCCAATAGAAGTACAGGACGTTAAAAGATCGAGAATTTTTGTAAAATCACTCTGCTTCTTTATTTGCTCTTTTACAGCTAAAATCTTTTTCAATTGATACATATACCGGGTGTCCCAAAAAAAGTATACAGATTTGGTCGACTCTAGCGATAAGACTACGGCGTGAATTGATCCGAAATAAATCTTAAAACATACCCCGATAGCTAACTTGAACATAGATACCTTGTTTGTTGATATTGGTCCACTATGAGTAAAGATAATAATCTTCAAATAATAAATTTGCCTCCACCTCTAAACCAGAGCTTTGACGTTTTGGCCTAAGCAAATTCTTGAACACATTCAACAGATGTTGAAGCACGAGGAGAAAAACTAAAGGCCAAACAACGGATGTGTTTTATGAAACATAACATATGTGACACGTATCATCAAGGGAGCTTGGAAGGGTACTTTATTTATCTTGATATCAACGACTTATTTAAATCACTGCACACACTTTTCAACTGCGCGAGTACTCCCTTGGGCATCCACACACTTCTGGCATCGTCAAATCATTCCTTGGAATGAATCTCATAATGAAATCTCTTTGGTCATTTGGCAGTGGTGCGAATAACTTGTTTCAATTGATCAACCGTGGATGGTTGTTGATTTCTTGCTACTCGCCAAATTTCATTCTTCACACAACCTTACAAGATAAACTTAAAACAGCAAGATCTGGCGATTTGAGGTGTGTTTGATTGGTGGTTCCAAACCTCCCTAAATAGTAGACTTCGACGAGACGCAAAGACATTTCCCAATCAAACACAAAGGTTTCAGATTCATTCTGGCGGAAAGGAGGTTTCCAATTGAAAAATATGAAGGCGCGTCTGGTGCTTGGCAACGCTGTAGTAACATAGGAAATTTGCATCGTTTTTCAGAGTTTTGCAAATGAAAACGAGAATCTCTCCAAAGTCTGCCAAATGCTCTGCCTTTTGGAGCCTCTTTGAGCAGATGGCTCAGCAGGCCTCCCAAACTTGCCAAACCTGCCGTTTTCGGAATTTGGGAGTCAATCAAACGCACCCTTAGGCCTTAGGGGGGACAAAAATATGTCTCCTCTTTTGCTGATGACCAGCCAAGGAAAGCGGCCTCGCAGATATATCATGCTCCACTCCCTTGGATTTTTTCAAATAAAAGTCGTATTTCCAGATGAAACTGAAGACTTGTAGCAAAAGGGTGCATCTGGAAAGGTTTGATATTCTTTTAACGCTCAGAGGGGCTCCTCAAAGTTCTTCCCGAAGTTCTTTTGACAGAGGGGCACGTCATTCCATAAAATCTTATACTTCATTCATGAATATGTTTTTGAATTCCAGAAAATCTCTAAAAATCCAAAGAAAGTTTATATTTTTAAATAGCCCTTGCTTTTGATTCTCCTAGAAATCAATTTAGTTTTCCACTGAAAACTATGCGGCGTCTCTAGTATGACAATGGAAAGCATGCAATGATAAGTTCCCTCAAAGGCACAAAATCTTCCCTTTTTTCCTCGAACAATATGATTTTACCAAAAAATCAACCTTGATCTGGAAGGAATGCATATCTTGGGAATCGACACTTGTGTGTACCTTCGATGAAAAGTTGAAATTTTCAAACGTTCTTTAGGAATAAGCAAGACCTGCAGCCTTGCCTCTAAATATTTTGCATATAAAAGGGGAAGGGCCTTGAAGGTCGTAACTATTTTGCCTTTCAGCTTGAGTGTTTTGCCCAGAAATTCACCATGGTTCAGCTAGCAAAAGACCAGCGTGTATGGGTATGTGAAGAGATGGCCAGAATTGACAATGCACATGAGGTCAGGTGGTCCTGGCCAAATCGGTGGCCTGGGGTACAAGCTTCAACTGTAAGAACGATATTAAAGACTTTTAGGAAACGCAATGATTATGACACAAGCCTAAACCGTAATCAGAGAAACAGTGGGAGACCGAGAACAGCAAGATCAGCGGCTAATATTCAAAATGTCCGAAGATCACTGCAAGGGAATGGAGTTACTTCAGCTCGAAGAAGAGGGCTTGGGCTGTCCAGAAGCTCCTTTAGTAGAATAGTTCACCAAAAACTCAGATACCACCCGCATGTTCTCGTTAGACACCAAGCACTGCGCCCTCAAGATCCTGCATTGAGATTAGCTTTTTGCCAGTGGTTTCTTCAAATGAGCAATGAAAATCCCGCATTTTTAAATAACCTCATTACATCTGATGAAGCCACATTTTCTTTGAAATTCAGAGGTTAATACCCATAATGCTATAAGATATTCCTCATAATGTCAGGGTCATCCCAACGATCATTACATTGAACATCTGCAAGGGGCCGGAAAAGTCATGGTGTGGATCGGCTTGAAAGGAGGCGGAAACATTCTTGGTCCGCATTTCGTTGATGGAAACCTCAATACGAGAGAATATCTTCGCATTGTGAGATACAATGTCGTACAAAGAGATTTTCTTCAACTTGGAATAAACCAAGAAGAGATTTGGTGGTAGCAAGATGGTGCACCAGCCCACACCAGCGATGTCAGCACGACTTATCTTCGAGGCCGCTTTCCAGGGCGGGTCATCAGTAAAAGAGGAGACATTGCTTGGCCCCCTAGATCTCCAGATCTTGCTGTTTTAGATGTTTTCTTGTGGGGTTATTTGAAGAATGAGGTGTTGCGAGTGGCAAGAAATCAACAGCCATCCACGGTTGATCAACTGAAGCAAGCTATTTCGCACCACTGCCAAATGATCCCGAGAGATCTCATAATGGGGGCCTATTATAGGTTTGCGACTTCACGGCTTCGACCCCATTTTTACGTGCGGCCTACGGATTTGGCAATGGTTTCTCAACGGATTGCGGCTTCAGCATAAGACGCGTCTTGCGTCTTCAGCTGTGAATAGGCAACGGTTTGCGGCATTTGGTATGCGGATGCGGCTTCTAGTCGAAAGAACGGCCTGCGGTCAAGTCATTGACTTCAACTGGAATAGGGTTAAAAAGATCTCTAGGTCACGCAGAAATATGATAAGAATAACTTAACAAAGGGATCAGTGTTGATTGACAGTTAACAAGCAATAGACGATAGTGCTCAAAATGGCATCGAGGAATTTTTAACCAAGATCCTTTGCGGTATTGAAGAAATCGGCCACTCAGATCAATCGAAGTTCATTGTGACGCAAAGCTTAATGGTAAAAAATTCATGTCCACCATCTTTAGCACAATCGTCTATTGCACAATGATTGCAAGACAAAGGAGAGAGGTGAATTCAAAATAATAGCTGTACTTATTTGATTGAAAGATGCATTATAAGCAGAAGTAGAGACTGCACCCGTAAAAATTTCCTGAGGTGCTCATTCATAAAGAAATAACTACAAAATTTGGCCAAATTCCCATTTTAGCAGTGGGAAACAAAACGTCGAGGGAAGAATCTTAGGCCAAGTAAAGGGCGTGGCCCTATGAAATTTTTTGGAGCTTCGCTCCGAGAACCCCATTTCGTCACACCTTGGGCGCGAGATGTTGCAGCCTGAAACGCGAAAGCGCTCCTTCAGGCCTGGAAGAAGAGCATAGTACTACCACTATCAATGAATTAACAAGATTCCTTTTTGGTTCAAAGTCACGATTTGGTCGTACAGAAAGTTCAATTAGACCTGTCGGAAACGGGGGGGCTAGAGGGCGTTAGCCTCTCCCACAATTCGCTTACATGTTTTCCTTTTTCACTGGAAAAAAGCTCTAAAAGTCAGGTTAATGGAAACAAGATTTAAAGAAATGAAGATACAACGAAGTTATTACAGTTTTCAAGCTTTCATGCCTGTCCTTATCCTTATCTTTTCGCTTATCTTTGATAAACATGCACCTAACCTGACCAGACGAGTTTCAGACAAGTATACACCTTGGCTCAACAGTGAATTTTTTCAACTTGCTAAGACGAAGGATAGATTGAAAATCCAGGCAGTAAAAAGTAAATCCACCCTCTTGATGGATTGTTTTAAGCAAATTCGCAATCGCGTAAACAACTTAAATCTCCGGCTAAAAAGAGAATATTTCTCTAAGAAAATTTCTCTGAGTGTCATGGAGACTTAAAAAGATCCTGGAAGACTATTAACCAAGTCATAAAAAAAAGTAGCAAGACCACTTCTATCTCATCACTTAATGTTGAAGGTGAGTCGATTAAAGACAATAAAAAGATTGCTTCATCAATGAATGAGTTTTTCTGTACCATTGGAAATAAACTGAGTGACAAAATTCCAGAAAAGCCCAACCCACTTTTATCCAATGAGTATGAATTGGGTAACGCTGTGGGAAATTTCTCTTTCAAAGCTGTTTCAAAGAATGACGTAACGAAAGTTATGAAGAAAGTGAAGACATCGCATGGCTCTGGTTGTGATGGCATCGCAAGCTTCTTTATAAAGATTGCTTTGCCTCTAATCTCTGGTTCATTATGTGATCTTTTTAATTTGTCTTTGTTCTCTGGAAAATTTCCCACAGATTGGAAAATAGCACGTGTTGCCCCAGGGGCGGATCCAGATATTTGAGTGACCGATGCGAATAAGGGGGTCTGGGAGCGAAGCCCCCAGAAAATTTTTGAGTGACCACGCCCTTCAAACTCTCGGAAAACATGGGCAACGCCCTTTTTCAATTTTGTTTTAGCTGGAAGACCTTACTTCGAACATTATTTCAGGTACAAGGATATGCACATTTACCTCAAGTCCGATCTATTCAAGCCATTGCTTTTCGAAGTGCTGTTTACATCTTGGCCCAGACAGGCCCAATTTCGTTGTTTGCTGATTTGGTGTTGCCAGGAAAGTTCCCCTCCACGGACTACTTTATTCAGTCAACCACAATTAGGTCCTCTAACACTTTGAAGAAGCGCTTAAGTGGACTGTACGCTGTACTTTCCTTTCAGGCGAGAGGAGGCGAGACAACCGAACGGTGAACAACAATAATAGTAGAGGGCAATCTATTGCTCAATAGTAACCTTTGGACTGCATCGGTCAACCGGTGCAAAACGCTGATTTTTCTCCACTCAGGGGTCTGGGGACCGATGCATTTTTGCGATCGTTTGTTGAGAAGAAAGGAGCTGTCAAAGCTGCTATGATTGACACCGATGCACTCATCAAAATGATTACGCAAGGTTCTCCTGTTGGCTTTCGTTGCAATGGCGAGACGCGCGTCACACATCAATTGAATAGAGGATTAGAATAATAATGGGATTTACCGTAGCTGTTTTGAGGACACTTATTCTTTTGATAATAATGGGTCTAATGTTCTAATGGTCGACCATGGCTTTCGTGTCTGAGTCTGAAGCTACGAGGTTACTTCTAGGAGCAGTTGCACCAGAAAGAAGGGGGCATTTCGAAAGACCTCAAATGCTTAGAGTCTAATAAAAATTCTGCTGCACAGACTTCCAGATAATCGATCATGTGAAATTGACCGATGCATTTGCATCGGTTGCATCGGTCTGGATCCGCCCCTGTGTTGCCCCAATTTACAAGGGCGGAGCGAGAGATGATTGTTCTAACTACAGACCGATTTCTGTGTTGCCTGTATTGTCTCGTGCATTCGAAAAAGTAGTATATAATCAACTGTATGACTACTTAGATAGTAATAGGCTCATATACAAGCATCAGTCTGGCTTTCGATCTTTACACTCAGTCGTCACCAGCCTTATGGCTGGCACAAATGACTGGTATTTGAATATAGATACGGGCAAGTACACTGGTTTGATTTTCATTGACCTAAAAAAGGCGTTTGATACAGTAAATCATGATATCTTACTAAAGAAGCTAGAAAAATACGGAATAAGTGGACTAGAGCTTGACTGGTTTACTTCCTATTTGCAGGAGAGAAAGCAGTTCTGCAAAGTAAATTCCACCTCTTCTAGTATTTATGCTATAAGTTGTGGTGTCCCCCAAGGCTCCTGTCGTGGCCCACTTCTGTTCCTTGTTTACATAAATGATCTACCATTCTGCCTAAACAAAGGAAAGGTCACCATGTACGCTGATGATACTGCGATTTCACACTCCTCGAGATGCCTCTCTAAACTGCAGGATGATCTGAACCAGGATCTTGTGAATTTACAGAACTGGCTACATGGCAATAAATTGTCCTTAAACGTTGTAAAAACACAGTCTTTGATTATTGGTTCCAGACCAAATATTCAAAAGATCCAAAAGCAGACTGAAGCTAAGCCTAGTTTTGAAATAGGTGATCAAAAGATCAATATGATAACCGATACTAAGTATCTGGGAGTTCAAATTGATGACAAACTCCAATTGGATCGCTACATTGAACAGGTCAAGGCTAAGGCACTGCGAGCTCTCGGTCTTATTAAGCATGCCAAGAAATCTCTTCCATCAGGTGATCTGCAGAAAATGTATAGAGGAATTGTTGAGCCACATTTCAGTTATTGCTGCTCGGTTTGGGGTTGTTGTAGTGAAACCAAACTTAATTCGCTCCAAAAGATCCAGAATAGAGCGGCAAGAATAACTACAAATAGTCCTTACGATGCTTCTGCTGTCCCTCTGCTCCAAAATCTTGGCTGGCCATCAATTAAAGATCTTATCAGAAAAGAAACAGCGACGCTGACCTATAAGGCATTGAACTCACTTGCTCCTCAATATTTAGGGGAACTTTTCAGTAAATGCTCAGAGGGCAGTGATCGCATCCTTCGCTCTACCGAAACAAACTTGCAGATACCACTGCTAAGAACGAGCACAGGCCAAAAAGCATTTTCTTATCGTGGAGCAAAATTATGGAATGAGCTGAATAAGGAAACTAAATTGGCACCGTCCCTGGCTACCTCCAAAAAATCCATATGAGAGGTACATTTTACTTTCATCTTTAGTTTTAGTTTTATTATGCTCTTTTTTATATTATATTGTAATTATCTTTAATTTAGGCTTTTCTGTTTATGCACAGGTCGATTTGTAAAACAGTTATGTAATATTGAAATTTTTAGCCTGTTTAAATATTTAAAAATGAAAACATGAAAAATATGCATAGAAATACAGTGAAAACCAACCTACTTCTAAGTGATTTCAGTTCTATTTCAAAATTTGGCACGAAAGCCTTCGGTTAGTCAAGTTCTGCTGCTCCTCAAATGGTGAATTCATCACAAAAAGGGGCATTTTCCAACGCAATAAAGGATATGGTCACAAAATACTTCCCTCGGGGCAGGCCCTCAAACGCCTGTTTTGTGCTTACTTCTCTCGCACTTAGTCTCTGCCGCCCTTCGTTCCAAAGGGCCTATCTCTGTCAGACTTGTTCAGTGGAGCTAAAGTTTAAGTTGCATTTTTGTTTTCTGAATTTTGATACATTCATGGACGATAAAATCATCGTTTTCAAATAATTCAATGTATGCATCTGTGCCACATTTTCAAAATGTGACAATTACCTTTCCACAAAAATATGCATTCAGTAGAAGGGTAAAATCGATACAGCAGCTCGTTCAATGAAAAAGAGTAAGAACCATAAGATCTACAAAGCACGGGTACTTGTTTTGCCGTCTCCCTGTTCTTTGTTGACGGGTAGTTGGCTATGTTTTGCACCAAAAGGCATGTTTTACCATTGCGGCTGCGGCTTTGCACTTTAATTTGCTGCGGATCACGTCTTTTAGCCGATTTTCACACGGTTTCGCGGCTTTTAGGCCCTGTTTTGGAAGCTGACATTAAAACAATAGGACAATAGCATAGTTTAGTACAATAGAATAGTATAGGAATACGTGACTTTTAGAGAGGGAAGTTGAGGATGATTAGAGTTATGGAGACAAGCATAGCGAGCATAGAGTCATGCAATTTGTTTCGAGGCTTGTAATTCTTGTTGAGATATCATCGTTGAGATTCGACGAGGTCGGAAATTATTCAAACGTTATTGAGACAGACATACCAATCGTTTTGTACATATTTCGTCGTTTGTAAATAGTTTCGCTGGTAGATTTTTAGAAGCTGTTCTTTTTTGCTGATTCACGCGGATTCGTTCAAACGTTAGGACATTTTCATTCGATTTCGCGGAGCACGCAGTCTTATTCGATAGTTCCGTCGAACTTATGCTTTCGTAACATGGTGCCGTGACCCGGGAACGAGAGAGACAGTATCAGATCCAGCAACGAAAATGTCGACTACGTTGAAAAGGAAAATTAACGTCCGTAATGGTATACGCGGAAGCATTGAGCAGCTTGGCAAGAAATCCAGTGATCTGTTGAAATCTTACGACGACGATGTAAAAGAGGAACTCATTACAAATTGTAAAATATTAAAAGAGCAACTTGACAAGCTGAAAGATTTAGATGTCGAATTGTTGGAATATTTAGAAGACGATGACCTGGAAAAGGACATAATTGAAAGCAGTATGTTTGCTACCAAGTTCCAAGTTTTGGTTTCTCAAATCGAAGCCAAAACAAAAGTTTCGTCAGATCCGCCGCCGCAAAATCCGAGAGAAACAACCAAGAATAAAGCAGTGAGACTGCCTTATTTGCACTTACAAAGATTCGGAGGAAATCCAACAGAATGGTCTCCTTTCTGGGATGCATTTGAGTTAGCAATTGATAAGAATGAGGAGCTGGAAGAAGTGCAGAAATTTCAATACTTGAGATCATATTTGTATGGAAGTGCCGCGCGGACTCTAGATGGCCTATTGTCAACAAACGAAAATTATCGTGATGCCATTAAAAAGTTGAAGGACAGATTCGGCGACAAACAAGTAATCATATCTAGTCACATGAACAAGTTCAAGGAGATAAAGCCTGTGAAGAGTATAGCTGATATTACTGGCCTGAGAGAATTATACGATAAAGTAGAATCGAACGTGCGAAGTTTGGAAAGTGTCAACGTTCCTGCCTCATCGTACGGGACTTTTCTGGCGCCTGAAATTCTGCAGAGCTTACCAGAAGAAATGCGGATTACTTTGACAAGGAAGCTCCCGAGTATATGGGACTTGGAATCACTTTTAAATGAATTAAAGAACGAAGTCGAAGTGAGGGAAAAATGCGCCTTTGCATTGGAAGCTAATTCACGAAAGGAAGAAGAAACTCCGCACGAAACCAAATCAGCATGTCGATCGTACAACAAACAGAGTCACGCCACAGCCGCAGCTCTATTTACGGATACCAAGAGAAGTCAAAACAGCTCAAAATTTGTTTGTGTTTTTTGTGAAAAGGAGCACTTATCAAGAAATTGCGATGTTGTTACCGATCATGCGGCAAGGCGAGAAATCCTACGCAAGAAAGGAAAATGCTACGTTTGCTTAAAGAGCGGTCATTTGGCGAGGAAATGCAATTCAAGATTCAACTGTTTCAAGTGCAGAGGCCGTCATCACGCAACGATTTGTGACAATTATTCAAAGCCGCGCGAAGAAGGAAACCCACCACAGAGTCAAGTGCAAAATAAAGAAGCCGAAGTGCAGACAACTGCTAATTATATGCACGTTTCGTCAGGAAATTCCGTGCTGCTTCAAACAGCGAGAGCAGACGTTTATTCGCCAGGAGATGACAGTAAAGTACAGAATATTCGCTTGATTTTCGACACGGGAAGCCAGAAATCCTATGTAAACGAGAGTTTGAAGGACGCTCTGAAATTGAAAGTAATTGGGAAGGAGCGCCTTTTGATCAAGACTTTTGGAAACGAGATCGCGCGGGTAAAAACTTGCGACATTGTTCAACTTGCAATGAAAACCATCGATGGCATGGAAGTCAACATTTCCGCTTATGTGGTGCCCCAGATATGCTCGCCCATCACGAAGCAAGGTTTGAAAAAAGCAGTCAGACAGTATAAACATTTGCAAGGGCTGCAGCTTGCTGATTTTGAGGGTAACGAAGAGGTGAGCAGTGATAAGCAAGTTGATTTGTTGATAGGAAATGATATGTACTATCTATTGGTTGAAGGGGAAATTGTTAAGGGAGAAGAAATAAATGGCCCTGTAGCTACCAAAACGAGACTGGGATGGGTTGTTTCTGGCCCTGTAAAAGGGGTGGGAAATAATGAAAATGGTTCCCATGTTTTTCATATCGAAGCCGAGACTTTGATAAACGATGACCCCCCAGTCGATCCTATTTTGAAAGAACTAAGCAAATTTTGGGAAGTGGAGAGTGTGCCTGATAGAGAATCGGCCTCTGTTGATAAACAATTTCAGTCAGACATAGCTTTTGTGAGTAATAACTATGGTAATAGCTATGAGGTAAAAATGCCCTTCAAAGAACAACACCCTTTGCTACCCGACAATTATGATGTAGCGAAGTCGAGATTGAATTCCTTGCTAAAGAAATTAAGAGCAGACCCAAAAATAGCAAAGGAGTACAACAGAGTTTTTCTAGAGCAATTAGAGCGGGGAATCATTGAAAGAGTTGACCCTAATGAAAGCACTGAAGTAGGTAAAGTCTTTTATCTGCCGCACAAACACGTTATTAGAGAGGACAAAGACACCACAAAACTGAGAGTGGTCTTTGATGCTTCTGCGAAGAGGGATGGGCCTAGTTTAAATGATTGCTTGTACCCAGGCCCCTCTCTTTTGCCGCAGCTTGTGGATATCTTAATGAGATTTAGGTTGAAGAAAGTGGTATTGATGTCTGATATTGAGAAGGCATTTCTTAATGTATCTATAGATCCCGAGCAGCGCAATTTCTTGAGATTTCTATGGGTGGATGACATAAAGTCCCCAGATCCACAAATCATTGTCTTCAGATATACAAAGGCAATTTTCGGCGCGGTCTGTAGCCCGTATATTTTGTCGGCTACAATAAGACATCATTTGAGCCTTTACGAGGAGTCTGAGCCCGAGTTTGTTGAAAATGTCAAAAGCTCTCTGTATTGCGACGACTATGTTTCGACATTTGACAGTGAAAGCGAGGCCATGAGCTACTACGAAAAATTAAAACAATGCTTTATGGATGCTGGTTTCAATTTAAGGAAATGGAAAACAAATTCCAAAGATTTAGAAGAAGAAATTCAAAAAGAAGAAACTTTGAATTTTGCAGATGCGAAACCAGAAAATTTGCAACACGAAAGCGAGGCTAAAAGCGTACCTGATCCGGATTCAAGTATTCCAAAATCGAAAAATGAAAAGGTTCTTGGACTTTTATGGGACAAGGACACTGATAAATTGAAGTTTGAATTCGACGAAATTTTTAAAGAGGTAAAAGATAAGCCTGTGACAAAACGATCTATTTTGAGTGCAACGGCCAAATTGTTCGACCCCCTTGGTGTTTTATGTCCCATCATTGTGCCATTGAAAATCTTGTTTCAAAGTCTTTGCAAGGAGAAAGTCGATTGGGACAGTCCAGTTTCGGATGAAATAAAAGAGCAATGGCTCAAAATCATTAATGACATGGAGGCACTAGGCAAAATTGAAACTGAGAGGCCCTATTTGAGCAATCTTGTACCACATGAGTTAGTCGAATCAATTGAATTACACGGGTTCGCTGATGCATCAACAAAGGCCTATGGAGCTTGTGTTTACATAGTCTATCGTCTCAAAAATGAGGAATCCGGAGAGCCACTCACCCCTTCCCATCTCATAATTGGAAGGAGAATTCTAGACAGACCTAGCCCTGTGTCTTACGAGCCACAAACAATTATCAGTCAAGGAGAAGCGACAAAGAGGGCTAACTATTTGAGGAAAGTTCTTGACCATTTTCGAGGAAGATTTAGCAGAGAATATCTCACGGAGTTAAGAGAACACCATCGATCGAGAAAGGGCAAAAACAGACATTTGATAGCCGTGGGTGATATCGTTACAATTCTCGAAGATAAATTGCCCAGACAAAGATGGAGGATTGGACGAGTGGAGAAGCTGTTGACGAGTAAGGATGGACAGACGAGATCAGCAGTAGTACGTGTATCAAAGGAGGGACAAAAGTCTGCAGTGATCAGGAGACCATTAAGGAGACTATATCCTGTGGAGCTTGCGGAGAAACAAACATTTGAAGAAGACGAGGACACTGGTGAGCCAACAATCAGGTTTGTTTCTGATGATCACGTGGACAAAATCAGAGGATAACTGTAAGTGACCACATTTACTTTTTGTAGATTCGTTAGAAGTCATCGTACCTTATCTCGTATTCCGATTGGCCTGGATTAGCCAAGCTAATCATTCGGGGGGCGGGAGAGTGTTTTGGAAGCTGACATTAAAACAATAGGACAATAGCATAGTTTAGTACAATAGAATAGTATAGGAACACGTGACTTTTAGAGAGGGAAGTTGAGGATGATTAGAGTTATGGAGACAAGCATAGCGAGCATGGAGTCATGCAATTTGTTTCGAGGCTTGTAATTCTTGTTGAGATATCATCGTTGAGATTCGACGAGGTCGGAAATTATTCAAACGTTATTGAGACAGACATACCAATCGTTTTGTACATATTTCGTCGTTTGTAAATAGTTTCGCTGGTAGATTTTTAGAAGCTGTTCTTTTTTGCTGATTCACGCGGATTCGTTCAAACGTTAGGACATTTTCATTCGATTTCGCGGAGCACGCAGTCTTATTCGATAGTTCCGTCGAACTTATGCTTTCGTAACAGGCCCCTTATAATAGGCCCCCCATAATGAATTCATTCCAAGGAATGATTCGACGATGCCAGAAGTGTGTGGATGCCCAAGGGAGTACTTTTGCAGATGAGTAGTGTACCTAGTGATTTAGGTAAATTGTTGATATTGATATGAATAAAGTAGACTTCAAAGCTCCCTTGAGGATAAGTGGAAAATAAATTATTTCTCGTAAAACACATCTGTTGTGCCGTCTTTACTTTGTCTCCTCGTGCTTCAAGTTCTGTTGAAGGTGTCCAAGAATTTGCTTAGGCCAAAACGTCAAAGCTCTGGTTTAGAGGTGGACACAAATTTGCCATTTGAAAATTAATATCTTTGCTCATAGCCAACCAATATAAACAAACAAGGTATCTATGTTCAAGTTAGCTATCGGGGTATGTTTTAAGATTTATTTCGGATCAATTCACGCTGTAGTCTTATCGCTAGAGTCGACCAAATCTGTATACTTTTCTTTGGGACACCCGGTATATAAATCATTACAATAACGATATTACTTCCTACCATGCAATTCTAACTAAAATCTAAACCAGTAGACAAAGTTTAAAAGTTGCAATTAACACACAAATCTATGGTAAAAGATCTTCCCTCTTCCTCTTCAGGCGCGTGGGCCTAACTCAGATCTATGACGCAGCAAACTGTACAAAATGTATGCCTAAAGGCCAACCCTTTTAAAAGAAGTACAAAAATGGAAGGTCCAGGAGGAGGTACTTCACCATAAATTCATACGGGGGTGTGCGCCGCAAGGATTTTTGCTACGACCCAATCCCAGAAATTTGGTCCGATATTGATACCCAATCCCATAATTTTTGTCAGATATTGATACCCAATCCCAGAATTTTGAAGAAGTAACAAAAACAACTCGACGTCAAATGGATAAGGGATCGAGGGCTGGGAACGACAATTTTTGTCCCAAATGGCCATTGGAACGCAGTTCTGATCTGAGCACGTTCTTAAACACAAAAAATACTTGAAATTGTTCACCTGAGACTGACCACGTGTTGCTCGAAGAATTATCCAGTTGTACTTTCATTCAGCACCCATAACCAGAATTTTGAGTATAACAGTAAACACCAATCCCGGAAAGTTCGAAATGAAAGTATACCCTAATCACAGAAATTTTCCAGTAAAAGTATATCCCAGTCCCAGAATTTTCAGGCCAAAAACTACCCAAAACTGGCGCACATCCTTATCTTACCCCATAGCGAAGTACCCCCCCTCCCGGGTGGAAGGTCTGCCGTGCCTTTCTAACATACGGAAAAAAGATAGCACAAAAACCTTTCCTCTTTTTCTTTCAACTTTACTAATGACTGGAATTCTAGAAAGAGGATACATCATCAGTAAGGCCTTTAGTCACTATACATTGTCTTCAATATCTACAATAATTGCATGGTACCCTTAGTTACAGCTTTCCGGAATTGCAAAGATGCACAGCAACATGGCATCGCCTTGCTGCACGGTGCTTTGGATCTTTCATGGGACAATGGAACATCTACATTTCGTGCTTCTTGCGATATGATAACAGACGGCGGTGGATGGACTGTCATACAAAGGCGTGTCGATGCAAATGTAAGTTTTGACAGAAATTGGGATGAATATGTCAAAGGATTTGGAGATCCACTTGGTAATCATTGGCTTGGTCTTGAGGCAATGCATCATCTGACTAAGAAAGGGAATTTTACTTTACGATTTGATCTCAACAATAAAGATGGGAGTACTGGATTTGCTGAATACAGTGACTTCAAAATCGCAGGACCTTCAAAGAACTACTTAATCACACTTGGTAGATACAAAGGGAACATTAATGATGGGGTCGGTCATTTGAATGGTTCTGCCTTCACCACAAAAGACAAGAACAATGATGTGAAGAATGACATTGGCTCTGGGAATTGTGCTGTGTTTCTCAAGGGTCCGTGGTGGATGGCAGGTTGCACAGATGCTCACCTAAATAATCTGTATCCAGGATCTCAAGTGCCTGAGGAAGAACTGCAGGAGATGTATTGGTATGAATGGAAGTCCCAATACGGTGACATTACCTTCTCAGAAATGAAGATGAGAGAAAGTAACTGAGGGTTAATTGTTTTACTATCCTATCATTATCAACATAGACTGATGAAAATCTTCTTAGTTTCGCTCCTTGTTGGGTAATGATCGCTACAACTACGACTCATAATTAAAGTAATCGAAAATTCGACTAGAAGTTAATGAACCTCGCTTTGACGCTGGAAGCAATGAGCTTAGGCCCATTCTGCACGTTCACAACTTACCAATTCTAAACAGCATAAAATTCGTATTTGATTGAGGTTGCAATTTTAATGGATCTGTCAAAAGCCTTTGATTGTTTGAATCGTTAACTGCTGATAGCCAAACTCGATGCATATGGCTTAGGCAGATCTGCACTTGAATTTATCTATAGTTATCTATCAGTGAGGAAACAGCGTGTAAAGGTAAATGGCTCTTTCAGCAATTGGCTTGAAACAAATCTCGGTGTTCCTCAAGGTTCCGTTCTGGGACCACTTTTATTCAACATATATATAAATGACATGCTCTATCTGATGGAGGATCCCGAAATTTGCAATTACGCTGACGATACCACTATTTACGTTGTGAGTGATAAGATAGATGATGTTGTGCGAAGATTAGAGGATGGCGTTGCAGCCATCTTTAACTGGTTTCCTAATACCTATATGAAACTTAACGAAGAAAAATGCCATGTAATCATTTTTGGTGGAATGCATGACGATATACGTGTGAAAATTGGTACGTCTGTGATCAGAGAGACAAAGGAGCAAATGCTCTTAGGAATCAACATAGACAATAAACTAACATTCAAGTCCCATGTTGAAACGCTCTGTAAGAAGGCTGCCCAAAAATTACATGTTCTGGCTAGAATTGCGAATTATATGGAAACTGAACTGCTTGCATCATTGATGAATGCGTTCATTATGTCACATTTTAGTTATTGCCCATTGGTATGGATGTTTCATGATAGGAACATAAATAAAAAAATCAATAAGATACAAGAAAGGGCCTTACGTATTGTATATAAAGATAATCACTCAGATTTTGAAACCCTAATCGTGAATCAAAATTCGGCATCTGTCCATCAGAGAAATCTGCGGTTACCTCTAACTGAAATATATAAAACAAATCAGGAAACGCCCCTAGCTTTATGAAGGAGATTTTCATAGAAAAGGTTCCTTCATATAAGCTGAGGGATGGCGGAAACATATGTTTACCAAAAGTTAAAACAATGAGGTTTGGAACAGAAACTGTGCGGTTCCTCGGGCAGAAGCTCTGGAGGACACTACCTGCCGACATAACGGAATCTGAATCTCTTTCAGTGTTTAAAAGAAAAATTAAAACGTACGCGGTTAGTTGTGACTGCAGACTATGCAAGCGATATGTGGAAAATTTAGGGTACATTTGATTTAGTAGAAAATTTAGGGTATAGTTAATTTCTTTTTTATTTTATGATTGTAATTGGCCTAAATTAGCACCTTGTGCTATTTGTATATTGTTAGCCAACGTTAAATAAATTGAAGAAAAAAAAGGATGTAAGAAAACTAAACCAACCAGCGCTGAGGTGAGTACTCCAGTGGCGGAAATTTAGCTTCTTACCTGAGAGGGGGGCAAGGGCCGTCAATCTTCCGAGTCAGGAGAAATTCTTTTTTGAACCATCTTGCTAAAAGTCCTGACGTGAATAAGGTCCGTAAATGTTCTCTTTATATATCCATCTAAATGTTGCAATACAAGGCTACAAACTCCTATACTTTCTAATTGCTATACGATTATACCACACTACAGAGATTGTACCATAAGGTGTAACAGACAATGACTACCCTGTGGTAACATATAGAGAATTCCAACGTAATTAAAACTGTGCTATCTTTAAATGTGCTGAGAGAATAGGTAAATCAGACTTTACAACTATTTGTATTCAGCAGAAGTTGATAGGAAAAGACAAAAACATATCATAAGGGTAAGCTTGAAGGTGTTGTGGCGCCGTGGTGTAATCCTCTGACATTGCAGCCAGAATAGTCAGGCGGAGTGGGTTCGAGTCCCGGTAGAGCCCCACCACTTGAGCGTCATGACAAGGGGTCGCGGACTCGATTAGGTCTGCTCCATTTCTGCGATCCCAGCGCTTGGCGCTGAAAAACGCAACTTCACCTTCACCTTCACCAGCTCTCAGCAATCTGGAGGCAAAGTCCCCGAAAAGGCTTTTGAGGACACGCCTTCTACATTTGCCTAGAATGCATCGCACGGCTCAATGTTTACCGGTATTGATTTTGATTTTCACAATTTTTTGTAACAATTTTGTAGAGTAGCGGCCTCATGAAATTTTTTGAGCAAAATTTGCTTTCACTAACGAAACCTCTAGGATCCCTTATTTGCCAGTGCCAAATTGGAGCATTTGACAAGTGTTAATAGCTACTTCTCAAACAAATTTTGCATAAAGAACATCTACGTTTCCTTAGAACACTCGCCATCTAATTTTGCCTGCCCCAAACATGGACATGGAAACGTTGACAAGTTTGGGATCATTCGTCTTGTAGTTAGCGTCCCGAGGAAAATTTTGAAAACTTTAGCCTTTACATTGGCTTAGCCATTACGCTCCAACGCCTCTCGGAAACATTAAAACTGGCCCCAACCTTTATTTCCTAAAAATATACCACTACTTTCTTCTTGTTTTCGAAAGGAATGCTAGTGCGTAAAACTTAATGATATGATGCAGATAGAGCACGAGCATTTTGTTTGCTCCTTCAATGTAAAAAGTTTTTCCATCTTAACGATGACTCGTTTCTTAATTGCAGCTTCGATTCCACCTTCGAAATTTCCGACTTCTACGGAAAATTTCCGATACTTGTCGAATTGGAGGAGGGGGCTGTTGCCCCCAACCCCCATAAGTTCCGCCACTGAGTACTTCTTCTGTGTGCTGCTTGAAGATTCTTTCACTTTGACATGATACAAACAGGTCAAAGAAACTACAACATATGGTCTAAAATCATTGGAATCTTTTGACTAAAAGCTGTGGAATACATTGCTACTTTTCATTCGTGTCGTTGGTACAGTTGCCGCTTTTAGGTCTAAACTAAAAACCCATTTTCTTGATTCCTACGTTTAAATCCATTCACTATCAAGGGAAGGGAAACACTTGGTGAAAGTTGTAGTTAGTTTAATTTAAATCTAAGAGGGTTTAGTTTCTTTGTTCTTATGGGTGGGCTCTTACCCAATGTACATCCCGATGGGGGGGGGGGTACTTGACTAGGGAAGTGACGGGGATGTGCGGCAAATCTCTCCACACCCTGTACCCTGTCATGTAGATAATGGCCCAAAAGTATACCCTGTCGCATAAAAATTTTGCCAAAATCCATTGTTTCAAGAGAACCCTAAAAGGCATCCTTCCACATGGTACCCTGTTGCATAATTTGTGCCGTAAAAGGACACCCTGTTGAGCGGCACATCCCGTCATGTCAAGTATGGGAGTTCCCCTCCCCCGGAATCTACTTAAGCCTAGTTTCCATTAAATCGTAGATCGATCGTAAGGATATCGGTGACGGTCTGCGATGGTCTGCGATCATCTGCGTTGTGTTCCCGATTAAATGGAAACACTCTCTTACGATCCTTAAGACCGTCGGGGATCATGGATAGTAAGCGTCGGGACAGTTGAACTCAGTTCAAGTTTCCCGATCGCTACAACTGTCTCGATCTGGAAAAGCTTTTATGGAAACGCGCATCGCAGACGATCGGCGATCATCGCGAACGCGCTTTTTGTTAAAATATGATCACGTTGATCTGATTAGCCAATTAGATTATAGCAGTTGTTGTTGCCACGATTTGCGGGCTTGAAAAGGATCATGGCACAGGTCATGCACAGGTGCATCGCAGACCATCGCAGACTGTAACCGATTAATGGAATCACCCTGCTGAGATCGCAGGTGGAAGATGGAAGATACGGATGATATGGCTAACTCAATGAATCACTTTTTTAGTAATATCGGTGTCAAGTTATGTAATGATATTCCCGATACTGAAAACAACCTTCTAAATGGTGACTATGATTCAACCCAACAAAAGCCACCTTTTTGTTTACACCCATAGAATCTGAACAAGTTATCATAGCAATGCGCAAGTTTAAGACCTCGCAGGGGCATGGCCTGGATGAATTTTCTACTTTCTTTTTGAAAGCTGGAATGCCTATCTTGGCAGAGCCTCTTGCAGAGCTTTTTAACTTGTCCCTTTCTACCGGGGTGTTTCCAGATTTGTGGAAAATCGCTAGGATAGCGCCTATCCATAAAGCAGACGCAACTGTTGAACGGTCAAATTATCGTCCCATCTCAGTTCTACCAGTTTTGTCTCGGCTGTTTGAAAAACTTGTCTATGATCAGTTGTATAATTACTTGATTTCAAATGAAATGCTGTTTTCGCGGCAATCAAGTTTGAGAAAGCTACACTCAGTACTCACTTGTTTGCTTGACAACCCTTCTTTCGAAGCACTCAGGGAAATACTAAAGGGTTTTGACTCAGAAGACAAAGAGATTATACTGATGGGAGATACAAACTGCGATCTTAAAAGCAGCAAAAATCCAAATGCAAAAACGTTAAAGCAACTGTACCGTGAATATCAATTTGAGCAACTGATCACTGATTATACAAGGGTTGCCGTCACTACAAATGAAACTGGTGAATCTACTACCAGTAAATCGCTAATAGACCATTTTTCTACAAATAGAGCAAAGTACATTGTGACATCTGGTGTCTCAGAACTAGGAATGGAAGACCATTATATGGTTTATGCAGTGCCAAAGATAAATGCTTGGAGACTCAGAAGAAAAAATCCAAAAACCATCGAGTCTCGTGCCCTAAGAAACTATTGTAAGGAGAACTTTCAGAAGGACCTACAACTAATTAACTGGGCTTCTATTTTAGAACCAATGAGTGATAACCCCAGTGAAATGGCCTCAACATTTCAAGAAATCTTCGAGCATCTGCTAAATTTCCATGCCCCTCTAAAGAAAAGGAAGGTAAAAAGCGAGTACGCTCCATGGATTACCTCAGATATTAAAAGCAGCATGGAAGAGCGCAATAAAATGAAAAAACTAGCATTGAAGGACCGAAACTTATGGCCTAGATACAAGATTCTTCGTAATAAGGTGACAAATAACTTAAGACTTTCAGTCACAAAGTATCATCAGGACCTTGTCTCTACAAACAAAAATAACCCCAAAAAATGTGGAAAACTATCGATAAAATATTACACAGAACTTCGGGGACCACAACGATCTCTGAAATAAAAGATGGAGACACGATCGTTAAGAGCCAAAATCAGAATTTAGAAAAGCTCAACGAACACTTTGTCAGTGTGGGCCCAAAACTTGCCAGTAAACTAAAGATTAAGCCTGGCGATGATCCGATAAAATATTTGCACACTATTGATGCCGATCAGAAATTCTCATTGAAAATGATGAGCGAAGAAGCAATGCTTACTTCTCTGAACATGCTGAAAAATGAAAAGGCTCCCGGTCCAGATGGAGTTCCAACAAATCTGGTAACAGATGCTGCAAATTTCATTGCTAAGCCATTGGTGATGATATTCAATGCATCTTTGAAACAAGGAATCTTTCCAAACATCTGGAAACTCGCAAAAATCACACCAATTTACAAATCCGGTGCTCGAAATGAGGAAAATAATTATAGACCCATTTCGGTCCTCTCGGTTTTTTCAAAATTATTTGAAAAAGTTGTGCATGATCAATTATCAGACTTCCTTCTCTCCACCAGAAAATTGACTATGAGCCAATTTGCATATCACAAACTGCATTCGACCATCACCTCTCTGATAAGTGTTTCAGACTACTGGTATGAGAATATCGACAAAAAAATGTCAACTTTGCACTATTCCTTGATTTAAAGAAAGCATTCGACACAGTAGACCACGAAATACTTATCAGAAAGATGCAAGTATATGGAATAAAGGATATTGAGGTAGAATGGTTTAGATCATACCTTAAAAACCGTCAACAGTATTGGTCTTTAAACGGTAACAAATCGAGCTCCGGCCAGTTGCATGTGAAATACCTCAGGGTTCCTGTCTAGGCCTATTGCTCTTCATATTGTACCTTAATGACTTTGAAACTTGCCTAAAATTCTCAAAGGCTAATCTGTATGCCGATGACACAGAAGTTTCACTCACTTCGAATAAGACTGGAGACTTGATACAAAACTTCCAGTCTGAATTAGAATTACAAGAATTACAGAATTACGCCGTGCCAAGTACACAAGTCTTTTGTAATAAAGATGTCATTTGTCCCATTTCAAGTTGCTCAACATATCTCTTAAAGTTTTTGCTCAGCGTACCAAGAGCTCCGATGATGATTGGTATTATCACCACTTTCCTGACATTCCATAGTTTTGCTACTTCCCTTCTAAGATCTTCATACTTTTCCCTCTTCTCCTCTTCTCTTTCGATCACTCTTCCATCAAACGGGCATGAAACGTCAATGATTTTGCATTCATTTTTCTCTTTATCGTGTATTACGATGTCAGGTCGGTTGTGATTCAACTGCTGATCTGTTTGAATTCTAAAATCCCATAAGATCTTTGCCTTTTCATTCTCTAAAACACCTTCTGGAATATGATCATACCATTTCTCTGTACAATCGAACCCATATTTCCTGCAAAGCTCCCAGTGAATTACTTTCCCAACTCTATCATGCCGCCAATTCTTGTACCGGTTCTGGGCCAACTTTTCACATTCAGCCACTACGTGCGCAATAGATTCCTCTCGTTTTCCACACATTTTACAAACAGGTGAAACATCTTGTTTGTATATGCGGCTCTTAATTGCATTCGTCCTCAACGCCTGATCCTGGGCTGCCATTAACATCCCCTCTGTCTCCTTCTTCAGCGTACCTTTCCTCAGCCATTCCCATGAATCAGAACTTCTTATGCTTGCAGTCAACTTCTCATACTGACCATCTAAAACCTTCTCTTTATAAGATTCCATTCTTTTTACCCTGATTGCCTCCTTTGGCATCCCAGAGCCCAACAAGTTTTCTTCCTTTACTGCTTTTAAAAATGGTTCTTTGCTCCGCGCTACATAGCTATACAAACTGTTTACCTCAATCTCAACGCAATCCTCAATACTGATTAAACCCCTGCCACCGTCTGCTCTTTTGTAATAGAGTCTGTCAACATCCGCCTGTGGGTGCAATGCTCTATAGATTGTTAGCAACTTTCTGGTTTTCCTATCGACGGCTTTCAGCTCATCTATCCTCCAGTTAATTATTCCTGCACCATATCTGATGATTGATACAGCCCTGGCATTTATTGCTTGGATGATGTTTCCACCATTCAGTCTGGATTTCAATATTGATCTAACCCGCCTGATATATTCCCTCTTCAGTTTCTCCTTCATTTCTTCGTGTTTTACGTTGTCGATCTCTAAAGTTCCTAAATATTTGTACCCCTCTTCTTCAAGACCTTTCATAACTTCATTACCTGGCATAACAATACCATCACATTTCACAATCTTTCCTCTCTTCATGATCAAGATCGCACATTTGCTGATTCCAAATTCCATTCTGATGTCATCTATAAATACTCTTACTGTGTTGACAAGTGTATCTATTTGGTTTTAATTTTTGCCATATAATTTCAGGTCATCCATAAATAGTAGATGATTTATCTTCACTTTTTCTCTCAGATCATACCCTGCTTTAACCTCTCTCAGAATCAAAGTCAATGGGATTAGGGCCAATACAAGAAGGAGAGGAGACAAGCTGTCTCCCTGAAATATCCCTCTCTTTATCCTAACTTCTCCAAAGACATTTTTGCCCGATGTTAAGTCCGTTCTCCAAGTATTCATACTGTTTTCCAGTAAAGATATCATATTGCTTGCAACTCCAAACATATTCATGCATTTCAACAGCCATGTATGCGGTATCAAATCATACGCTTTTCTGTAGTCAATCCAAGCATTCCTAACCCACATAAACGCCTCTTGCAACTTCTCATTACCATCTTATCGATTAGTAACTGATCTTTTGTGCCTCTTGATTTCCTTCTACAGCCTTTTTGTTCATCCATGAGCAGTCCTTTTCCGTCAAGGTGTTCATACATAGCATCTGGAAGGACTGAGGTCAACAGCTTCCACATTAGAGGTAGGCATGTTATTGGTCTAAAGTTGCTTACTATAGGCCTCTTTTCCGTATCCTTCATTATTAAACTCGTTTTTCCTCTGGTCATCCACCCTGGCACATTGTACGTAACCAAACATTCTTGGAGATGTTTAGCGATCTTGTCTATACATGAAGTGAAATCCTTGAGCCAGTAACCCTGCAGTCCATCAGGCCCCGGTGATTTCCAATTGGGTACTTTACTGAGCTGTACCCGAACTTTTCCAGAATCTATCAATATATCATCTTGCTTCTCAACATTCTTTAGCTTTTTCTCCAGCTTTGTAAGCCATTCTGCATCGGCGTTGTGATTGGCTGGCGTACTCCATATTCCACTCCAAAACTCTAAACAATCTCCAGCGTTAGGTGCTTCTTCGTTATTCCTGTGGAGGCCGTCAATGATTTCATACAGTCTCTTTTGATTTGTTTCGAACATTCTATTCTGCTTACACTGTTCAGTTCTATCCTCGTTCTCTTTATTTTGTATTGGATGGCCTTCATTCTTTGTTTTAACTCTTCTATCACTACGTTTATCCCCTTCTTCTTAACAAGGTATTTCCTCTCTAATTCATACTTGAGGTCAACATTCGCTAATTCACCTCTCTTCTAACGCTCAACACGGCCAAGATCTTTTCTTATACCTGACATCTTAGACCGGAGCCTTCTTTTCCATAATGGTTCCTTTGCCTTCCCATTTTCATTCCTTTTCATGCCTACTTTCATTTGTACCACTCTTCCAGCCGCGAGTAACAAATTGTTCATATCTGTTATATATCTAGTTGGTATGTATTTCAATATCCCATTTACTTTTGCTGCATGTTGCTTCGATGTCTTATGATCAACATTTCTTAGCCTATCGGGAGGTGCGTTTCCTTTTTCTTTCTCCTCAAGTACTAATTTCACGAGATCTATTTCTTCCTCGGAAACTCCTTCCCTTCTCAACGTATTACAAAGATCTTGCACAGATAAGTCATTGTCAGCACTGTTATCAGTTTCAGCTGCTGTTTCATGCTCTTCAGCTTCGTCTGTTGTTTCAAGCTCTATTCTTTGAGCGGCATCCTCACTATCACTTGATTCTCTTACATCAGCTTCCATATGATCACTTTCCGTATTTCTCTGTATCTCTTCTAGCTCTATTTCGGATAACCATCCATTTGTTCTTATTGCTCTTGCTTGATCAGCCAGGCGCTGTTCACTTATCTCAAAAACACCGAACTCTTTCCATATGCCAAGCATCCTTTTCCTATAGCCTCTCTTGGTTGGCTCACTCCTATAAAAACATCTCATCACAATCTTATTAACTTTTTAATTCCATTTCCTTCTAGCAGTCGCTTGATGACGACCGAGGTCTGGCTGCTGTCCCCCAGAACCACTGCCGAACGTGAAACCTTCACCGTTACTGGATCCGGTCCCGGTTACGTTGTTTTCCCTATTATTTGATTGATTCATTACACTCTTTCGAGGACAGTGAATTTAAGGTTACACTACCACCGGTGTGTTTATCGAGAACACCATCTCTAGGGGGGTTGCCGACTAAAGCTAAAGAGTCCCCCCTACCCATGAGACAGACTAGCCCCCGCCGGATGCCAACCCGGTACATCAAGGTCTCGGGGAGAGCTGACAGGTACTACACCTTGCTCAAGGGTGACCTGGAGGTAGTTGTGGCAAAAGGTAACCTCATTATCCCACGTTGAGACTCCACAACCGGATGCAGTTTTGCGTCATACCCAGGACAGATTATTATTATTATTATTATTATTATTATTATTATTATTATTATTATTATTATTATTATTATTATTATTATTATTATTATTATCATTATTATTATTGTTATTATTATTACTATAAAATTCTTTAAAGTTGGTTTACAAAAATAGCTCTACTGTAAGAACTAATAAAGACCAACTATTTACAAAAACAAAATAAATTAAATGCCCGATAAAACAAAGCAAAACAAAATTAAAATGCCTGTTGGAAATCACTGAATTTTGTCAAATATTTAAAGATCTCAGAAAAGAAATTGCATCTAAGTTATTGCCCAGGCCCAGGTTTACATACACATTCCCTGACATTTTCAACGATATATCTCATTCCTAGCAATTTATATGAATTTTCGAAGAAATTTCAAATTTTCTTGGCCGGTAAACGCTTGTGGCTCAAGCTCCAATTAAGATATTTGCCTAAACATGTAAACAATTCGGGACGGATATCTCTGCAACCGATTTATCAAAAAATATTTTAACCCTAATCCATATGGGCTTTTTTCGAGCTACCATTTATGGGGAGGGGTTCTTTCCACCCCTCCTCTGAAAACAGCCTTATCATCTTCAGAATTCAATACAACTTGGCACCGTTATAGATCAGGTAGTTCCTAGCATGTAGCGTAATTTGGGTGTGGCTGCCACACCCTATGACATCACAGTGACGTCATGAAGTTGAAAATTGTGAAAATCAGGTTCCCAAGTTAAATTTGAATTTAAGGAAGGTTGTGCATAAACATCTAGCAGTTTTTGGTTCAATTTAGCCACAAATTTGATATGAAAATATAATATTATTGAAATTAATGACTTTGGAGTGATATTTTTGCAGAAATTAACCAATTTGAATGGTGTCATTTATGCAATTAATTTGTTCTCTGTAGAAATAGACAAAAAGAAGCTGCAAAAAGTGGTAATACTACATTACAAACGTAACATTGGAGTGTTTTCAATCGAACAATTTTGAAAGTATTCAAAAAATTTGTTAATCAGCCCAAAATGGCGGCCAAAATGACGTCATTAGCAAAAAATGCTGACGTCATCAAATTCCAGAAATTCCGGTATCAAATTAAAGCTCTTCATTTACTGATTCATTTGGTGTATAATACTTTATAATTTGATCGAATTTTTCCATTGAAATCATCAAAACAATGATTGGTTTGCTACCCGCCTCCAAATATGGGCATGTCACGTGACCTGTAAGCTCTATTGTTTGAAAATTTTTTGGTCAAAGTGTGGCAAATAGGTAATTAGTAAAAGTCAGAGGGATTTTGGGGTACATAGTGGATGTCTTTTAAAAGCACTGCGAGAAAAACCTTGAGGGGGGTGGAAAACACCCCCCCATGCGGATTAGGGTTAAGTAACTGCAATACTTTTGGAATCCATTTCAGTTTTTTTTAGGCTACTGCAAACTACAGCTCAAACGACTGATTTTCTCTCAGGGGGTAAGGAGCGGCGATGTCATTGGCTGATTTTCATGAGGTTGAATGATTTCCGCGTGTTCTGAGAATCAGGTCTCGTTCCAAAGTCCTAAAGTCCTAGAGTCCAGAGTCCAAAAGTACTGTCCCCAGAACGAGGCCATGATTCCTCCAGAACAGAACAACAGAACACATCAACATCATATGAACTCATGTGAATACGAGGCAAGCGAAATTATGTACTCTTTAGGCCGGTTCATTTTTGGAAAACAGCCAATGAAGAAATACTAAACATTGAATCGAAGGTTATCGACAACATTGACTACAGTGCCAGCAGCTACCAGAAAGGTCGGAAAGCACCAGGTTAGTAATTTGGATATTGATCATATCATATTTTATCATATCATATGATATGTATTACTGTATTTGTTTACAGCAGGTAACAATAATATGGGCTATTCCATTTTTAATCCGTACAGGGGGCATGGAAGGCAAATTCCAGGGGTAAGATCACACATAATTTCCAGGGTATCTTGACTCAAACCACCCTGGAAATCTAGGGACGTTGTACAGAGACCCCGGGAAATCCAGGGTCATTGTGAAGAACACAGTGGAATCCAGGGTCGTCCAAAAACATACCCTGGATTCCAGAGGGCTCATAGCAATAATCTAACATTCCAGGGCTAAAATTCATGTGATCCCCCTGGATTTCTGGGGTGCAAAAGGTCAACAAAAAGTGCCTTCCATATGCCTGTATGGATTTAAAATGGATTGGCCCAATCAGGAGGAGACAATTAAATGGGATCTGCTATTCTGACGTACATTGACAACATTTTTTTCTTTTTATTTTTTCATTATATTCTCGCCTTGCGTGTACCGAGAAACTGTGCAGCCTCCTCGGTGTCGTTGCACAAGAGTCACTGGCAATGGCGGCAACTGGGAAGCAGCAGTTGCTGTGATAGAATTAACTGAATTACTATCTCTGGCATAACACATACTTTGAGGAAAGGAAGCATAAAAGGCCAAGCAGTGGTACATATATTTTTATAAGAAACTACTTATAAGAGACTCAGATCGCCAAAAAATAAGAAAGCGAAACATTGCTTTGAAACTTCCACAAAGGCACAGGTAGTGAACATGCAGACTGTTAGGGCACCATTAAGAAATTGAAGGAAACTAATAGAACTCAAATTTGATGATGCTAATAGTGCTGGCTAGAACTCAAATTCTAAGTTTTTTTTACGAAAAATGCGTGCAGCTCCAGAGAGTTGTGCAACCATATGTTCTGCTGGAAATTTTGTGGACTTTTTGAGGAAGTAACATACCTTTGTTAGGATCCATGTATGAAAACTGAGAAGCTCTTTGAAATAATAACAAAAAGTTTTTTGTTTGTGCTTGTGCCTTTGTTATGAATCCCACTTGCTGTGATGCAACAATGCCATGCTTTCATCTGACCAAGCAAAGCCATGGTTGCAAATATTTGCCTGTTTGCCTCCCATGAATATGACAAAGACAAATGCAATGACGTCAGACACCAAAAGTGCTTCATTTGGGGGTTCCCCCAAAGCCAAATTCGTCTGACAGACAATTGAATCAATGCCAACTCATTGTCTTTTTTATGTGAATAATCCAATTAAGCATTTTTAGACAATAATAATAATCTGGGCTGGTCTTGCAAAGGCAGATATTGCATGATAACAAGAACAAGTACCAGAGTTGAGCTGGAGAAACTCTGGTGTGACCGATGGTGTGAAAGATGAGAATTTCGGGTTTGACATTATTGGTGATGGCATTAGCATGCATCAAATTTCATGGACCTTCAAGTGCAGGGTTAGCAGTCATGTCAATTATTTATCTACCTACAGTATCTATCAGAAAATCTATTTCTTGGAATCTTTGTAGCAATATTTGGGAAGGAAAATGTGGTAAAAACACAAACTCGATTGTGGGGTAAGCAACAAGTATATTTGTAAAAATGGGCAAATTGCCCATATAACAGCGAAGTGTCGGTAATTCTTTTGCTGCAAACTGCATTGCCAATTCGGATTGCCAACATTTGACTTTTCCTTGACAAAAATTGCCACAAAGTATACCCTCGGCTAGACCAGAAACCCAAAAAAGTATACCTTTGCGGGCCGGGCGACACATCCCCGGGTACCTTACCTATGGAAGAACCCCCTCTCCCCTCGTGCTACCACTATCGGGATATGCACCGAACCTTTGCTATGCTTCCTTTCCTCAAAGTATGTCTTACGCAAGAGATAGTAATACAGCTAATTCTATTACAGCAACTGCTTCCCGGTCACCACCATTGCCAGCAACTCGTGTGCAACGACACCGAGGACCGAGGAGGCTGCACAGTCACTCGGAACACGCAAGGCGAGAAGTGAGAATATGATGAAAAAATAAAAAGAAAAATAAATTTATCAATGTAGGTCAGAATACCAGATCCCTGATTAAATTGGCTGGGCCATCTTATGCGCCTAAAAAATGATACTCCACAGTGACGGATCCAGGGTGGGTCCACTGTGTCACAGGACCCAGTCAAACCGATCAAATTTGGGCTATTGATAGATTGTTCATTATCCTTATCCTTTCAAGAAAAATGAGGATTTATTTTGAAATACAAGGTTGTATTTGTTTTGAGAAATAAGCAGGCATATTAAGATCTTTTCGTGCCTTTTGGATTTGTTTCAAGAGCTTGAGTCAGTGGTCTGGTGATTATGTCTGTCCATGATAATCTTCATTGATAATGATCTTTGAATGGCACTTAATTTTCAAGTGCAATGGCTTCAAATACGTTATCAATCCTTCTTTTTTTCGTGCTCATGGACCCATACAGATATTTATAGCTGCATTCATCTCCATTGCTACATCAGAAAATTTCCAAATTTAGCCCACCCTGGGCCCAGCCACTGTGGTGGATTCCGCAGTGGCTGGGTCCAGAAGGGGCTAAATTTGGAAACTTTCTGATGTCCCAACAATGGTGAATGTAGCTATAAATATCTGTGCGGATCCACTGAAATGAATAAGCTGCAATTGCAAAGATCAAATGACCTTTCGAGTAGAGAATGTGCAACAGAGAAAAACGAAGGCCAACTGTTGTAGGAACTGAGGAATATGGAGCAGAAGGATAAAGCTGAATAGTGTGCACATACATTCGTCTCTGAACAAGCTGACTACCCACAACGATAAACTACCTACTTTCTTGGCGTTTTTTTGAGGTAGTTAAAAATAGTAGTCGTTTCGAACTTTCGTGACTTGACAATCGGTGAGTGCAAGCAGACTCCTCCATTCCCTCACAGCTTTGCAGTGACTCCTTCGACTCATTCCACGTCATGCCTCTGCTAGATCCAGGCTCTTTTGCTTGCGTGGTTTTTTTTAGAAAATTTGACTGAAAAACGGAATTCGACAGATGATTTTGATAGGTTCCAGAACTCATATCGAAATTTCGTTTGAAATTTTGAAATCTCCAGGCCGTAAATGATCGAAATCAATAAAAATGTCTGTTGCCTTTATCTGACCTTTAAGCTTTCTGAGATTTTTGAACTCCGCCTTCTAACCTTTGTTTATGACTCTGTTAATAAAACTTCACCTTGTTGCTTTCATGACTTCTTCCTATTCAGCTCATCAGTTCATCAATATTCCACAAGACAGGCCAGTCAAGGTGATCTGTACTTATCCCGTATGAACAGTCTTCAATATGGTCTAAAGTCAATTCGATATCTTGGTGCTAAACTTTGGAATGCATTACCAGTGGAATTCCAAAATGCTCCTTCGAAAATATCCTTCAAAAAGCAACTGAAGATTTACTTATTGAACACTGTCAATGAATAATTCTAAGCTACCCTTGCTATTTGCATGATTTCTATTTGGTTGTTTGGAATCATTTAAATCCGACCAAAATTACTAATTTCAGATTATCACAGTGTTGAAGGGGGGCTCTCTCCTCGATTAGTTTACCTATTGAGAGAGCTCCTCCTCTAAGTAATTCCCTCCATACAATTTATTTGTTTCTCTTTATTTGTATATTGTATTAATTTTCCGTATCATTGTATTAATTTTCTGTGATATTGTCTTATTCTCATGTAATTTAGTTATTTGTTGGTATGATTAATTATGAATAAATTGTATGTAGTGGAATTTAAACATGTGAAACTGAAACTGAAACTTTGAAAAGGCACTCTAAAAATGGCACAATCCTGTAATCCTTTAAAATTAAAATGTTTGCAGAGGCAAAATCACCCTAGGTTCCTTGTCTCTGCCCCCTACACAGTACTGGGGCTTTCAACAAGATCCCTCTTCTTTGTAAAGCTTTTGTTTTGAAATGTGCCAAAACTGTCTTGTGTAAAGGCCCCCTAAGGGGACTTGGGCTCTGAATCTCCAGTCCAGGGCATATTTCAAGGGGATCCAGGCTCCCTAAGGCAGGATTACCATGCTCAAGGGCTCCTTAGCATGCTTTCCAGGGTTCAGGAGGGGATCCATCTCTGAAAATTAGAGAAAACCACAATGGACATTGTTTGGGCCCTAGGGCTCCAAGCTTTCATAATGATGGGCTCAAGGGCTCCACGGACCCCCCCCCTTTTGTGAGCTGCAGTGCAAGTTGACTGTAAATTGTTTAGCATGGGGATTTCTAAATTCTCTGGCAGGGTTGCAGACAAGTTGACATTGAGCACAAAATGCACTATTGAGCTTCATTAAATGCATTAAAATTCAAACATTCTGTCGTTGTAAGACTAGCTTACATTGAGTATCTTGCAATTTTTTTTCACCACGATAAATTTCCAAATTAAAGATTTTGAGGAAACGGGCATGCTTGAATCCTCAAAATTCATCAAAAACAGTTGATCGATTTACAGCCATTTCAGATCCTTAAAACAGAGGAGTTTCTATTATTTCAAGTTGAGAATAGGCAACTCATTCGAAAGTTTTGAGAGCAAGTTTATAGTTCCTAGATAACTAAAATAGGCTTTTCTCAAGGGAAAGGATACTACTGCAAGCAATTCTTGAAGACTTTGATTTGTGTGGAAAGTTGAATTCCTTTGAAATTCAATGAGTTTACTAGGAACGTTCATGCCCAATTCTTAGGTTTCTTGAGGACTGCAAACTTTTTATTGAGACTTCCTACTGAGTTTCCTATTCCCAGCTTGAGATTGAACATGCTCTTCATTTTTTTGAAGATCTAAAATAGATGTAAATCGATCAACTGTTTTTGATCACTTTTTAGGATTTCAAGCATTCCCTTTTCCTTAAAATCCTTAAAGTGAACATGACGCAAAAATTTTATTGATGAAAGACGTCAATTTGAGTGTGCTGATTTCGGATTTCGACATTAAGCTTTCCAAAACTGAACCCTGTTTTAGTTACAGCCTTTAGAAAATCAAATTTCTTCACAAAAAACTGTCCAGGGATCTAGGTCGAGTTTTTGGACTTGTGACGTTAAGTACTTGGGTAGGATGACAGAAGATACTTGCATATCAAAGGACAGTTCTGTAGTAACAAGGGTTGTAGGGTTTTATAGTTGCCCTACAGAAAATCTCCACACTCGTATGATTTAAATGCCACGGAATTTATATTCTCGCACTATTTTGGCAATTAATTGATGTCTTTTGAACACCTGAATTCCACATATTGGCACTCAATTAACGCTTTTCTTGATGAAAGAAGTGGTATCATATTTAACCATGGCGATATTGAATTGTGACTGTCAACATGACTCAGAGAAAACAATGAAAGTACAATGGGAATGAGGTCATCCTTTCATCACAACTGTTCGCTTGATTTCCTCACGATTTCAAGTTTCAAACCATTGCAAACAGAATACAAACAGACAGCTTCGCTCGAAGAAGGACTTAAAACATTTGTTGTACAGTGTCTCAAGTGGACAGGTCGTAAGAAGAGAGGGAAAGAATTCAGACCAACAGCAGTTTGACTCTTGTTTGGTTAACTATTGCTATGCTGTGAAAGAGAGGGTCTACGGGTTTAGGCCATGTCCATTCCGTCTGGTTGGCACTCGAATGGAATACATTTATTTCGCTGTAATCGCATTTCTCAAAGTTTCATGAGGTCCAGAGATATGCGGATACTACAGAAACTTCGCTTTAGTAAGTGCTGATTTCTTTACTTAGCGCTATCAGACTAAATCAAGGACAAGTCTGGTAGTTTGGTGTCTGATCACTCTCTTGGTAAGAGAATTGAGAACCACGTAAAATCACGGATATCATACGGTCTGGTCAAGCTTCCTTCCCCAGAGTGCAGGACTTCGTCCCGTGAAATGCCAATATCCAACCGTTTACAAGCCACAAATGTCTGAAATATTTGCAACGCAGACTATCATTTACTGTTATTTCAAACCCGTGAGTTAGATATGCAAAGGTTGCTGCGAGACATGGTTTCGTGATATCCAGCTTGCAAAAAAGCGTTCTTTACCACATTGACGAGAGGAAAAATATTGAAAACATTGTAAATTTAGCAGTTGAAGTATTCAAGAAACCAGGAGTGGAATTCCGTAGTTTTGATCGGTTAAAATTGTGAAATTAAAAAATAAAGTACAACATCGGGATCAGCCATGTTTAATGTATAATATTAGACAATAAATATTTTCGCTGAAAAAATGATACAGGCTAGTATTTTAATGACGGAACAACTTTTGAAGCATTTCCATCGCCATCTTACTTATTTTTCTATAACAAATTGTGTCAGGTCACTTCCTTCTGTGTCACCCTGTAAATATCAATTGCATTTATTTCATGTGAGTTGTATTCCGTGAACTACGTCGACACAACTGGCTGATTTCATTCTTCATAAAATGTAATGCTATCGTGGCTGATGTACTCTGTGAAAGTCGCCAGGGATGGCCGATTTGTGAATGAAGGATAGGATGGAATCATCCATTTTGCAAGTCGATGTAAAATATGCCATATGTGGATGATAGCCGCATGATAGCATGTATGTTGACATCATACAGCCTTTGAAGTGACTGTGAAATACATCAACTGGATGATTGTATGATGTTTGCCATCATCCATCTGTTGGTGTGAGGTTCATGACCTGGTATGGACATGATTGACAGTTCGCTTATAAAGCAATGGAAACAATAGAAACGATGTGCTCTGTGTGCCGGACAAATGCAGAGCCCTTTCTTTTTATAGACGTTTATCATGTGTTACGTAAAAGAGGTAAAAAGCACCCGATGTGAAATCACAGGAGGTCAAACATCTTGCAGTTAGGGTTAGGGTCAAATATTCTAACGCATGACCTACCGGGATCTGTATCTTCCTTTCGATAGAATATCTTGTTGAAATTACTTGCAATAAGATTCTCTTGTCTTGCTTTTGATCAGTTCAATACAGCGCCTCAAAGAAGGCTAGCTATCAAGGCGCAGTGATAACTTAAATGCCGTTCACTATGATTAGTGTTAGTGTTGCACTGTTGTATCTCTGTATAGTTTAAAGACAAGGAATGCAACTCATTTCCAAACTGATCAGTAACAACTGTTTGTTATTATTGTAACAACTTGTGTTGTATTAACATTTGTCCAAAGATACAAAGCAACGCGTTAAAATGTTGCTAATTTATGTGGCAATATTCTTAGCCTTTCTGTGTGAATGTTTGTGAAAACTCAACTACGTTTGCAGCTTGAGCTCATGCAGTCGGCCTCATTTATCTTTCTCAGTAGGCTCTGTAACTTCCTCTAGGCCCAAAATTCGAAATTCAAACTCGACGGTACCTGCTGAGTTCGAAAAAATTTATCGTGAAAAACCGAATCTTCCCCCGTTAATCTGCAAGTGTAAGTTTTTCATGATTAACTTTTGTCGAATTCAGCAGGTTGAGTCGAGCTCGAATTTCAAATTTTAGGCCCGTATGTTATAAAAGCTGAAATCACCTGAAACCACCTCCGAATCATATTTCATATTATTTCATATTTCATATTTCATTTGTTTAGGGAGGGTTGCCCCTCAACCGAAGTTGTTTTTCAAGGGGCCCTCCAATTAAAAACTAATTACAATATACAATTAGAATGCCAAAAAATAAGAACCCATAACATTAAAAACCTATTTACAACTATATGATATTTACAATAAAAAAGGAAATTATCAACCCTGTATTGATTTTTTGAAACTACCCAAGGAGGATGCCGTCTTAGACTCAGCGGGAAGGCTATTCCATAGTTTAGCTCCCCGGAAATAAAAGCATTTTTGTCCATTTGCTGATCTTTTCTTTGGCAACCTCAAATCAGTCTCAGTTTTCCGGAGGATGCGGGAGGAGCATGCTGAGTTTTTGGTAAAGAGATTACACAAGTATTGAGGAGCCAAATCATTGAGCGACTTGAAGACCATTGTTTTGGACTCATTTCCAATGAGTTCTTCAACGGTCTTCCAGCCCAACTCTGTAATAAGTGGTCTGCTTGGGGTATCAAAGCTGCTTTTTGTTATGATCCTAGCAGCACGATTTTGAAGTTTTTGCAACTGGTTGATGTCTGTAGACCCAGCACAACCCCAGACAGAACAACAATATCGAAAGTGGGGCTCGACAATACCTGTGTAAAGAGTTTTCAAACTTGCCATAGGTAAAAAGGATTTAGCATGTTTTAAAAAGCCGATCGCCCTGGAGACCTTGATAGAAACAGCCTTGATTTGCTCTTTCCAATCTAAGTTGCAGTCGATCTGCACTCCAAGGTACTTTGTCTTTTGAACTACCTCGAGCTCATTTTCGCGTATCTTCAGTTCCAAAGCTTCATTTCGACTTCTAAGAGAGCTGCCTTTCTGCTTGGTGGATATGAGCATTGAATGAGTTTTTGCCACATTCAATGAAAGCTTATTGCCATTCAGCCACGTCTCCAGTTTCTTGAGATCGCTATTAATAGCCTCATTCAGCTGAGTCAAATCGTAAGACTGATGGCAAAGACTCGTGTCATCGGCATACATTGTCACAGAGGAATCTTGGACGGCCTGGGGAAGGTCATTGATATAAATGAGGAATAGAAGAGGGCCCAGGCATGAACCCTGTGGGACTCCCACTTCTATTTCCGCAACATTTGAATCAACACCATTAACCCTACAGAATTGTTTGCGGTTGGATAGGTAAGACCTAAACCAAGACAACTCTCGCTGCTGAACTCCATATAGTTCGAGCTTTTTGCAGAGAATATCATGGTCCACCGTATCAAATGCCTTTTTTAGGTCAATAAATACCAATCCCACAAGCTTACTGAGATCAAGCCCGTTGTACCAGTCATCACTCATTTTAAGCAAAAAAGTTAGTGTGGAATGTAGCCACAAAAACCCCGATTGGTCAGATGTAAAAAGACTATTATCTTTCATATAGTGGTACAGCTGGTTGAAAACAAGCTTTTCGAAGAGCTTTGAGATGACAGGCAAGACTGATATGGGACGATAATTGAATTTTTCAGTCTTATCTCCCTCTTTGAAAATCGGAGTAATTCTAGCTACTTTCCATGAATCTGGGAACTGGCTAGTTTCAATGGATGTGTTAAACAGGAAAGCCAGAGAGTTTTCAATGTAGGGCAAAGCAAGCTTCAAAAAGTAACTAGAGATATTGTCAACCCCAAAGCTCTTTGTTGTTTTAACCTTGGCCAATGCATCCCTGACATCTTTCAACTCAATGGTCTTGAAGTTAAACTTGGTCTTATCTTTGTTAACTACATATTCACCAGAAAGAAGGGGGTTAGCGGCAAGTTGTATTTTATCCGCTAGATCCCTACCTATTGTGCAAAAGAAATTGTTCATTGCATTAGAAACATCCTTTTTGTTCCGAGTTTCAGTACCAGATTCTTTGAGACAATCAATGCTACTTGACTTTGATCTCTTGTTGAGAAGTTCATTCATTGCTTTCCAAGATTCTTTCATATTACCTTTGCAGGCAGAGATCCTATTTGTATAATGCTGTTTCTTCAACTGAACATTAAGTGCATTGACCTTATTACGGATCTGTCTGTAAGAATCCATAAGGATTGGGGATTTGCCTTTGACTGCTGATTTTTTTAGTTTGTCTTTTGTCCGCATCAAATCCCTAAGATCCTTGTCAATCCAGGGGCAATATTTCTCAGAAACCCGAATTTCAATCAAAGGCGCATGTTTTTCAATAATCAGAGAAAACATTTCAGACCAGTAGTTGACGAGCAAATTGATATCATCGGTTTCAGTAAGCATTTGCTCCCAACATATCCCAGAAACATCGGCAAGGAATGCTTCCTCATTAAAATTTTTCATTTTTCGAGTCTTTATCTTTTTATGACCTTTTTCAACTGCTCCATTGAATTTCCGAATGCAGTAAACCATATAGTGATCACTCAAGGAAACCTCAAGCACTCCTGATTTGATAATGTTTCTGGGACATGTTGTAGCAACATGATCAATGACTGTTGCAGTGTCAAGAGTGACCCTTGTTGGTTCCTCTATGAGCTGTTTGAAGCTGAAAAGCTCATACAATGTGTTTTGCGTAGTTATCCGGTGCCTGATCAGTTGATTTCTTGGCAAGGTCACAATTTGTGTCTCCGAGGAGAATGATTTCTTTGCCCTCCTTGTCAAGGAAAGCAAGTGCTTTTTCCAGCTTATTAAAGGAATCAACTGGGTCATTTGGTGGTCTATACCAAGCAACAACAAGAAAGGGTTTGCTTTTAGGAGGAGATATCTCAACACAGAGAAGTTCTAGTCCCTCTGAAGGCACATCAAGCCTGGGTGTCATTTTTATGGAGTCTTTAACATAGAGTGAGATACTGCCTCCATTACAAGTCCTGTCAAGACGCTGTTGTTGATACCCTGAAATTTCAGTCAGTTTTTTTGGCACAGAACCGTCGAGCTTAGTTTCATTTGGGACAAGAATATGAATTCCCTTGTCATTTAAAAGCAACTTAATTTCATCATGGTGACTACGCAGACCGTTGATATTCAGGGATGCAATTGCCATACCCCTCTGAAAACCAAGAGGCCGATGAGACCCAGTAGGCTTAGTATCACGATCACCGGCATCCTCCCATGATGGTTCACAAGTAGCATCCAACTCATTGTTTACTTCACAACACTTCGTTTCATTCAGTCAGAAACGAAGTGCACGTAGAAGATTATCTTCAAGTAAAGAATCTCCTACTTTATTCAAATGTAAACGACTACGGTTAAGATGTTTCCTTGGGTCGATATTATCATGTTCAATAAATGCATAATCATTCTCTGAGCAAAAGTCAGCAGGAACGAAATTCAACGAAAAACGAAACGAACGAGGTACATGTTCCCTTATATCAATTCTTCTCCATTACATGTGAAGCGATCACAAGTCATACAATCACTTGGCTCTAGGAATTCTTCTAAATTAATTATATGGATTGTTTTAGAAAATATTCCTTTTTAACGACTTGGCAAACAATTTTCTTAGCAAACGATCGCATCTTGCCGGAATCATCCTTTTCAACCAGAAGACTTTAATCAACGCAAATCCTTACAGCATAATTTGTCCGATTTTATCAAACTTTTGTCAGAAAGTCAAAACTCCCCACTTTTGTCAGCAGAAAGTCCTAGAGAGTCTAGATTCTTTCCAGGAAGGATAAGATCTTCCAAGAAAAGCATGAAAGTGAATTGGAGAGTCATGTTAAATAAGAGCTTTTGAAATATTTTCCTTGACTTCCGATCATAGAGCTGTCAAGGCTTCCATTTTGGGGGTAGGCAAATTGGGGTGTGACAATCGTAAACAAGGTAAAGTGTGGTTTTTCAAGATTTTTTTCCTGAAGGTGGTATTCGTGAAAACTGCCACAAAAGTAGAACGTTTCCAATTTAGAATCAGCAGAGATGGGATGTAGACAGGCATTCTGACTAGATCAAAGAAGATTAAGGCCACAATAAACTTTTTATGTTAATTTATAAAAACGGCTGTTACAATTTGATTAAAAATTCTGTTTAGAGCCAAACGTGGTATTCGGCAGAAGTGTTCTAAGCCAAAGTAACGGGCATGTCCTCAAAAGATATTCCTGGCGGGCTCCGTCCCCAGATCTCTTCTATCTGTGCGTTGTTGATGTACCTTCTTTAGTTATTACGTACATGTGAATTGAATAGCCTCATTCTAATACCCTCCCAATTTATTTGCCCTGGTCACGCCGCTGCGTGAATTCATGATGAAATTTTTGCCATAGAATTCTTATTCTAAACAAAGTTTCTGCGGTTAGCGGTTACTGCCGAAAAACCGGTGCGGTTAACGAATATTGGAACAAAAATGTCGCAGTTATGCGGTTACCGGACCCCCTATAATGGTCCCACCTGAGTATCTGACTGACTTTCTTCTTTTTTCGATCTTTTAAACTCATGCCATACTCAGTGCTTAGATCCATAAATATATCGAATACAATTATCCTAATTTTCCTGTGGATTGGTAAAGTGCGAGTTGCGAGTTACTAGTTGTAAGTTGCTCGTGTTTTGCGAGTTGCAAATTGTGAGTTGATAGTGAAAAGTGCTAATTGGTACGCTTAAATTGCGAGTTACAAGTTCCTTAAAAAACTTCGAATTTCTATCTGTCTAAAAAGCTGCAATTTTTTGGACAGCCTTATGAAATCAGGGATTTACAGAAGCAGGGATGGAAAAAATAGTGGACCACAGCACCAATGGTCCCAGAAATTTTTCCAGGTCTCCAGAAAGAATGAAAAGTAGAAAAGAGAAGGGACAATTTTTTGTCAAGATCTTAAAGGCTGTCTTAATTGATAGCCGTTATTAAATATGTTGTTACCAACAGACCTAGAAATTTCACAAAAAAAATACTGTATCATTCACAAGTCTTGATGTGGTCAGCTGAAAAATCAACAAAGCCTTGTTGTCAAGGTTAAATAACTTGAATGCACAGCTTAAACGCGAGTATTTCTCTGAAAAAATCACGCAGTTTCAAGGTGACCTCAAGAAAACTTGGCAAACCATCAACCAAGTTGTTAACAAAAAGTCGAACACTACAGTTGTGCCTAATCTTACTGTAGACGGGCAAACAATTAGGGGTAAAAAAGCAATTGCATCATCAATGAATGAGTACTTCTGCAACATTGGGAATATACTTAGTGAGAAAATTCCCAAGAAAGCCAATCCACTCTTGTCTGGTGAATACCCATTTGAAACTCCTCCATTAAGTTTCTCTTTTTCAGCCATCATGACAGATAAATTATCATCAACCTTGAATAAGATGAAGACATCACATGGTTCAGGTCACGATGGCATTGCGAGCTTTTATTTGAAGATTGCTTTGCCAGTTGTCGGCAGGTCCTTGTGTGATCTCTTCAATAAATCATTGTTTGCAGGAAAATTCCCGGAGGACTGGAAAATAGCGCGTATTGCACCCATCTTCAAGAGTGGCGCAAAGGATGACAGGTCTAACTATAGGCCAATATCAGTTCTTCCTTTCATATCTAGGCTATTTGAGAAATTAATTTTCAATCAGTTTTATGAATACCTGGATGCAAATAAATCACTATATGAGCATCAGTCTGGTTTTCGACTTTTACACTCGGTAGCCACAGCCCTTATGGCTAGCACCAATGATTGGTACCTGAATATAGACAAAGGAAAATACACTGGTCTAATCTTTATTGACTTGAAGAAGGCTTTCGACACGGTTGATCATGAAATCCTACTGAAAAAACTGAAAATGTATGGAGTGACTGGCCTGGAACATGACTGGTTTACATCATATTTGGATAACCGTAAACAATTCTGCAGGGTGGATGGCACCTCCTCTGATGTGAAGGGAATAAATTGTGGAGTTCCTCAAGGCTCTTGTCTTGGTCCACTCTTGTTCCTGATTTACATCAATGATTTGCCTTCTTCCTTGCAGAAATCCCATGTCAGCATGTATGCTGATGACACGGCCATTTCCCTCTCTTCAAAAAGTATTGATGACCTGCAAAATGACCTAAACTTAGATCTTTTGAAGCTACAGGATTGGTTGCATGCAAACAAACTTTCTCTGAATGTTGTGAAAACGCAATCACTTATTATAGGCTCTGGTCCAAACATCCGTAAGATCGAAAGCCAGCCTGATGCTCCACCATCTTTTTCTATAGGTGATCAGGACATTGAAATGATTACCAACACAAGATACTTAGGTGTTCAGATAGACAGTAAACTCAACTGGGACAAGCATATCGATACCATCAAGACCAAGGCTAATCGAGCCCTTGGACTTATTAAGTATTCTAAGAAATATCTTCCATCTGACGTACTCATCAAAATGTATAGAGGGATTGTTGAGCCCCATTTGAGCTACTGTTGTTCCGTTTGGGGCTGCTGTAGTGAATCAAAGCTTGACGTCTTGCAAAAAATCCAAAATAGAGCTGCCAGAATTGTAACTGGCAGCCCATACGATGCGTCTGCTGCTCCGATAATTCAGAATCTTGGATGGTCAACTATCAGTAATCTTGTAAGAAAGGAGACAGCCACGCTAACTTACAAGTCTTTAAATTCGCTTGCACCAGACTACTTGAGAAAATTATTCGCAAAATGTTCGGATGATAGAGAACGGTTTCTGCGTTCATCAGAAACTGATCTTAAGATACCGCTGCTAAAAACGATCAATGGCCAAAAGGCCTTTTCTTATCGAGGTGCAAAACTGTGGAACAGTCTAGAAAGAGCTACTAAATTGGCCCCCTCCCTGAAAATCTTCAAAGATCATCTATAGTCGGGGACAACTCTTATTTTATCTTTACGTTCTTTTTTTTAGCATTAGTTATATAAATTGTAAATTGTGAATTAGGTTAGGTTAGTAAATTGTAAATTAGGTTAGGTTAGTAAATTTCCTTTGTTATTAGTATTAGTGCTTATTTTTATCTTTTAAAACAGGTCAGGTTGAAAAACATATATATGTATGAACCTTTAACCTGTATAAATATTATAAAATGAAATGAAATGAAAATGGTTAGATCTTCGTCTCTCTTTCCCGAGGAGCATATCTTTTTCTTGGAATCCCCGACCGAATTGTTGTTGGTTTCTTCTCTTTTCGATTCGCTGATCACCGGAAATCACCTGGAGATCACCCGAGAACATAACTGTAACTATCCTCGCTTTTATCATTTGTCTTCTGCCCCCACGAGAGACGGTGATCAAATCGCTTTTATTCCGCATGTAAAGCCTGGTTTTCATTAAATCATAATTCATCGCCGATCATTGTCTTACAGCATCGCCGATGATCGCCGATGCCGTAGGACAATGATCGGCGATAAATTGCGATTTGATGAAATCCAGGCTTTATGCAAAATGAATACAATCAACATATAAAAAAACGGCTATTACTAAAATAGGGAATCGGGGAATCAGGGAATAGGGGAATCGGAGAATCGGGGAATCAGTGAATATGGAAACGGTAAGAGATATCAGTATGCAGATTGTGGTATAATACATACATTCATACATACATACATACATACATACATACATACGTACATACATACATACATACATACATACATACATACATACATACATACATACATACATACATACATACATACATACATACAAACTTACATACATACATACATACATACATACATACATACATACATACATACATACATACATACATACATACATACATACATACATACATACATACATACATACATACATACATACATACATACATACATGCATACATGGTTTTTATGAGCATATCCACAACTAAAGTGTGGCTCTTCAACTCTAGCTAAAAAGGTTTTGTTCCCTATGTTTACAATCAAATTGAAGAAAAAGTAAAATAAAATTGAAAATGAAAGAATTGTAAAAACGCCAAAATGAATAGTTATTAAAGATTTAGAATAAAAGTGAATTGGCAAGTCGTTCGTTAGCTTGCTTAAAAAGATGTTTCCGTAAGCTATTACAGAACGAGGGTAGAGTTGTTTCGTGTCGAACAGTAGATGGCAGTCTGTTGAATTGTTTGCTGGCTTGATCTTGAAACGTCCCTTTTATCATCGAGGACATCAGCTTTAAGTCGTTACTACTACGGAGCATGCGTCCTGTCGTTTTGATTTCTATTTGATTGATAGTTGGCCAATTTTCATAATGAATAGCTTTGTATGTAAGCTTCATACAGTTGAACGCCCGTCTCTCTTCTACAGGAAGCCAGCTCAGTTTTAGGATATCTTTGGTGGAGACATATTTGCCGAAAACAAAACTCGCAGCTGCCTTCTGTAATCGTTGCAATTTGTTAACTTGTGCAATAGTCAAGGGTGCATAGACATGATCGTTAAAGTCAAGCTTTGATAATATTAAGCATTCTGCAAGTTGTTTTCTCAGCTTAAACGTTGTGAAATTTTTTAGTTTTTTTAAGACCGCAAGTTTTCCGTAGCAGCTTGATATGATTTCTTGCAAGTGATTTGACCAGTCTAAGTGTTTATCTAGGTAGATGCCAAGTAGACGTAGGTTGCTTTCTAGGTCAAGAGGCTTTTCACCCATTGATAAAAAAACTGGTATGTCACTCAGGTGATGTCTATTGTGTAGTTGATTAGACGAACAGATGAAATACTTTGACTTGATAGCATTGACAGCCAGAGAATGATCGCTCGACCAGGTTTCTAACTTGATAAGAGAATCATTCAATTTATTTACAGCATTTTGGATGTTGGAAGGTCTGCATGATTCATAGATCGTATTGTCATCTGCATATTGAATCGATTTTGATGGAAGGCATTCTTTAAGATCGTTCACGTACAGGTTGAACAGAAGTGGGCCTAAAATGGAGCCCTGCGGAACACCAAAGTATGTTGTCATGAATGTAGATTTCTTAGAGTCAAGTTGCACGTACTGTTTGCGTCTACTGAGGTAGCTTAACGTCCAGTGGAGAAATTCTCTTGAGAAACTGTATTTGTGCAACGTTTTGATCAGGGTATCATGCGAAATAGTATCGAACGCTTTGGAGAAATCAATGAGTACGATTATCGATAGTTCACTCGCACTCATTGCTTTCTTGATATCATCTCTTAGCTTTAGCAAAGCCGAACCAGTCGATAAACAAGTACCATTTTCAAGTCTATTCCCAAATATCAAGGGAATTTCCCATGGTATCTAGTCAGAATACTCAATCAAAATTGCAGTTTCTGAAAAGTTACTAATATGGGGAATATGGAGACTAAAAGCTTTACAGACGAAAGAAGCATATCAATCGATAGCTCTTGGCCTCCAGGTTTCAAAAATTCAACAATCTAACTCGAATGTAAAACATGGATTCCACAATCGGGCAACAAAGTCGGGGAATCGAGGAATATGGAAGTTACATAGCATAAGCTATGAGAAAATTTTGAACGGCAGCATGCAGTTCTCCTTGAAATTAAGTCAATTTCCAAGTTTCGTATTTATATCTTGGATAGTTTAGCCGTGGCAGAGCTCTGAAGTTTGCATTTTTTGTCACTTGGGAACATGAATCTATTCAATCTATTTCTGCGCGGCACAACTTGGTGTCATGTCCTCACGAAGCTTAGTTGTCGGTGTTAATAGCAACTCTCGTGGGCTATGTTGAACAATGTTCAAACCATTGAAAAAGTCTCTTGTCCATGGCTATTGAAATCAACGCGTTCCTATTGTTCATTCATTCAAGCCTGCTGGGGCACTGGCTTCGTCAGTTTCACGGGGGCTACATCGGTTCTAAGGGCGTATTCTCTTGGGCATCTTCTGAAAACGGTAGAGTTGGTAGAAGATAAAATCCCATTCTTTTGGTACCCTTCTATCGAAAACGGTAGACTTCGCAGACTTCAGATCGCGTTTTGTCAAATCCCATTCTTTTGATCATTCTGTTTTCGGTAGACTTCCGAGAGATTTTTGACGTATTCTTTCGGGCTCTTCTGAAGACAGTAGAGATTCAAGGCTTCGGAAACCTTCTGCTCCTGAAGCTGGCAGACTTTTGAAAGATCGCAGAGAGCATTGTTTCGTGAATGAAAAAGTTTTCAAAAGCATTCGAAAAACAATCACACTTTGCAGATTCGTTTCTTTTGGGACATTTTATTGCAATGTCTTCAATTCACTCGGTCGAACAACAAAAATCGAACTCTCATCTTTTCAGGATTCCCATTCTTTTGGTATTTTTCTCTGTGAAGTCTGCCAACCCTACCGTTTTCAGAATGTGTATTCTTTTGGCACTTTTCTCTGCGAAGTCTGCCAACTCTACCTTTTTCAGAATTCCCATTCTTTTGGTAACTTAAATTTTCTCTGCGAAGCCTACCGTTTTCAGAAGACTTCACAGACTTCAGATGCACAAAAGAATGCTCCTTAAATCTATCGCTTCAATTTTGCATGTACTTGAAACCCTAAAGACTATACTTTGACAAAGGTGATCGAAACTGTGTGCATTTGGAATGGAATTCTTGCATTCAGAAAATAGGAACCAAATTAAGAAATAGTGAGTATTAACATACAAAAACTTGGAGTTTGTCTGAGGAGTACATACTAAGAAAGTTTTATAAGTTAAAGGCAAGGGTGTTATGCAAATATACAGAGAGGGAGCCTTATAGTAATGGGAAAATTCAAAATATATTTTCTGGAATAGGAAGCTTCGTAGGAAACTGCGAGGAATTTGTGAAGTTTGAAATAAAAGCTGCGTAGGAAACTGCGAAGGACTCGTAGTGCGAGGAGCTGCAAAAGAACTGCAAAAACGCTGAGCAAATCCTGCTCAGTTTCCTACGCAGCTCCTACTACAATCTTATTTTCGAATTTGCCAATTATTCCTGGGCTCCCTTACCCTGGGTACCAGACTCTCGAGTCTGGTACCCAGGGTTGGGCTCCCTCTGAAATGTCATTAAACATTTGTCATTGAATAATGTTAACTAAACCGTGTATTTGGATGGGAATTTCGCACTCCAAAACGCCAAAAAATATCAAAATGTCTCACAACTTTTGGCGAAAAGCCTTTATTTTCAAGAAAAATCTGCAAAAAATCTCTAAAGTCCTATTCTTTAAAAAAATTTCGTACACTTTCTTGCTTCGACAAGAAAGGTGTACTGCTAAAAGGTTCTTAGTTCAACATGAGAGATTTTGTATTTTAATGCTCACAATTTTCTTAATTTATTTCCTATTTTCTGAATGCATGAATTCCATTCCAAATGCACTCAGTTTCGATAACTTTTGTCAAAGTATAGGCTTTAGGGTTTCATGTATATGCAACATTGAAGCGATGGATTTAGAATCGATGTAGCCCCCGTGAAACTTGATGAAGCCAGTGCCCCAACAGGCTTGAATGACTGTACAATAGGAACACGTTGATTTCAACAGCCATGGACAAAAGACTTTTTCAATGACTTGAATATTGTTCGACATAGCCCACGAGAGATGCTATTAACGCCGTCAACTAAGCTGCGCGAAGACATGACACCGAGTCGTCCCGCACAGAAATAAATTGAATAGCTTCATGTTCCCAAGTGACAAAAATGCAAACTTCAGAGCTCTGCTACGGCTAAACTATCCAAGATATAAATACGAAACTTGGAAATTGACTTAATTTCAAAGAGAACTGCATGCTGTCGTTCAAAATTTTCTCATAGCTTATGCCGCTTCCATATCCCCCGATTCCCCGATTCCCCGACTTTGTTGCCCGATTGTGGAATCCATATTTAACATTTTTGTTGAATTTTTGAAACCTGGAGGCCAAGAGCTATCGATTGATATGCTTTTTTCGTCTGTAAAGCTTTTAGTCTCCATATTCCCCATTTTAGTAATTTTTCAGAAACTGCAATTTTGATTGAGTATTCTGGCTAGATACTACGGGGGATTCCCTTGATTTTTTGGGAAGAGACTTGAAAATGGTATTTGTTTATTATACCACAAACTGCATACTGATATCTCTTACCGTTTCCATATTCCCCTGTTCCCCGATTCCCCAATTTCCCGATTCCCTATTTTAGTAATAACCAAAAAACTGCTAATCATGTGAAGGCTCTATGCATAGAAATCAATGGACTGAATTGTTTGTCAGAAAAAATTTCACTTAGTGCACATCACCTAATAATTGCATTGAGAACTCCCCAATGCCCGATCTATCAAAGATTATCACACCTTAGTTTTGGAGAAACACCCGGATTACCGCCTGCATCGATCAAAGTGTTCTCATAAAATAGTTACTTTAATCTTTAATGAAGGGGTTTTATTTTAACACGAAACATTGTTCCATCTTAAAGTGAATATGAGACAAAAATTTTTATTGTCTAATATCATGCATTAAACATCGCTCGTCACGATGGTGTACTTTATTTTTTAATTTAGACGCTTATTTCGTCAGAAAATGGGGTTGAGCAACTCTTATTTTGACCTACTCTTCTGATTACAGGACCTCCTTTTGTTATTGCCTGGGGTTGATTACCAGGCCTCTGTGACGTAAAGTGTTTGTGGAAAGAGAGCACCATGCAATGCTTCATACATGAAGCCATTACGAAACCTTGATAAGTGGTCAGGTTTGGATTGTTTATTCACCATTTTAACCGATCAAAACTTAGGAATTCCATTCCTGGTTTCTTGAATACTTCAACTGCTAAATTTACAATGTTTTCAAATATTTATTCCTCTCGTCAATGTGGTAAAGAACGCTATATTTGTAAACTGGATTTCATGAAACCATGTCTCGCAGCAACCTTTGCATATCTAACTCACGGGTTTGAAATAACAATAAATGATAGTCTATGTTGCAAAGATTTCAGACATTTGTGGCTTGTAAACGGATGAATATTGGCATTTCACGGGACGAAGTCCTGCACTCTGGGGAAGGAAGCTTGACCAGACCGTATGATATCCGTGATTTTACGCGGTTCTCAATTCTCCTACTAAGAGAGCAAGTGATCAGGCACTAAACTACGAGACTTGTCCATGATTTACTCTGATAGTGCTAAGTAAAGAAATCAGCACTTACCAAAGCAAAGTTTCTGTAGTTTCAGCATATTCCTGGACCTCATCAAACTTTGAAAATGCGATAACAGGGAAATAAATGTATTCCAGTCGAGTACCAACCAGACAGAATGCACATGGCCTAAACCCGTGCACCCTCCCTTTCACAGCATAGCCATAGTTGACCAAACAAGAGTCAAACTACTGTTGGTCTGAATTCTTTCCCTCCCTTCGTACGGCCTATCCACTTGAGATACTGTACAGCAAATGTTTGAAGTCCTTTTTCGAGCGAAGCTGTCTGTTGTACTCTGTTTGCAATGCTTTGAAACTTGAAATCGTGAGGAAATCAAGCGAGCAGTTGTGATGAAAGGATGAGCTCATTCTCATTGTACTTTTGTTGTTTTCTCTGAGTCATGCTGTTAGTCACAATGCAATATCCCTGTGGTTAAATATGATACCAATTCTTTCATCAAAGAAAGCGTTAATTGAGTGCCAATTTGTGCAATTCAGGTGTTCAAAAGATATCAATTGATTGCCAAAATAGTGCGAGAATATAAATTCCGTGGCATTTAAATCATATGAGTGTGGAGGTTTTCTGTAGGGCAACTATGAAACCCTACAACCCTTGTGACTACAGTACTATCCTTTGATATACAAGTATCTCCTGTCATCCTACCCAAACACTTTACGTCACAAGTCCGAAAACTCGACCCAGATCCCCGGACTTGTTTGTGAAGAAATTTGATTTTCAAAAGGCTGTAACTAAAAAACGGTTCAGTTTTGGAAGTTTAATGTCGAAATTCGAAATCAGCATACTCAAATTGACGTTTTTCATTAATAAAAATTTTCGCGGACAACGGAAAAAATCTCTGACAGCTGTGTATAGTTTTCGTATACTCAATGAAATTTCACCTTGTCAAGTAATACCTTTTAATATCATAGGAAAATGGAGAAGGAGAGAAAATTCTTCATTAAATATGTATCACCGCCTCTTCATCCTTCTTCCTGTGTATCATGCCCAGATGTTTTAAATGATGAAGTCGTAGAATGGAAAGAAAGGATGAAATATTTCTATGAAGACTTTGATTGGCTGCTGAGATTGCCAGATGCACTATTCTGGAGACAGGTTAGTAATTGTTTACTTCAAATTGATATGCCTCACTTTTGTTAAATTTTCAACTCCAGTCTCAGTTTCAGCTTCATATTTCATGACACGGCTGTGTGACAACAGTTTGTAAGCAACACAGCAGAAATACTGTCTAAATTTAACAAATCAATGTTCATCTCTCTCAGACGTATTAGCCTTGTGGAAAGAGAGTGGCAAGATCACTGCTGCAAGAGTGGTACTTATTATTATTTATGTCCATTCTATTTTAGTTCTAAGTCAGAAAAGTTTTGCACATTACCCTCATGATCATTATCTGGTTTGATGAAGTGAAAATTACAAATTTTGGACTCTTAGAAGTGCTGCTATCTAAAGCTTTGTTCAAATTAGGTCAATGAACTCACATGGGTGCTGGGGTCGTTAGAGTTTTTGGAAACAGACAAAATGAAGTACCCATAAGAGTGTAAGTGAACGTCAGTTCAATGAACCTGATAGCCTTGATGGCTGCCAGGATAAAACTAATTTGTTTCCCAATGATTAACAGGACCTCCTTTTTGTTATTGCCGTTTCCTTTTGTTGTCTTGTCAGTGTTCTAAGTTATTCTATTTCAGTGAATCTAGTGACGCCAGTAACTCCAAAGACAGGGCAGTCTGTAAACCACGGAATCACGAAACGACGAAACGAAATGACGAAACGACGGAACGAAATGACGGAATCATAAAATAATACAGTATCTCTATTTGGTACGCTCCTACTAACTCTAGACACTGTGCCAATGACCCAAGTTTCCTTCTTTCTCAGTGGAAAACTAAGACTTTGGTAGAAATGGTGTCAAAAGAGCAATGCAAGTGACAAGTTACGGGGCATTCCACGGTGCTTCCCATCGCTGTGCACTGTTCAAATCATTGATTTTTGTGAATGCACCAACGTACACGTATTTTTGTTTTGCTCTAAGAAACTGAGGTCCAGCGCTGGTAGGCAGTTTCTTTAATTTTAGGACCATTTTGCTGCCAAAAGTTTCGTACGTGTTTTTGTCAAAAGGGCTGGCGCCCAGATCACCTATTCATCCACTGTAATAAGGTCTGAAAGCAAGTACACTTATTTTGTTATGAGAAACGCCTTATAACAAGCTCTACTCTCAGATCGCCAAAAGAATAAGAAGCTCCAGTACTGGCAAAATATCTTTAGAAACTATTTATCTTGCTAATGGAAATTCTTAACATATTTTGACTTTACTTTACTTTTTTCCTGTATCAAATTACTCGAAAGGCACCTAACTCACGTCTAAGTATTGCAAAGACTTCAAAAAAGCTTCCTTTGAAATGTTCAAGAGGAAAGACGAAGCAAGTACATCAGAATGACTGTCATGGAACCTTAACTCATAAGAAACTCTGACTACTCAAATTCTGATAGTTTTAAGAAACTTTCAGTACTGGCCGAAATCTTAGTTTCTTATGAAGAAAATGCATGTAAATTCTTAGTTTCTTATAAAAAATACACGTATTACGTTGAATGTAAGTTGTGGCTTATTCCTGCTATTTCCTTAGAAAGCATAAATTCCTTATACTTAGGTATAATGTCGAAGAAAATGCCCGAGATCTTATCTTGAGGGCGCTAACAAAAAGAACCTTGAATATTCTTTCCTTTTGACGGTTGAATATTGATCATTTCTTTCTTGACAGAAGCCATGTAAAATACGTGTACGTTGCTGTTTTCATAAACATCTATGATTTGAACAGTGCACAGCGACGAGAAGCACCGGGGAATCTCCCGCAACTTGCATTGCGCTTCTGGCGCTATTTTTACCAAAGTTTTAGTTTTCCACTGAGAAAAAAGGAAACTTGGGTCATTGGTACAGTGTCTAGAGTTAGTGGTAGCGTTCCAAATAAAGATATTGTATCATTTTATGATTCCGTCATTTCGTTCCGTCGTTTCGTGATTCCGTGGTTTACAGACTGCCCAAAGACAGCAACAACCTTCTGAGAAACAGGTTTTTTATCTTGAATACCTGCTTTGTACTATTTAGTAAAAAAACAATGATCACCGTTTGAACGGCCACTACTTATCCTGCGTGCAGGCAATGTTATGTGGTCTGTCATAGCTATCAATATAAACGACGAAGCACGACTTACTTAGGCCTTAACTCAAATTCTAATGTTCTCAGAAAGTCCCATATGTAAAACCTCAACACGAGCACGAGGCACAACAACAACAACAACAACTATAACATCCTCCTTTCTCTAGTAAAACAACGACTCAAGCATTAAGCGTTTTATTTTCCAGGTTCATATCTTTGTGGACGTTTTATCAATCGGCCATAACGACTTCTGTAGTGAACTGGTTTCGATTCCTCTGGAGGGGGTCTAGGAACAAGAGTTGCACTTGTGTCAATGTTATCTTTCATGCTCGGTGCTACATCACTCGAAATCTCTACATCACTGTCTGGAGCTTGGGAATCTTTATTGAAGGTTTCTTTCGTCTTCAAAATATCTCTACGGTTGCGTCTATGAACCTTTCCTGTCTCTGCTTCAACTTTGTACGATCTTGGTTCTTGCAGTTTGGCAACAACGGTACCTTTCTCATCCCAGAATTTCCTTGGATAGGTCTTTTGTCTCAAACGAACAGTGTCACCGACCTTTAACTCTGGTAAATTTCTACATTGCTGGTTGTAATATCTCTTGGTGTACTCGATTTTCTGAGTATCTGCTGAATAAGTTGTCGCTTTCATTGCTGGCAAAGTTGTACGTATATCTCTTCCCATAAGTTTTTCTGCAGGGGATAGTGAGTCATTTGAAATTGGGGTAGTACGCAAGGCTAGTAATGCAAGATAAGGATCTTCTTTGTTCGCAAGTGCTTTCCGTCTCTTCACCGTTTGAATATTTCTTTCAGCCATCCCGTTTGATTTCGGATGATAAGGACTTGATGTAGTCAGCTTAAAGTCCCATCCTCTTTGGAATTTCTTGAACTCGGTTGTGTCAAAAGGGTTATCGCTAATGACATTTTTTGGAATACCGTGTCGAGCGAATATAGACTTCATGTACGTTATAATTGTAGGACTCGAAGTATCGGGCAGCAAGCATATTTCAATGTACTTTGAATAATAGTCTGCTATCAATTTGCCCTTGGGTTACAATATTCTTGAAATTTTTCCAGAACGACATCAAAATCGAATTTGTCATCTTCCTCTGTGAAAGTAAAAGTGTTATAAATCTCCCTTCCTTTCTTTTCGATATAGGGAAGTAGAATCGAAGTTTTTACTTTGTGGTCTTTCTCATCACTTTCGGTAGCCGTCAGATACAGCTCAAGCTCCTGACGCCAAATCTTCCATTGCTCAGCTACATTTCCATCAACGATCAATGAAGATGGAGGCTCCAATTTATCCATCACGCGGCCTAAATATCTTTGAGCAATAACAACACACCTGACACCATGTTATGTGGTCTATCATAGCTATCAATATAAACGACGAAGCACGACTTACTTAGGCCATAACTCAAATTCTAACGTTCTCGCGAAAGTCCCGTATGTAAAGCCTCAACACGAGCACGAGGCACAACAACAACAACAACAACAACAACAACAACAACAACAACAACAACAACTATATCAGACAATACCCAGGGAAAACGTATAGTCTGCATAACCCCGCTCAATGTTGCGTATTGTATGAGTCAGCATTTCATTTCAATAACATTTTGAATGGCCGCTTCTACTCAGCGTCTGTGTATTGTCTGCCGTAGGGTACTTAGAATTCCAGAGTATTAAGTTGTTAACGTAGTCTGCTTAGAGAACTAAGTAAAAGCTAAGATTAAATCATATGATAGCTGTTCTCAGATCTGATTGCTTCCTTGATTCGCAGGAACGCGATATCATTGGTTGTTACAACAAAGCATCTCCTTTGTTATCACGTAAATGCTTAAGCAAGCACTACATAACAACGAGCGGCGTTCCGTAGACTATACAATTTTCTTGGGTATAGTCTGCACACAGGCTACTGGTCCCTGGATATCAAGGCAATGACACTGGCATCTATATTATTCAAAAGTGGACATGTATGCTCAAATAGATTTTTAGATTTACCTGACCGAAAGGGGCAACTATGTTTTGAAGTTATTTGAAATTTTATTTGGGATTTCTTCAAGAAGACACCGTAAGAAAAGGTAAAAAATTACCTATCTAAGCCATGGAATGATAAGGGTAGCGTCAATGGTTTATGAAGTGTTAACCAACGACGAAGTTGTGAAATAACCAATCAGTGCTTTTGAGTTGTTAGGCCTCGTTTCCACATGATCGCAATGACCGCTGGTCAAGCAAGGATCGCACAAATTTGTGACCAGCAACTGTCAGCGAGCCCTGCGTCATGTAGTTTCCGTTTATCACAACGATCGCAAAAATCTTAGGGACCTGTTTTTTTTTACTGCCAGAAAATCCGCCATTTTGAAAGTCAAAAAATTACAAAAATGAGCACTAGAGAAGCAAACCGTAATGAAATTGCACGAAACTTTGGTCAAGTATGTATTTTCACAGACCTAGACAGATAAAAGTAGACGAAAATGTGATTTCAGAGTACTTTACGAGATATGAGTCATTTTAGGATTTCGCTCACAAGGTACTCTTTCTCGAACGAGGATAAGTAAAACCTAAATCAATACTTCGTTAACTCTGAAGACCCCGAAGAACACTTTTTAGTTAGAAATGAACAATCTATGAGCATCTTAGTTGCCAAGAAGGTTCTAGGACAGTTTTTGAAAGTAATGCAACTTTCCCGCCCACGTTTGAAGCATTCCTGTGCCCACAGCAATGTGTCAATTCTTTCTCATTTGTCCGAGTGACAAAAGGGGAGTAGCTCGAGAGCAAATAGACCCTAAAACACAAGGACCTACCAATGTCCCCAAAATTCTTAAAAACGTGTTAGATTTGTCACAAAAATGTTTGTGCTCCTTTCAGGAATTATGAAACCCATCAACATAACAAACTCAAGAGCAGCTAAAGAGCTAAAAGTCTTCGAGAACGTTAAGTAGCTCGTAGCTCAAAATTGGTAGAGAGCTTAAAAGTGGCCTAGCAAGCTGGCCTTCAAAGATTTGGAGCAGTTACAAATGGGCATGCAACTGTCAGGTAAAAATGAAACTTTAAAATCAATTAGGTTAGAAAAAAAGGACCGAACAGTTATCGCGCACTCCCTGCTTTTTTAAGTAAAAATTGGAATGTCCTTGCGGTCACAAGGATCCTTTGCTCTGGAACTGCTCATTGTTTAAATCTACTCCCAAAATCCATTTTGTAGATCCATCTCCACCGTAAATAGCTTGGTAAAAGCTCTTGTCATCGAAATTTTGATTAATTCTGTTACTTAAGTTCTAAGCTTTTCTGTTTTATATAAATGAAAAATCCTTGTTTTGATAGAAGGACTCTTTGCTCCTGCAGTACTCTTGCGCTTATAAAATGAGCTCTTAAGATTCTATGAAGTCCAAAGATAGTCCTAACACTGATTTACTGTTGATAACATTAATGAGTAGGTTAAGATTGAACCAGCAAGAGGTCTGATAAGTTTACATCTCAAGGACTGTTGTGCCCACTTAGTGCTCTTTTTTAACATCTCACATAACAATAGCACCAATAATACAGTCTTCAATCAACCTGCATTGCATCGCCGACAACACACCAAGTTAAGATCCATTTATCGTTTAAAGACTTTTTAGCTCATTCGATCCAAGGATTTAGTGGCTCACCAACTTCTCCTAACTTTGACCGTCTATTGCTCGAGAACAATGGGACATAGAATCATGGAGAAAAAAGAACTTAGAAATTCAATGTTTTCTCCTTTGAACGTTAATTCCGCTGACATATGAAAAAGGAACCACGAGTTCTCATATCAAATTTAGTTTAGATAGTCAAAAATGGCAGTTTTCTGCCACTCAAAAAACATGTCCTTAGAAGTTTGGCACCGTAAAAGATAACAAAGAAATATCTCGTGAAAGGGAGGCCTCGATCGCTGAAATTCATGCTCAGTCGGCTTCCCTTTCACTCAAGGATAGCTGCAATCGCTGAGATAGAAAATTTTTCTACCTCAAACGCAAGGATCACTGGCAACGCAACTATCGCTGACAAACTGAACAAGACAGTCTCCATTTCGACGCAACGATCGCTGGTTACAAAATTGTGCGATCCCTGCTTGCGTCACCAGAGATCCTTGCAATCATATAGAAGCCAGGCTTCTAGAGAACCAGGCTTTACACGCATTTATTATTATCAGTATCAATTTGTTTTAAGTTGGCAACTTACATAGCTATAACAAGTAAAAAGCTAATTCAAGCCAACAAAGATCTATCTTTACAAGCATTTAAGGTTTTTACAACCCGACTAAGGGACAAATTACTGATTTTTTCGTTCATCTTCCTTGAAATAAAAAAATCACGTACGAAAATCACAAAAATCACAGAGAAATCGCATGCAAAAAGCACAAAAGTCACAAATCACTGAAAAATTACTAAGAAATCACACGAAAAAATCACTAAAAATCACCTATATCACAAAAAATACGTGAAGAAATCACGCGATTCTAAAATTACAACATCACAAATGGAACAAAGGGAAGAGAACCAATTGACTCCCCTAAGAGTCATCACTGTCGCTTCTTAAAGAGAATGCGACAATACGTAGAAAACAAAGAGGATCCCTTAAGATTCGTTCGCTAGATTCTAGGATACCCTCCCTTCCCATGTCTTGTTCTTAGATCTCACTGTTTCGTTCTTAGATCATATTGTTTCATTGTTTAGTTCTCATTGTTTCATTCTTGAGGGGTATTCCAGAATCGCTCCGATTCGTTTCTTTGGTTTCTAATGGAGAATGCAGCAATACAAATCGAACAAAAGGACTCCCGTTAGATTTGCTGCTATCGTTTCTTAAAGAGAATGCGACAATAAGCAGAGAACAAAGGGACTCCACTGACACCTAAACCTCGTTGCTAGGATCGACAGCTCGTTTCAGATGGTTTCAGCTCGTTCCAGTTCGTTTCAGGTGGTTTCAGGTGATTTCAGCTCGCTTTAACTTATATAAATTACGTTTGATAAAAATGTCATCTCTAGTAGCACAAACATATTATTCCAGGTAATTCCATCCTTCCAAGGGGATAACACGCACTAAAGAGTTTTCATTCATCGCTGTAAGGTTGATGAAATATCACGGAAAAGTGGTCGTTGTCACACATTTATGTTCAGTCGAGTATTTTGTTGTTTATCCTGTCTTTTGTTTGGTATATCGCATTGTCTTCTTGCATTGTTATTTGTTGTAAGCCAATTATGTTATGGCTTTTGTAGTGAACGTTATCAATGACTATTGAGTAGAGGCCTTAAGAAGACTGGACGCATATTGTTGATTTGATAGAAGGTGCGATTTGGAACGCAACGTGTTTTTTAATGAGCTTGTTTATCGTTTTAGAGTTGGAGTTGGTTAACTTGTTGAAAACACTTTGTTCTTTTAGATTTATCCGTAAATCGGTTCTTGTTTGCAATTCGCTTTAGGCCATTCATTTAGTACTCGTGACAGTCGTGATTTCTGTTCTGTAGACTGCATGAAGGAGCTCTCCGGTGAAAGTGACTCTGAAGCTAAGCCTATATTGTACCGTAGACATGATACGTATTGCTTTTTTCGAAAAGTTGAGCATATTGAAAAGTTTCTGGCGTATCTCAACGGGCAGCATCTAAGTACTAAATTTACTTATGATATTGAAGAAGAAAACTCGCTACCCTTCTTGGATGTTTTGGTCACTTGGGACGGTTCAGCTTTTTTCTGTTATACTTCGTAAGAAACATTCACTGGGCCCTATACGGACTTTGGCAGTTTGACCCCAAGCAGTTACAAAACCAATCTTATTACGGTCTTGGTGTATCGTGCTTTTCATATATGCTCTACTTACGTAACCTTTCATAAGAAATTACTATTTATCAAAGAAGTATTGCACGGAAATTGTTACCCTAAATATTTAGTTAACCGTTTTATTCAGAGGTTTTTGAATAAACATTTTGATCCTAGGCCTAAGCCTACTACAGTCCAGAAAATGCCCCTGTAATTTTATATGCCTTATTCAGGCCAAATCAGCCTTCAACTTAGGCGCAAGATCTCCAGATTATTACGCAAAGCTTACCCCTGCGTAGACTTTCGGGTTGTTTTCGGTCAGGAAGACATATTGAGCACTTTTTCCCATTTAAGGATCGTATTCCTAAGAATGTTTGCTCCCACGTTGTGTATCAGTATTCGTGCTCAGGCTGCCAGGCCTGTTACATAGGTAAAACATCTCGCCACTTGTTGATTAGAAGTAGGGAACAATTGGGAACAGGTAAAAAAGGTCAGCCTGTTAAGTCATCACCTTCGGCAATTAGTGGACACATCAAACAAACAGGCCATTTTGCAAATTTAGAAAAATTTTACAATCGTGGAGAAGGCCAATAATGAATTTGATTTATCAATCTTTGAGAGTTCATTAATTTTGCGTGATAGACCGTCCCTAAACGCACAGAACTCATCAATACCCCTCGTTTTGTTTTGATCCCTGGGGTATTCGGCTTGTTTACTATTCACTTGTTTTTCTTAGTTGTCTTGACTGACCAGTTGAATCGGTTTCTTAATCAGTGCTATATAAACAGCACGTGTAATTTGATTTGTTAGCTCAGGATGGCACGAGTCTGAGTGCCGAAACGTGCTAATAATTATTTTTGTCTAATCGTTTACGTCTTGATCATATCTTATTTGATCATTATGGGCGTATTCTTTTGGGCATCTGAAGTCTGCGAAGTCTTCTGAAAACGGTAGGCTTCGCAGAGAAAGATTTCAGTTACCAAAAGAATGGGAATTCTGAAAACTGTAGAGTTGGCAGACTTTGCAGAGAAAAATGCCAAAAGAATACACATTCTGAAAACCCGTAGGGTTGGTAAACTTCGCAGAGAAAAATGCCAAAAGAATGGGAATCCTGAAAAAATGAGAATTCGAATGTTGTTGTTCGACCGAGCGAAATGAAGCCATTACAATACAATGTACTTTTGTTATGCCAATCGCAAGAAAAAAGAATGTGCAAAGTGTGATTGTTTTTTCGAATGTTTTTGAAAACCTTTTTATTCACGAAACAATGCTCTCTGCGATCTTTCAAAAGTTTGCCAGCTTCAGGAGCAGAAGGTTTCCGAAGCCTCGGATCTCTACCGTTTTCAGAAGAGCCCAAAAGAATACGTCAAAAATCTCTCGGAAGTCTACCGAAAGCAGAATGACCAAAAGAATGGGCTTTTATAAAAAGCGATCTGAAGTCTGCGAAGTCTACCGTTTTCAGTAGCAAGGTACCAAAAGAATAGGATTTTATCTTCTACCAACTCTACCGATTTCAGAAGATGCCCAAAAAGAATGCGCCCTCTGTCTTAATCATTATTTACTGGATTTTACCTACGATGGATTGTCAACATTACTTGGACCTGTCATTAAAATGGATTTGCCATTGATATTACTTGGTTTTGTCGAATAATTGCCAACATCTTGCTCAGTCTTTTTACATGTCATCCTGAGGGTCAAAAATGAAACTGTTCGTCGTGACACTTGCAATTAAATTCATATTCTGGTTGCTTTTTCCAAAACACATTGTAAGTGACTCATAGTTTCAGAACATAGTAATCGATTTCAGTCAGGTAAATTTTAGTATGAAGTTGAAAAAGTCTACCATTTAATAATATATTTGCCAATAAAATATAATTCTTTTTACAAAATATAATTGTAATTCTATTTTCGATTTAGGTTGTTTATCATGCACAGTATAAAGCCTCGGTTGTCCCTTTGCGAAGTTTATGCTGAAGAAGATTTGTATCGAAATGTCCGAATTTTAACAGTTGTGTTTTCTTTTTATTTTTTATGTTATTTATTGATGCTGGTCCCGTTTATTATATTTGCTAACATTTTTAGCATGATATCGATGGAGTAGTGGCCTTTTCAACGGGGGGGGGGATGTTTCCTTACTTACTTTCCTCGTTTCAACAAAATATTACTCCAAAATGCTGTATAGTATCCAGAGAATGCATATTGAAATATCTACACATCCAAGCTGACTTGTGGAAGTTAATTGAGCCCTTATGAATACTTGCCCCAATTTTTTTTCGCTGAAAGGCCGCTGATGGTCCTTTTTCATCGCATGATCCTTGCATTTACCCAAGGAATTTCTTTGGTTTACAATAGGGATTAAAAGAAACTTTTGCTTCATTATTGAAAAGAAGCCGAAATTGGTCACAAGGACACTATTTACACTAGCCTACGAGTAGATTCGTTATTCAAAGAAGAAGGCGTCTACGAAACAATGAGTGAATGCCTGCTACGGCCATTCGAGTAATTATCTTTAATTATCCAAATCCACTATTCAAATAATATGTGAAACGCTTCTCAACAAAGGGTTCATAAGTTAAGTTCTAGAAATCAGGAACTCGCTGTAGCAAGCTTTTGCTCATTGTTTCGTAGACCCTTTCTTCCTTTGAATAACAGGTCTAAACGTGGGCTATATTTATACGGACTCAATGCCTTTAAACTTATTAATTTCTCCATCCTCGTCCATCAGTAAATAGAGGGGGGTGAAGCAAAGAAATTGAACTCGTGACAGAATCAACAAAACCATGATTATCAAATTGGGCGAGAGGTGATTACAATCTACAATTTAACTATTACATTTCTACGGTCATCTGAAAAGGAAAGATAGGTTAGTCTAAGTGGGGGTTAGGAAGTGCAACTGCAGCAGTCAGAGAGACCTTGCTCGATACACCATGTCCGAAAGTTGATACTTCCCTCGCTAGGGTACTCATAGACTATGATCTGCTACTTCACAATGTAATCACAGACAGTCTACTACTTTCCCTATTGAGGTTTCCTCGCCCGGGTAATCATAGACTATGGTTTGCTACTTCATAATGTAATCACAAACAGTCTACTACTTTCCCTTTTGAGGTAGTCCCAACACCTCTTTCTCAGAGGGTACTCATAAGCCACTAGCAGGTACTTTCCTCGTTAGGTAATCCCCGCAGCCTACTACTTTCCCTCTCGAGGTATATGTTTCACTGTTGAGGTCCATCGAACAGGTCCATGAAATTTTTATCTGGAGCCGTTGGAGAAGGTTTTCTAAATCCTTCCAGCTTCGAAAAGGTTAGGGAACCGCCGCATTTGCAATTCGATGTGAAACGAGCAACGATTTCTTTGCATTAACATTTGAAATATTCGACTTGTATGTGCTTGTTAAGATCGTGTGAATCCTTCGCGAATCTCTAACTGTATTTTATAAGGGAAGGGCTGGTGGGCTTTTTTGTTCGGACAGACTTTCGTCCCAGTTTCAAATCTAACTTTGAAGATAATGAGCGTAGAGGGCGTACTGCTATCTTATACATGTCTGAGTTATAAATTTTGGTGTCATGTGATTGGTTCATCGAGGTGTCACCATGTTTAAGCTAACTCTGGCGGGAAAGGGGGAACCTTTTGTTCTCGTGAGTTTGACCTAAAATGATTACCATCTGAGTTTGAACAAAACAACATTTTGATCCCTCGACATGGACTAATTAGTTCACAACGACTAAGGTTACGTGCCGATTTCCTAAGCAGCTAATTCCCATTGCAGAGCTGGTAAGTGTTTAACTAACCCAAGAGGGTCTTTGCTAACTGAATCAAGGGTACCCACAACACCAAGCAAACTTTGCAACGGCCGCCCACTTCATCTCTTCACCCCTCTATCTATTCAACTAATGTGTTAGACGCAGTGGCGAACGGTGTTGGATTGAAGCCTGCGGTGGTGAAATTAACCGGCTTTCTTAAAACACGGAATACGGAATGACGGAATGGAATGACGGAATGACGGAATGGCTGTTAAATTTTTTGAAATTGTATTTTAAACGTCAATAGCATTTCAATTTTGCTTTCATGTAGCACCTTCCGAGTCAGAAAATCAGGAAATCAAGTAAAGAATTCGTTTTCTCAAATCATTCCTTGTTTTCTCAAATCATTCCGTGTTTTCACAAATCATTCCGTGTTTACTAAAATCATTCCGTATTTTCCTTGGGAATCCCCTTTTTATGAAGCCTGTCTTCACAGCTACCTTATCACCTCCATTGAACCCAGAGGACCATCCAAGCAATCTTTTTGTAAATGCTAATAAGACCAAGGGAAACGTAATCTGTCGATAAAATATATATAGTTGTTTGGTGTATACAGAAATGATTACTTGTGTGAGTTCAGGGACCTATAAAATGTCCAGGCCCTGTTGAATGTGTCAGATCATGGTCGAATGCACACGCCAGATCACATGCTGTGCTGTTGCCAGATAACCTCGTGTGCCACTCAAAGGAACATAGCCGCATCTGCCAATAGACGATTGCGCTAAAGATGGCGGCAAGGAATTTTTTACCAAGATGCCTTGTGTTCTACTTACGAATCCTTAACAATTTTATAGGGATTCGATTAAAGAGCGCAGTGCATCTTGGTAGAAACTTCCTCGCCGCCATCTTTAGCGCAGTCGTCTATTCTAATTTTAAAGTCCCATGAAAAAAGGTTCCTAAGAATCAGAACTGCGGTGGGAGGAAAGTCTATGTTTTTCAATAAGCGGAGGAAAGTCTTTATTTTTGCAGTGAATTCCCGCCTCTAAGAAACCACTTCACAAAAATCAGACCTTCGACCTTTGCAAGAACAAAAGGGAAGCAATAGAGTAATTAAGGGTGACAAATATGATTAGGTCAGGAAACGGGTTTCTTAAAAGTGCAGCTTTACTGTGGCTCCTCTGCAGAAGTGAATAATTTGTTGTTGTGCAAAGGAACAAAAATCGGCAATGAAGTACAATTGCGGTGTCTAGCCAGCCATTGAGTGACAACAAGAATAGACACTGCAAATCATGAAAGTTTCTTTGCTTTTTAAAATTTAGGGAAAGCTATTTCTTACCTTTCGAAAAATTGAGCCAATCGTTTCTTATGAAAAGCCTGATGGCTTGCAAGTTTGAAAACTCGCATTTTAATTAAAAATTCCGAGAATCTTTACAATATTTGTTTTCTAACATCTGGTACGCATACCAGAAAGAGTGAAAACTATTTTATGAAAAACATGGCGAAAATATGTAGCACTCTTCTGTTTTCATCCCGGGAGAAGGGAGAAGTGATAAGGAGTAACACGCGATCTATATATATTCATATTTCTTATTTGAATTTTTTAAGGAGGGTAGCCCTTCGGCAGAAGCCGTTTTTCAAGGGGCCCTCCTTGACTGCATACTCCTTGCCCTCCCCCCACCCCCACTTAAATGAAGCCATGTGAGGGCCGTGATCTATATTAGAAGATGCAAAAGAGAAACTCCGTATAGTTTAACATCGTAACAAGATCTTGATGCGAAACAACAGAACAGAACATAGATTGTAAACCTGTCTCAAAATGAAGATATCAGGTTCTTCTATAAAAAAAAATTTAAATCTCCAAAAAAAAAATACGTAGCACTCTTGAAAACAGTGAAGAAATCTAATTAATGTGCCCGCGATGTCATAAGATAAATGGTGCAGAGTTCTTATAAAGTGAAACGAAAATTATGACTGCACGGAAAGGACTATGGAACATGTGCGCTCTTTGGGTCGCACCGCAGTTTTGGCAAACCCGCTTCATGGCCCTGACTTTTTCAGGGACTTTTTTCGAGACACTTTAAAATTAGAATTGGTAGATGCGGCCATGTTCCTTTGAGTGGCACACGAGGTTATCTGGCAGCAGCACAGCATGTGATCTGGCGTGTGCATTCGACCATGATCTGACACATTCAACAGGGCCTGGACATTTTATAGGTCCCTGAACTCAAAAAAGTAATCATTTCTGTATCACTAAACAACTATAATACAATTTATTTACAGTTGGCTAGAAGAATAGCTAATAATGCTAATAAAGGCCAACTCTACCCTATTTACAAATGTTCTACCCTATTTAAACGATACATATGCGGCAGTTGCATCCAGATCCCTTCCAACTTCTGATTTTCATTTTGAATTCCTCACAGCTTTTTGCAGCTTTATATTTGTCTGGAAGCCGATTCCAGACTATGCTACCCCAAAATGAAAGAGACTCATTTCCATATCTATTAGTCCTGGTTTTAGGAAGTTGGAGGAGATTGTTTATTCTTAAGTTGTATGGAAGCATCTTTCGATTGAAGAACTCCCACAGAAAGGAGGGGTTTCCAGAGGTAATACATTTGTATACCTCTAACATAAGTTTTTGCAAATTTTTTACATGTATTGTAACTTCCTCGTTCCTGTGTAAGAGCTCTTCAAAATTAGATTCAAAATCATTTAGCAGCACTCTCAGGGCACAATTATGAACCCGATTGACTTCTTCTTTGGCTGTCTTTCCACAGAACATCCAGATGAGTGGGCAATAGTTGAAATTTTTCAGTCTCAGCCACAACTGTACATGTCAGCCGCATGTGAGCCACAACTGTCCGGTATGACAGCCACAACTGTACATATTTTATCGACAGATTACGTTTCCCTTGGTCTTATTAGCATTTACAAAAAGATTTGCTTTGATGGTCCTCTGGGTTCAATGGAGGTGATGAGGCGGCTGTGAAGACAGGCTTCATGAAAAGGGGATTCCCAAGGAAAATACAGAATGATTTAAAAAAAACACGGAATGATTTTAGAAAACACGGAATGATTTGAGAAAACACGGAATGATTTGAGAAAACACGGAATGGTTTGAGAAAACACGGAACGGTCTGAGAAAACGAATTCTTTACTTGATTTCTTGATTTTCTGACTCGCAAGGTGTTACATGAAAGCAACATTGACATCCTATAGATGTTTAAGATACAATTTCTAGAAATTGAAAAGCGATTCCGTCATTCCGTCATTCCATTCCGTCATTCCGTCATTCTATTCCGTCATTCCGTATTCCGTGTCTTAAAGATAGCCGAAATTAACCCCACGAAAGTTTCACTTTAGTGCTGCATAATCTCAAATCCTAATCCGTGGTTACAGATTATGAAGATTTTCATGCGTTCTTGGCTATTACTAAAATAGGGAATCGGGGAATCAGGGAATCAGGGAATCAGGAATCGGGGAATCGGGGAATATGGAAACGGTAAGAGATATCGGTATGTAGTTTGTGGTATAATAAACAACTAACATATACGAGTCTATTCCCAAAAAATCAAGGGAATCCCCCATGGGATCTAGCCACAATACTCAGTCAAAAGTTCAGTTTCTGAAAAATTACTAAAATGGAGAATATGGAGACTAAAAGCTTTACTGAGGATAGAAGCATATCAATCGATAGCTCTTGGCCTCCAGGTTTCAAAACTTCAACAATCTAATTCATATGTTAAACATGAATTCCACGATCGGGAAACAAAGTCGGGGAATCGGGGAATCGGGGAATATGGAAACTACATAACCTATGAGAAAATTTTGAACGACAGCATGCAGTTCTCCTTGAAATTAAGTCAATTTCCAAGTTTCGTATTCATATCTTGGATAGTTTACCCGCAGCAGAGCTCTGAATTTTGCATTTTTTGTCATTTGGGAACATGAAGCTATTCAATTTATTTCTGCGCGGCACGACTTGGTGTCATGTCCTCGCGCAGCTTAGTTGACGGTGTTAATAGCATCTCTCTTGAGCTATGTTGAACAAAGTTCAAGCCATTGAAAACTTCTTTTGTCCATGGCTATTGAAATCTATGGGTTCCTATTGTACATTCATTCAAGCCAGTTGGGACACTGGTTTCGTCAGTTCCACGGGGGCTACATCGATTCTAAATCCATCGCTTCAATGTTGCATGTACATGAAACCCTAAAGCCTATACTTTGACAAAAGTTATCGAAACTGAGTGCATTTGGAATGGAATTCATGCATTCAGAAAATAGGAAACAACTTAAGAAATTGTGAGTATTAAAATTCTAAAACTCTCATGTTGAATTAAAAACCTTTTAGCAGTACACCTTTCTTATCGAAGCGAGAAAGCGTACGAAAGTTTTTGAAAGAATAGGATTTCAGAGGTTTTTTGAAGATTTTTCTTGAAAACAAAGGCTTGTCCCCAACAGTTGTGCGAGACTTTTTGATATTTGTTGGCGTTTTGGAGTGCGAAATGCCCCTCTAAATAAACGGTTCAGTCAACATTATTCAAGGCCCAAGATTTGCTAAGCATTTTTTGCAGTTCTTTTGCAGTTCCTCGCGCCACGAGTCCTTCGTAGTTTCCTATGCAGCTCCTATTCCAGAAAATACACGTTTTCTTTTTATGGGAAACTAGGATCAGGCCATAGTACTAAAAGTTTCCGAAGTTCGCATCAAATTTTGTCCATTTTAGTACTAAAAGTTTCTTAATTGGTGTCTTTTTTTTTGAATGCAGAATTAGTAATGTGGTCGCTAACACTGCGGCAGATATGTTTCTTGACATTTAAAACATCAGAAAGGAATAAACCGGCTTTACTAAACTATGGAATCAGCCAAAACGACCCAAAACGAGCCAAAACGATCCACAACGAGCCAAAACGACCCATAACAAGCCAAAACGATTCATAACGATCCAAAGCGAAGCAGAACGACCCAAAATGACCCAGAACAACCCAAAGCGAGCCAAAATAACCCATAAGTATCCGGAAAAGAGACAAAATGATTCAAGATGACCTTAGCCAATGACCGTTAAAATCGTTAGCAGAGGATGGTTTTTCAGGCCATTGCATTCCGACCTTCTCTACCTCTCCTTTCTCTACACATCTCTCTGTTCTGTGTCTCGCTTTGGTGATCAAAAGAAACTATATCATTGACTATAAATAGGGCTAGGCTAGCATAATTTTGACAGGAAAGCCCACTTCAACCAGGCTGAACGCGGCTGAACCTAACTGAAGCTGTGGACAATTCAAATCGTGAGGTGATCCCTCGATAGATGTCATTGTTTTCAAGGTAAATCACCAAATAACTACTTGACACATTTTGTCAATTGGGAAAAGCATGCCTCACACGTTATAACAATTGGGTAGATATAAAAACATCAGACTGGAATGATTCCTGCTTATGAGGATAGGCCTACTTAAGCCACAGTTGATGTAAAATCCTGTCTCCATATGACCGTTCACTGACCGCTTCTGTCTTTCCCGTCTCTTGTAATTTTTTTGGCGACACGAACGGCGCAAGCAATGAGAGTACGCAAGTTGTTCCCATATGATCACTGCTGTCATCCTACACTCCTGTTCACTGATTGAATCAGTTTGGTCGTATTTGGGTTGTTCTGGGTTGTTTTGGCTCGTTTTGGGGTCGTTATGGCTTGTTTTGGGTCGCTTTGGCTCGTTTTGGGTAGTTATGGCTCGTTTTGGGTCTTTAGATCGTTTTAGCTGATTCCATAGTTTAGTAAAACCGGGAATAAACAGTGTTCTGCTATGTTGAAGCACCAATGCTTTGATAATATTGCTCAAGAATAAAGGTTCAACGATCTATTTGCTATAATATTTATGCTTTTCTTAGTACTTGTCAGACATAGTACTAGAGTTTCTTAAAATTTTGGTCATCTTAATACCAGTTTCTTATAAACCAGTTTCTTATAAAAAACGTGTATATTTTTTTGAATTTCCCCATTATTATGAGGCTCCCTGTGGACATGTTTGCACAATATACTTGCCTTTAACTTATAAAAGTTTCTTAGTATGTTCTCCTCAGACACACTCCAACTTTTTGTATCTTAATATTCACAATTTCTTAATTTGTTTCCTATTTTCTGAATGCATGAATTCCATTCCAAATGCACTCAGTTTCGATAACTTTTGTCAAAGTATAGGCTTTAGGGTTTCATGTACATGCAACATTGAAGAGATTGATTCAGAATCGATGTAGCCCCCGTGAAGCTGACGAAACAAGTGCCCCAACAGGCTTGAATGAATGTAGAATAGGAACCCATAGATTTCAATAGCTATGGACAAAAGAAGTTTTCAATGGCTTGAACATTGATCAACATAGCCCAGGAGAGAATGCTATTAACACCGTCAACTAAGCTGCGCGAGGACATGACACAAAGTCGTGCCGCGCAGAAATAAATTGAATAGCTTCATGTTCTTCATGTTCCCAAAAGACAAAAAATGCAAACTTCAGAGCTCTTCTACGGCTAAATTATAAAACATATGAATACGAAACTTGGAAAATTACTTAATTTCAAAGAGAACTGCATACTCTCGTTCAAAATTTTCTCATAGGTTATGTAGTTTCCATATTCCCTGATTCCCCGATTCCCCGACTTTGTTGCCCGATTGTGGAATCCCTGTTTAACATATGAGGTAGAATGTTAAACTTTTGAAACCTGGAGGCCAAGAGCTATCGATTGATATGCTTCTTTCCTCTGTAAAGCTTTTAGTCTCCATATTCCCCATTTTAGTAATTTTTCAGAAACTGCACTTTGACAGAGTATTCTGGCTAGATCCCATGGGGGTTCCCTTGATTTTTTGGGAATAGACTTGTATATGGTAGTTGTTTATTATACCACAAACTGCATACCGATATCTCTTACTGTTTCCATATTTCCCCGATTCCCCGATTCCCCAATTCCCTGATTCCCTGATTCCCCGATTCCCTGATTCTCTATTTTAGTAATAGCCTGCGTTCTCCTATCAAGGACCAGAGTAATTAAGATAGCATAGTGGACAAATCTTTTCTTTTGTCCAAAGCTCCCGTGGGGTTCTTCGCCACGCTCTGATCAGATCACATTTTCTCCTAAAACTGACCAATCAGGTGCCGTCGTTGTATTTACTTCCGGGTTTTGCGGCAAAGGTTAGGCCATTTTTGACCGTTTTGACCACCATCCCCAAAAAAGCATTGCACACTCGGCTATGTCGATTTTCGTCAAAATTTCAACGGGAGAAGATTCTCCATAAGTGTTTTCGGTATCACAATGCGATCGCTAAAATTAGCCGATTTGTGGCATTTTACAGATCATCGCAGCCATTTTTTCATAACAAATCCTTCAAAACTAAGCAAAAAGCTAGCACAAACTGATAATTTACTACCTCAGCTGTTGTTAAGAGAAATTTCCACTTCTCTGCTACAATTCACTCGCACTTTCACGATCAAATCGTTCCCATTTGCTATGCGCCTTTTCGATAAACAGTGCCCCGATCCTTCTCCCAACTCCTGCCATATTTGCAAGTCAAAACGCGGAAGTAAACACAACGACGGCACCTGATTGGTCAGTTTTAGGAGAAAATGTGATCTGATCGGAGCGTGGCGAAGAACCCCACGGGAGCTTTGGACAAAAGAAAAGATTTGTCCGCTATGCTAATTAAGATCTGTTGAAATAGTTGTTCACTTGCGAAGCATATTTCAAAGGGTATCTGAAGCTACAAACCGTCAGCTGAGGAACTCTAAAACTGACCTTAGATTGCCACTACTGAGCACAGCAACTGGTCAGAAATCATTTGCTTACATAGGGGCTAAGGTCTGGAGTGACCCAGATAGTGTTGTCAAAGCGTTCTCATCATTCTGCTCCTTTCGACGAAATTGTAAAGCCAAACTATGACTCATCTCGTTTTCCTTTCCCATCTTAGTCTTAGATTATTGTAATCAAGCTTGTATATTTTAGTTATCTTTTGGTTTTGTTTTGTATGGCTCCCTGTAAACAGTGTAACTTAGTTATTGCCATCGATAAAAAAGTTAAAATGAAAAGTGAAATGAAATGACAATTTTTGGGTTGCCACGTTTGAAGAATCTCCAAAATCACAAGGATTGATTATCTGCTGCAGTTTTTTAATGTTTGCTGCCATTGAGATTGGTTGCCGCAAGCCCTTGATCGGAAGGTGTTGTGGTGTACTGTTGTAATCCTCTGACTTTGCAGCCAGAACGATTAGGCGGAAAGAGTTTGATACCCGGTAGAGGGCCCCTAATTTGAGCGCAATGACAGGGGATCGCGGGCTTGATTAGCACTTGGCTAATTCTGTGATCCCAGCGCTTGATGATAAAAACTGCAGCTACAATTCACCCTCATGTTCACCTCCACGTTAATAAGCTTTTACGTCTCGTCGTGCAGGATTCAAACTGTATTATCAGATCTCAAAATGTAGAGTTCTGGTTGTAAATACAATGTTTTGTAAAATTCTGTTGCTCAAAAGATAATTTTCTATGCTGTAATTTGTTTTCTGTCTCTCAGAAAAGTAGCGGCCAGCAGCTATTGGATTTAGTTGGTCCTTAATGCAAATGCACAAAAAGAAAATTTAAAGGACGGTAGCATAATCACGTGTTGATGATTTTCCAAAGTTCTTCTTATTCGCCCGCTATGATATCATTATCAAATTCCGATGTTTATCGCATATCGAGTGATTCAAAGATGGAAGCGACTGGTTGACCCTAAAAGAATTTCATGTGCTAGATCGCACTTACTCAAAGCAAATGTTATGAACCAACACAGGATATCAGCATGTGGCTGGATGGCTTGGCTATCTTGTGAGACATTGCCTAGTCATCTTATGTTACGGTAGCCCTCAGAAAACCGATTTCAAAATTATGTGATAAAGTGCACGGGAGCACATCTGTAAAGTAAAAAGATCAATCCTTTTGCAAACAACAGTGTTTCCCAGGAAATTTGAAATCAATACTTTTTCAGTCTTTGTCAGCTCCGTGTGAAATGTCTGTTAGTAAATACGGGAGTGCAGATGATTTGAAATAGGTTTGGCACTGATAGTTAACAAAATTCAATTGTAAACAACATGTGAGTAATTGTCGATTTCTTGCAGATCACCCATGATGAAACTTTCAGTACCAGCTTTGATTCATTCTTGCAGTTTTGTCCAAGGTTTGTTTGACATTTTATATTCTCCAGTTCACCCATCAAAATGTCTTGAGAGACGTCGAACTGGTATAGTGAGAAATGAGTGATGTTTACGTTACTTGATGGACTGTCCATTTCTTAGAAAACATTGTGACAAGGAATTGTTTTCTTCTGGATTCTGAGAGAGGGATTCCTATGGAGGTTAGGGGGATATTCATAAGGATTTGCCCAGGCAATGGGATGCGCTTTATTGATAATATTTTTGCTTCGTTTCTTGTTGAAAGTTAGAAATTCAATTGATGCAGTGAAATTAGATTAAGTTTCATATCCTAACGTAACCGAAGTTCTAGAATAAATTTTTAAGGAATTTCGATTCAAACTCTATTCTACTCAAAGTTTCCACTCTATTGAATCTGTCTTTGACGAATGTTGTTCTCTTGAGTGAACATAGTTAAGGACTTTATTTTCAAAATTATGCCCAGGTTATTACCCCCCCCCCCCTGTATCATGCAAACCAGCATCATTTGTTTTTACCTGGTTACTCTTTGCTTGGAAAATATATTGCAGATAGATTTTCTGTCACACTTGTATGGTCCATCGGTGCTATGATAGTTCCTTCTGGGCCAACATTTTGAGAAGAGAAAATCCTGTTGGAGACTTTTGTGACAGACAATTTGAGACATTTTTTTAGAAAATCTGGCTCACCGTTTTAGAATTGTTGATATTTTCCAAACCCGCAAAGAATTATAAAATTAAATACCAGATGTCCCAGATTTGAAATAACAGATGTGAAAAACTCTAATGGAAACTGTTTCATGCTCTTTATCAAACAATTACGTTTATTGAAATCTGTGATGATTTGAATAAATGTTGATACCGACATGTTTGTTTTGACTGGCAGAAAATCCGCCATTTTGAAAGTCGAAAAATTAGAAAAATGAGCACTAGAGAAGCAAAACGTAATGAAATTGGTTGAAACTTTGGTCAAGTATGTATTTTCACAGACCTAACCAGATAAAAGTAGACGAAAATATGACTTTAGAGTATTTTGTGAGATATGAGTCATTTTAGGATTTCCCTTACAAGGTACTTCTTCCCGTCGACGATGGGTAAAATCAAAATCAATACTGAACATGGTACCTTCGTTAACTCTGAAGACCCCGAAGAGTAATTTTTAATTAGAAATGAGCAATCTATGAGCATCTTAGTTACCAAGAAGGTTCTAGGACAGTTTTTGAAAGAAATGCCATTTTCCCGGTCAAGTTTGCAGCATTCCTGTGCCCACAACAATGCGTCAATTCTTTCTCATTTGTCCAAGTGACAAAAGGGGAGTAGCTCGAGAGCAAATAGACCCTAAAACACAAGGACCTCAAAATTCTTAAAGACATGTTAGATTTGTCACAAAAAATGTTTGTGCTCCTTTCAGAAATCATGAAACCCACTAATATACAAAAAGTAAGAGTTAGTAAAGAGCTAAGAGTCTTTAATAAAGTTAAGTACCTCGTAGCTCAAAATTGGTAGAGAGCTTAGAAGTGGCCTAGCAACCTATCCTTCAAAGATTTCTAGCAGTTACAAACGGGCATGAAACTGTCAGGTAAAAATGAAACTTTAAAATCAATTAGGTTAGAAAAAATTGAGCGAACAGTTATTGCGCACTCCCCATGCTTTGGGCAAAAGAAGAATATCCTTGCGGTCACAAGGATCCTTTGCTCTGGAACTGCTCATTGTTTAAATCTACTCTCAAAATCCATTCTTTAGATCCATCTCCACCGTAAATATCTTGGTAAAAGCTCCTTTCATGGCAATTTTGATTAATTCTGTTACTTAAGTTCTAAGGTTTACTGTTTTATATAAATGAAAAATCCTTTTTGATAGATATACTCTTTGCTCCTGCAGTACTCTTACGCTTATAAAATGAGCTCTTAAGATTCTATGAAGTCCGAACGTAGTCCTAACACTGATTTACTGTTGATAACATTAATGAGTAGGTTAAGGTTGAACCAGCAAGAGGTCTGATAATTTTACATTTCAAGGAATGTAAAATTGATTAACAGGCTCTCGTACATCAGCATATCGAAGCTGCTGTTGGCTTTGCCCAAAATGCAAAAGTATTCAAACGATGCAGCACTTGCCAATGGTTTTGATATGGCCAAAAATCTTACATTCCCACGCATCGAATGATGTATGGTTTACTTAAATTTCATGAAATTTGACTTTTTGGAGGAGAAAACGCAACCCTATGCTGCAAAACTTTACCGTAACCTTCACTACTAATTACGTGGGAAATTTGATCTCTGCACCATAAGAAATGAGAAACAACTTTTGATCTGTTCATCTTTCAGTTTAGCATGACGCGAAAAGCGACGCTAACGGCAATCATTACGCTTGTTCTCACCAAGGAAGAACGAACCCAGTTTGAACAAAACGTGCAACAATAGCATTTGTTTTGATGTATCAAAGGTATGGGCCACTGTAACCTGCAGCACTAAAGGTATGCTGCCTGCCACGTGCAAAACTGAACTGTTGTAACAAGTTTGAAAAGTTTGTTTTGCTGCAATGCCTTTTTCCGGAAAATCTGCTGCTTTTCATGAAAACAACTCTTATGCATATAGCGCATTTCCATTTCTCACACCGGGTGACTCAAAAGATTCCCCCTCCCCCCCGCCGTTGAAAGATCGTTGCAGCCAAAGGAGTTCCACGATAATTATAGGGATTTTCTTTTCTCATAGCTAAAGATTGAAAAATATTTCGTATTTTGTTGGTAATTTTCAAAGCAGTTCTCTCTTTGCAAATCCAAATGACTTAAAAGATGTCTGTCAGAGCAGCTAGAAAATTCCTAAAACGTGTGATCCAAATTTTCGCATACTTTTGAAATCTATTCAAGGTCCCTTTTTAGGGTCAGACGAAAAAACTGATGAATTGAAACTGCTAATCTTACTTATTGCTCTGAAAAAGCATGATTGAAATAATAAAACTGGTTCGAAACGTTTCTTTTATTTGGAGATGCTTTTGATGATGCATTTTAAGGCCACTTTGTCGACGTTGTTTAAGAGTAAATTATTAAATATTTTGAGTTTACCACAGGAATGCTATCTTTCAAATCACCAAAATGCTACAAACAATCCTTCAATCCTGTAGCTATAAGAAAAAGTCAATTTTCATCAATTTTTAGTTTAAGTACATTTGCTGCAATGATTTCTTTGAAGATGGTAACATTTCTTCGAGTCACTCCACGCTTGTTTGATTGTTTGTATATCAGCTTCTTTCATTAGATGTGTCAGTCAGACAAAATTATACTCGCGATTTGCCACTACCTATGTGACGGCACTCGTTTACATATAGTAACAGCAAGTTTACTTCCTTAAGTATCAATAAATAAATCAATCAATCAATATCAATATTTAAAGTTGGTGTTTCCAGTAGTATCAAGATGACACTAATTCAAACTAACTATTTACAAACATGATATATACAAAGAAAAAAGCATTTATAATCAGCGACATATTTTACAGGTGCATCTATCTGCTGTCCAGTCTTTGATCCTCTTTTTAAAACGCAACAGTGTTGGTACTTGTTTGATACTGTTATCAATAGTGTTTCGTAGGACACTACCTCGAAAAGACAGTGATGATTCAAGTCCAAAGCCAATTGTCTTAATTGTTGGCAGCTTACACTAGTTTTGTATTCTTAGGTTATGCGTTATAGGTTTCTTTTCATGAAATTCCCATGCAATTGAAGGGTTCAAGTGATTCATTGATTTGTAAATTTCTGTCATCAGTTTCTGCAGATTTTTTATTTTGATCTTGATAAAAACCTTGATTTCATAAGTAGAACTTAGACCGCTCTCCATGATTTAGATGTCTTTTTCTCCGCTAAATTTAGAAATGTTTTGACTGTGCCATGCTTGGATGGCTTGTTTTAAAGCAATTTTAATGATCATAATTTGTTTAATGAATGCTCAATCATTTTGCTGTCATATATCGTTTTTATCTTCCAAGTTTGGTAGCTACACCAACAAAATGGTTTTTATGTTTTCTCCATATTTTTCTGATTATTTATCACAGACCATACGATATCCAAGCTGTTCCAAGACAATGCAAGGAAATTCAAGAAGAGATAAAAAAAACTGTGTTATTGCTCGTGATCAGAATTTGCGACGACAGCAGTGTAAGTACACAGAAAATTTATGTATGCAAATTTAGCATACCATGTACAAATGGTGTGGAGTGCATAACGATTTCCAGTAGTTTCTCTTCGGTTCATCTTGGACTTTGGCAATCCATCTTGAAAATATGAGACAGATTCTGGTCTCGGAAACAGTTTCTCAAATTTTGATTTGTGCAAAATTGCAACGAAAAATTTTAGATTCCTGTCCTGTTGCAAATGACCTGTCAAGGGAGGTCATGCAGCTTCTGTAACAGACAACGAGGAAACGATTGGAGCTGTCCGTTCTTCATTTTTGTTTCAAGACCACTTGCATAAGTCCTGTCGCTTAAATGGCATGCTTTTTGGGTGATAGGCCTATTCCAAATTAGACTGACATTCTATTTTAAAGGGAAACATTCTTTTTGTTGATTTTCTTGTGGATTCCTACGATGGCTTTTTTTATCCAATATAAAAGTTTAAGGCCGACCTCCACTTAGAGCGCCCACGCGAAGCGAACGAGCGATATTTAGTCTGCGCCTGCTCAATTCGAAAATTCCTGTTCGCTGCGAAATTCGTTCGCTTGGAAACAAAATTTGTTCGCTTGGGAGTAGAACTCAGGTCAACTCTCAGAGCGATCGCCGGCGATTCAACTGTTCGCTCGTTCGCGTCGAGCGCGCGCTTAGGTGGAGGTCGGCCTTTACAATAGCGAAATTACCTAGAAAGGCACTTACAAACTCCTTGACTACACTACAACAATGATGCCATGAGGAACAGGAGACCATGACTACCCCATGGCCATAACATAGAGGCAGGTAACTAATGTTTGGCTAAATCTAAATGTACAATATAATATTAATACAAGAGGCTACGCACAAACAATTTCTACTGATAATATACTAAAGTCTGGTTCACATTGCATGTCGGGAAATTGATGTGTTTTGAATGTATCTGTTTAATGTTGCGTGGTATAGACTCTAGATTTTGCTGAAAATTTGCTGGCTTAACAGGTTGAACAGGTTAACAAAGTTACTGAACAAAGTAACAGAGAACAGTTTGGTGGAAAACGCAGTTTAATTATGAAACGAAGGATGAGGCAAGCGATGGCAATCATTGTTTTGAACTTCATATTAATAGACATTCCATGTTATTTTGGCAAATCCAGTGTAAGACAAATCCAGTTGTTAAGACATTTCCAGTTGAGATATAAAAGTTTGTTAATTAGACGTAAACATGTTTTATTAGTTATTCGAACGTTTCGAACCAACTTGGTTCATCATCAGCGAATCTGATTAACGATGAGTGGCAATTTATACCAAGAAACAAACAAACTAAAAAGGCGAAGTAAACAAGCGTGAGTTACATTTTCTACGCACAGGGGACCCGGGGCCTAAGGCTCAGGTGAATAAAGTGGGGAATAAAATCAGAGGAGAGCCAGGGGAATAGACGACTGTTGGGAATTAAGTTCTGGTCGATCACGTAGAATTAAAAGGCTTTCGTGAATGAGTAAATCAAACTCATTGTTGGCTCTGTCCAAAATAGAGAAATCTTTAAACGGCGCGGCGTGCCCTGATTGGTTGATATGGTCTCAAATGGCAGATGGACCACCTTTTATTTTAAAACCAGCTTTATTAACTCCCAAGTGCTCTCTGCATCGAGTAATCAAATTACGAGGTGTTTTTCCATAGTACGAGGCATGGCAGCCAGGACACTGAAACTTGTAAATGACAGATGAGCGCATAAGAGTAGGAAAGCGGTCTCTAAATGGAAAAAGTGATCCAATGCGTTTGGGGGACCGAAAAATAACTTTCAATTGGATATTAGGATAGCACTGTTTGATAATTCTATTTAGCCTAGTTTTGATTTGCAGGCTATACTGCCCCAAGTAAGGTATACAGAACAGAAGGGGGATTTTGTTATCCGGTTTAATTAGAGAACCGGATTATTGAAGTATTGACTTATGCATTGAACTGCTATTTGGTGACAACGATAGCTTGGAATATAGAGATTGCTCTCTTAGTCGCTCAAAATTGTCGCAAATTACTGAGCTTTGCTGTAAAAGAAAATCATTGTGTCTTCAACGGACAGCTTTATGACCAAATTGATGGCGTCGCTATGGGTTCTCCACTTGGTCCTACCCTTGCTAATATTTTCATGAGTGTACTTGAAAAGGGATACTTGAATAACTGTCCTTTTGAATTTAAAAGTGTTTTTTATCGTAGGTATGTTGATGATACTTTTTTGCTTGCTACATTAGAAAAGATTTGTCTTTTAATCTAAGAGAGAATTTTTCACGAGGTGTAGAAAGCATATTTTTTTATTTATTTCTGCCAAAATCCAAACCAGTCCTAGTTGGCATCCTTTACAGACCGCCTAGTTCAAGTGGTTTTCTCAAGAAACTCGATTTAGCCATTTCTAAAACAGTAAATTTTGATAGTCAGGAAGTTTTTATCTTGGGGGACTTGAATATTGACCTTCGTACATTTATTTTTTTTGTGAATTTTTTTTTGTCGGAATCATCTGTAATTGTTGTTTTCCTATTTGCCTTTTGTAATATGTTATTTGTAATATTTATATGTAATATCAATTTGAATATCTATGTTAAATGTTATGGTCACAGGGTTGCTATGTATTTCCATGCTCCTCGTGGCATCGTCTTGTAACCTTTGTTTGTTTACTGTAAAATTTTATTGGAATATAAAAAAAAAAAAAAAAAAATATTGACCTGATGAGCAGTAGAGGGAGCAAATCCAATGGGATCAAGCGCTACGAGGAATTCTGCTCCCTTCATGGACTTAGACAACTGATCCAAGAAGCAACACGCATAACTGAAACATCTGAAACTCTGTTAGATCATATAATTTCTAATTCAACTCAAAAAGTTTCCCAACATGGTGTTCTCAACTTAGGCTTATCTGACCACCAAATGATCTACTGTACAAGGAAAAGTACTAGAGCCAAAAAATCATGATCATAAATACATCAAAATTCGTTCAATGAAAAATTACAGTAGGGAACTTTTTATGAACAAAGTCAAATTACTTAAATTCCCAAGTTACTTTCAGTTTATTGACATCAATGGTGCTTATTCTCACTTCTTACAATTAATTAGTCCCGTCTTTGATGAGATAGCTCCCACGAAAGAGATTCGCGTGAGAAGCAACACTCAGGAATGGATGAATGAGGAAGTTCTTGAAGGGATCAGGATTCGAGACAAGCTGTTTTCCAAATTTAAAAGGACAAAATTTCATTCGGACCATGTTAATTTCAGAAAAGTGCGGAATACTGTCTTGTCACTGATAAGAAAGAGGAAGAAAAATTGCGTCATTGGAAAAATCAATGAAAATATTGGCAAGCGAAAAGAATTATGGAAAAAATTATGGAAAAGCCTAAAATCTCTTGGTCTGCCTTCCAAACAAGATAAACCGTCAAAGATTTTCCTAAAAACAGATGGCGAACACTGTTTCGATGATAAAATCAATTCAAACGTTTTTAAGAATTTCTTCTAAAATTTGGCTACAGAGCTTGTCAAGAAGCTACCAAATTCACCTCGTAGATTCGGCATAGAAAGTGTTAAAGAATACTACAAAAAGCTCCATCTTGGCAATGAAAAATTCAAACTTCACCACACAAACCATGATAATGTTTTGAAACTCCTGGAAGGGATAAATCCTTCAAAAAACAGCAGGACCTGATAATCTTGCAGGGACATTCCTCAAGGATGATGCATCAAAATTGGCAACACCAATGACGGAACTATGCAATCTTTCAAAAGCAAGCTTTCCAGATGATTGCAAACAAGCGAAACTGAAACCTCTCCTTAAAAAGGGAAGCAAAGAAGAACCAAAGAATTATCGACCAATCTCACTTCCGCAGATTTCTAAAGTAATTGAACAAATTGTCCACGAACAGATACAAGATTACCTCGATGAAAACAAAATTCTCTATCGCAACCAGTCCGGCTTCCGTCCTCACCACTCAACTGACACCTGTTTATCTTATTTAAGTGACCAAATCGTTCAGGGACTTGAAAATAGTATTTTTACGGGAATAGATCTACAAAAAGCATTTGACACAATCGACCATGAAATCTTTCTCGAAAAAATGAAGCACCTTCGCTTTCCTGATTCAGTCTTATTTTGGTTTCGATAATACCTAACCAACCGAACTTTCTTTGAAAACATAGGAAAAGATTTCTCATCACCTGGTGAATTAACATGTGGTGTTCCACAAGGCTCTATACTTGGCCCGCTCATTTTTCTCTTATATGTAAATGACATGCCACAGGCAGTGGACTGTGACTTACTTCTGTATGCAAACGACTCCTGTCTCGTATTTGGAGACAATAACGTCAATGAAATAGAAAAACGATTAAATAGTAATTTCAATTCTCTTTGCGACTGGTTTGTTGATAACAAACTAAGCATTCATTTCGGAGGGGACAAAACAAAATCGACACTGTTTGGTAGAAAAAATAAACATCCGGACAGAAAAAAATTGGGCATCAGAAGAGGTGGCATCAAGATTAAACAACACACCTGAGTCACGTATCTAGGCTGTCTTCTCGATGAGAATCTGTCGGACGAATCAATGGCCACCAGGATCCTCAGTAAGATCAACGGCAGGCTCAGATTTCTTTACAGAAAGCAACATTTTCTAGACTTCTCCCTTCGCAGATTGCTAGCAACCCATTTTGACTATGCAAGCAGTGCTTGGTTTCCATTATTAAATAAAAGATTAACCAACAGAATTCAGACTGCTCAAAATAACGGTATCAGGTTTTGTTTGAATCTGAATAACAGAGCACATATAGGTATCAATGAATTGAAAAGTATATATTGGCTCTTCACGAAAGAAGGATTTGAGCAATGTACAACTGCAAAAGGTTTTCAAATTTTTTGATAATTCAGCAACCGATAAGGCTTTGAGCTATTTGCTGTAGTAACAAGTCTCCTTTCCTCAACCAACGACTGGTATAAGGGTATTAGGGGAAACGCACTACGTTAGTGTTTATCTACCTAAAAATGTGTTTGATACCGTTGATCATGATATCATACCAAAGATTAGGCAGGAATGCGGCGTTTCTGGTATCGAGCTTGCCTGGTTTACGTCATGTCTCCAAGCAGACGACAGTTATGCAAGTCAATGGCGCGTTTCGTCACCAATAGAAGAAATACACTTTGGTGTTTCATAGGATCTTGATCTTGTCTTGGACCTCTTTTTATAGTCTTTATCATGATCTTCCGTTTTTTTTGGTGAGTTGCCATGTGACCAAGTATGCAGATGAATTCATCAAACATTCTGTGAATCAAAATGGCATGCGGACGTGACTTAAGTAGTGAGGAATTAAGCTCGGCAACAATGGATTTTCAAGCGTTACTGGAGCAATAAAAATCATCAGAGAAAAGAATACGAGGCTAGATGCAACATCCATTCACCAATACCTCAGAAAGCAAGGCCTTGCAGTTGAAGAAATCGAAATAAGTAATGCTCTCAAAAATTTTCTCCGAGATGGCCTAATAGAAAATAAACTTTATTGCGGAGAAGACTCGTTTTAAATTAGTGGGAAGGCAAAAGCTGAAAGTATATTAAAAAGATCCGTGGATCAGAGTAAACAGCACGAGATAAACATGAAAGATTACCTTGATAATGAGATTGGCAAAATATGGTTAGTCTTAGATTTGCTTTGCCGAGAAGGACGGAGTAATCATAAAAGCGTCTATGGGGCGCCACTTATTACACGTGTGTGTAATCTTGAAGACCAAATCAAATTATTGCAAACCGAAAATAAATCCCTCTACACTGCCAATGTGATATTGCAGAATGAATTGAATATAGTTGTATTTTATATTGACACTGCTTTTTGCAGTAAAGATCGAAGTGACTATTTTGTTGTCCCGAATCCCCATCCTAGCAATATGGCAGACTGCAATCCCCTTCATCCAAGCAAAGCTGCCGCAACAACAACAACCGTAACAGCCAAAGAAAGAGGGAAGTTGGACATGCTGATGCCCCAGAAACTGAATGAAGTAACCTTACACAATAAGTATTCAATTGTATCAGATTCTACTTGAAGTGAAACAAAAGAGGATAACAATAGTCACGAGAACAACAATACAGAAGACAGTAAGCTTGAATCTTTTTTATATCAAATTATCAAAACCTACGAAACTACAAGAATACATAACTACAAAATGGAACTAGCTACACAAGAAAACTACAAGATTACACAAACCAAACTGCATGAGGTGTGAACTAACACATCCCTCCTGCAGCTAACATTTAGACATAGAACAAAACAAGAACTACGCAAAACAATGGAAATGAAAACAAAAAGGAGAAAAAGATGGGGGAGGCAGAAAGGGAATGAGAGGGGGGGGATGCAGCTGAGTTCATTCGACCATATTCCAAGATGTATTCTAAGGTTGCCGAAATGATGCGTCTATTTAGGGTGCAACAAAAAGGAGAAGAAGATGGGGAAGGCAGAAAGGGAAAGAGAGGGGGGGGGGATGCAGCTGAGTTCATTCGACCATATTCCAAGATGTATTCTAAGGTTGCCGAAATGATGCGTCTATTTAGGGTGCAACAAAAAGGAGAAGAAGATGGGGAAGGCAGAAAGGGAAAGAGAGGGGGGGGGGATGCAGCTGAGTTCATTCGACCATATTCCAAGATGTATTCTAAGGTTGCCGAAATGATGCGTCTATTTAGGGTGCAACAAAAAGGAGAAGAAGATGGGGAAGGCAGAAAGGGAAAGAGAGGGGGGGGGATGCAGCTGAGTTCATTCGACCATATTCCAAGATGTATTCTAAGGTTGCCGAAATGATGCGTCTATTTAGGGTGCAACAAAAAGGAGAAGAAGATGGGGAAGGCAGAAAGGGAAAGAGAGGGGGGGGCATGCAGCTGAGTTCATTCGACCATATTCCAAGATGTATTCTAAGGTTGCCGAAATGATGCGTCTATTTAGGGTGCAACAAAAAGGAGAAGAAGATAGGAAAGGCAGAAAGGGAAAGAGAGGGGGGGGGGGATGCAGCTGAGTTCATTCGACCATATTCCAAGATGTATTCTAAGGTTGCCGAAATGATGCGTCTATTTAGGGTGCAACAAAAAGGAGAAGAAGATGGGGAAGGCAGAAAGGGAAAGAGAGGGGGGGGGATGCAGCTGAGTTCATTCGACCATATTCCAAGATGTATTCTAAGGTTGCCGAAATGATGCGTCTATTTAGGGTGCAACAAAAAGGAGAAGAAGATGGGGAAGGCAGAAAGGGAAAGAGAGGGGGGGATGCAGCTGAGTTCATTCGACCATATTCCAAGATGTATTCTAAGGTTGCCGAAATGATGCGTCTATTTAGGGTGCAACAAAAAGGAGAAGAAGATAGGAAAGGCAGAAAGGGAAAGAGAGGGGGGGGGATGCAGCTGAGTTCATTCGACCATATTCCAAGATGTATTCTAAGGTTGCCGAAATGATGCGTCTATTTAGGGTGCAACAAAAAGGAGAAGAAGATGGGGAAGGCAGAAAGGGAAAGAGAGGGGGGGGGGGCATGCAGCTGAGTTCATTCGACCATATTCCAAGATGTATTCTAAGGTTGCCGAAATGATGCGTCTATTTAGGGTGCAACAAAAAGGAGAAGAAGATGGGGAAGGCAGAAAGGGAAAGAGAGGGGGGGGGATGCAGCTGAGTTCATTCGACCATATTCCAAGATGTATTCTAAGGTTGCCGAAATGATGCGTCTATTTAGGGTGCAACAAAAAGGAGAAGAAGATGGGGAAGGCAGAAAGGGAAAGAGAGGGGGGGGGATGCAGCTGAGTTCATTCGACCATATTCCAAGATGTATTCTAAGGTTGCCGAAATGATGCGTCTATTTAGGGTGCAACAAAAAGGAGAAGAAGATGGGGAAGGCAGAAAGGGAAAGAGAGGGGGGGGATGCAGCTGAGTTCATTCGACCATATTCCAAGATGTATTCTAAGGTTGCCGAAATGATGCGTCTATTTAGGGTGCAACAAAAAGGAGAAGAAGATGGGGAAGGCAGAAAGGGAAAGAGAGGGGGGGGCATGCAGCTGAGTTCATTCGACCATATTCCAAGATGTATTCTAAGGTTGCCGAAATGATGCGTCTATTTAGGGTGCAACAAAAAGGAGAAGAAGATAGGAAAGGCAGAAAGGGAAAGAGAGGGGGGGGATGCAGCTGAGTTCATTCGACCATATTCCAAGATGTATTCCTAGGTTGCCGAAATGATGCGTCTATTTAGGGTGCAACAAAAAGGAGAAGAAGATGGGGAAGGCAGAAAGGGAAAGAGAGGGGGGGGATGCAGCTGAGTTCATTCGACCATATTCCAAGATGTATTCTAAGGTTGCCGAAATGATGCGTCTATTTAGGGTGCAACAAAAAGGAGAAGAAGATGGGGAAGGCAGAAAGGGAAAGAGAGGGGGGGGGATGCAGCTGAGTTCATTCGACCATATTCCAAGATGTATTCTAAGGTTGCCGAAATGATGCGTCTATTTAGGGTGCAACAAAAAGGAGAAGAAGATGGGGAAGGCAGAAAGGGAAAGAGAGGGGGGGGATGCAGCTGAGTTCATTCGACCATATTCCAAGATGTATTCTAAGGTTGCCGAAATGATGCGTCTATTTAGGGTGCAACAAAAAGGAGAAGAAGATGGGGAAGGCAGAAAGGGAAAGAGAGGGGGGGGCATGCAGCTGAGTTCATTCGACCATATTCCAAGATGTATTCTAAGGTTGCCGAAATGATGCGTCTATTTAGGGTGCAACAAAAAGGAGAAGAAGATAGGAAAGGCAGAAAGGGAAAGAGAGGGGGGGGATGCAGCTGAGTTCATTCGACCATATTCCAAGATGTATTCCTAGGTTGCCGAAATGATGCGTCTATTTAGGGTGCAACAAAAAGGAGAAGAAGATGGGGAAGGCAGAAAGGGAAAGAGAGGGGGGGATGCAGCTGAGTTCATTCGACCATATTCCAAGATGTATTCTAAGGTTGCCGAAATGATGCGTCTATTTAGGGTGCAACAAAAAGGAGAAGAAGATGGGGAAGGCAGAAAGGGAAAGAGAGGGGGGGGATGCAGCTGAGTTCATTCGACCATATTCCAAGATGTATTCTAAGGTTGCCGAAATGATGCGTCTATTTAGGGTGCAACTAAGCCTAGAGTCTCCATATAGCAAGATATTTAAAAGAGCACACTGAGATAAATCGTTTATATATTTTTCCTACTTCAGAAAGAACATCAGACACTTTCCCGAGGAGGAGTGTTCTCTGCTGATTGAAATCCTGGCAAAGCAGCAGGTAGTGTTCAGTATTTTCCACATCATCATTTAATAAGCACATAGGGTCGGACGTATCGCAAAAGCTGTGCCGAAACTTATGCTCTCTCAAAACACTTAATCCTACCCTTAACTGTGCTTGAATCTAACATCACTTCAACTAAGCCGCAACAAAAACAAAGAAGAATAGATAAAGATCAGTCAACCACATCAAAGCAAGACATCAAGCAAAAAAAGAAAGAAGTAGCGTTCTCATCCTCGGTGATTCGATTCCTAAACACGTCGATGGATTGAAAATGCATAAGTCCCTGAAGCGGAATTACAATATCACTGTGAAAGCTTTCGGTGGTTCGACAATCAAGCAAATGAAGCACCATTCGAAACCTCCACTTGAGAGAAATCCAGAGCTTGTGATCTTGCATATTGGAACAAATGACCTCAAATCGAATAAATTGCCGTCTGAGATTGCATCAAATATACACGATTTAGCAGAGTGAATGGAACAAGGAGAAAGAAAAGTTGCAATTTCGGCCCCCATCCCAAGAAACGGTTCTGAAGAACTTGCATAAAAGAGTGACTTGGTAAATATTGAACAGAAGAAACTTTGTGAAGGAAAACGGACAGATCTTATCGAGCACACAGCCCTGGCAACAAGACACTTGAATAATAGCAACCTTGACTTGAACAGGTTTGGGACAACTATAATTCCGAATGATTTTGTGCGGTATATCAGAGAATGATGGGTATGTCGGACTCTTGATCCTATCAATAGATTTCCATTTTCCGATAGCATTAGCCATACCAATAACAGCAATTGTTATAATGATCTTCATCCTAAAAACTTGGATATTGGAGCGGCAGATGATGTGAGTACGCAATAAAAACGACTTAGACAACGGAGGGGTCTCGTGTCAGCTTACTTGAACATAAATTCCATACGAAATAAATTTGAGCTTCTAAAGCCAATGATCTTAGATTCTGTAGATATCCTGGTTATTGCGGAAACAAAGCTTGACAGCAATTTTGCAACCAACCAATTCATAATAGATGGCTTTAGTCCGCCCTACCGCTACAGTAAGGCCCCGCATTTAAGAAACTACTTTTGCACACCGTAGTCTAAAATGTTTCTCATATCTCTGATACTTCTCATGTTTTAGGGTCAAGTTTCTTAAGTTGCTAATTTAATTTCTTTGAAGTCCTAGGCAAATAAGTTAAACCAAAATGGGACCGTCTATGGGTATATCATCCATATTCAGCCATATATGTATGTCAACAATGATTTTCAAGGACATGAATTAAAATTTTGGCAAAAATCTGTTAAATCCAAAATATCTCGCTAGTAATTTCTTAATGAATCATGTATGAAGTGTAATGCTCTCACTCTATCAGACCAGAAATTAATGTTACTCAAAATACAAGAAACTTTATTTTAGGTGCAAGCCTCAAGAGTTTCTTATAGGCAGGGGGTTTAATCATTTTTTAGTAGCCTAAAAGTTTCTTTTAGGTGGTTTCTTGAATGCGGGGCCTTACTGTATGACCGTAATGGAAATGGTGGGGATCTTCTGATATACGTCAGGGAAGGAATTCCCGTGAAAAAGCTCACGGATTATAAAACTCCAGATGACATCGAATGCTGGATTTTATAAATAAGTATGCACAAAAAGAATGGATTTTGTTCGGCATCTATCGTCCACCATCCCAAAATGTGAATTATTTCTTTGATGAGATGGCGAAAGCAATTGATCACTATAGCAATCGCTATGAAAAATTTGTCACTTTATGTGAATTTAATATTGAAGAAAAACAAGCAGAAATAAAAGCGTTTATGGAAATTTATCAACTAAAAAATCTCATTAAAGAACCTACTTGTTTTAAGTCCGATAATCCTAAATGTATTGACCTTATTCTGACTAACAGATCTTCTTCATTTCAAAATTCAGGTACGATAGAAACAGGATTATCGGACTTTCATTCTATGATAGTAACGGTACTAAAGGGTGGCTTTATCAAAAGGGGTGCCAAAATAATTTTGTATAGAGATTATAGTAAATTTGAAGTAAATAACTTTAGACAGGCACTAAAGGATAGTCTTAATGAGATGGATGGCAACGATACAGAGATCTCTGAATTTGATAGAAGAGTAGAAACAGTGCTGAATGAGCATACGCCTATCAAGAAGAAATATGTCCGTGCTAATGATGGTCCCTTTATGACAAAAGCCCTTCGAAAAGCAATATATACTCGTACTAACCTTCGCAATAGATACGATGAGTTCAGATGCCAACAAAGCTGGAATGTTTTTATCAAAATGCTGTGCCAGGCTAATTTTGACTATTACAAGGCAGATATCAAATGTTTGACGCATAATCGAAAATTCTGGAAAACAGTCAAACCGCTTTCCTCCGGTAAAATACAGGCTTCTTCTAAGATTACTCTTTGGGAAAATGAGGTACTTGTTACCGATGACAAAAAAGTAGCTGAGATCTTTAATGAATATTTTGTAAATATAACTGCTTCCCTTGGAATCATGCAGCCAAAGGACGGTTTGACATCTACAGATGGACTTCATGATCCTGTAGAGATTGCAATTAAAAAGTACAGCTCACATCCAAGTATAAATCTGATATCTGAGAATAGAAACCCATTCCATTATTTTGCCTTAAGCTTTGTCACAAACAGCAGAGTATCTGCAAAATTGCGAGAACTAAAAGTAAACAAAGCTTCACCTATCAGCAGCATCCTAAGTAAAATTTTAAAAGAAAATTCAGACATTTTTACCGGCATACTTGAAGAGCTTTTCAATGCTAGCAGTGTCGATGGAGCTTTTCCTTTCGAACTTAAAAGATGTGAAGTAGCGTCTGTGTTCAAAGCAAATGACCAAATGACTAACGGCAGTTACAGACCAACAACCGTTCTGTCTGCCATTTCTAAAGTTTACGAGCGTTTGATGTCTGAACAAATTGTAGTTTACTCCAAATCTTTTCTGTTTCAATATCTCTGTGGATTTCGGGAAGGCGACAGTAATCAAAAAGCTCTTGTCAGATTTCTCGAGAATGTAAATCAGTTTTGGATAAGAAAGGAGTTGCAGGGGCAATCTTGATGGACCTCTCCAAGGCGTTTCTGGGGCCTCTATTGTTCCTTATACAAATTAATGATCTAACGAAAGTTGTAAAAGTATGTAACATCCAAATGTATGCTGATGACACTGTCATATACGTGTCTCATAAAAGCATCAGCGAGGTGGAGGAAGCTCTGACAGGTGATATGGCAAATATTGCGCAATGGCTAGAGAACAACAGGCTTATCATAAATCTAAAAAAAGGAAAAACGGAAACAATGCTTTTTGGTACTGCTAAAAGACTGCACTCTAAAAATGACTTAAAGATCTGGATCAATGAGCATTTGATACACTTTGTGAATAGTTACAAGTATCTTGGTGTGCTTTTGGACCCTTGCCTAAATATGAAAGAGCATTTACAGAAGACTTTAAAAAGTGCTGCAGCACGAATTAAGCTGTTGAAAAGAATGAGACAATCACTAACGAGTCATGCAGCTGAATCAATATACAAAGCAATTGTATTGCCCAAAATGCTTTATTGTTCTACACCGACTCTAAAGATCTCAGACACCATGGGCAAAAAATTCGAAAGCCTTCAAGCAAGGGCCATTAAAATCATTCATCATCATCCAGAGTTTGATCAAGAACGTCGGTATATGACGATATTAAACCAGAAAAAGTTTAAAGCAGATCTTTTGATCTTCAAGTGTTTGCAAGGAACTACCATTCCAAATTTTGAGTCCTATGGCGAAAGAGTTTGCCACAATTATGGTACAAGAGGCAATAAAGCTACATTACGCGTTCCAAGAGTCAAAACAGAAGCAGCAAAAAAGTCTTTCTGGTTCCAAGGCCCATCTTGCTTTAACGAACTACCCATTGACATTCGAAGTTTAGATTCTATTGTTGTTTTCAAGCATCGACTAAAAGAACATCTGGAAGGATTATAATCATGAACTTAAGGACAGGATTTTTGTTTTTTAACAATAAATATTGAAGGATATTTTAGGTTCTTATATTGTAAATTGATAGCTTATTTTTCTTTATGTTCAAACAGGGCCCTTATTGATAACAATACTCATAGTATTGACAAGGTTACCCTGTATAAATATTGCTCTTATTATTATTATTATTATTATTATTATTATTATTATTATTATTATTATTATTATTATTATTATTATTATTATTATTATTATTATTATTATTATTATTATGTTTCATTACTTGAATCATGAACTGTTAATTGCTAAACTATCTGCTTACGGCTTTAGCCGATCAGCCACAGTGATCCAGAGTAGTACAGTGGCTCATTCAGCACTTCGAAACAGACATCCTTAGGAGTTCCTCAAGGGCACAGTTTTGGGACCCCTACTTTTTAACATATACATAAGCGACTTTTTCTACCTGGTGAAAGCTACTGGGATTCGCAATTATGCAGATGATACTACTATCTTTGCATGTGGTTCAGATCTGTGCTCAGTCTTGGAATCACTTGAAGGGGATACCGCTTTATTATCTCTTTGGTTTGAAAATAACTATATGAAGTTGAATGAGGATAAAAGCTATTTGCTTGTGTTTAGGAATAAAGATTATGAGGTAACTGTAAGTGACTCTCGATAAGACACTGAATTTCAGAACTCACGTTACTAACCTCTGCAAGAAAGCAAGCCAAAAGGTGCATGCACTGGCACGAATGTCAAGATATATGGACAAGCCACAGCTAGAAATAACAATGACCTCTTTTGTAATGTCACACTTCAGTTATTGACCACTTGTGTGGATGTTTCATGATAGGAAATCGAATAACAAGATCAAAAAGATTCACAAAAGAGCCCATATAATCATACACAAAGATAGTACTTCTAATTTTGAGGAATTGTTGATTAAAAGTAACTCAGTGTCTGTTCATCAGAGGAATTTACAGCTGCTCCTAACTGAGATTGATAAAACCGTAAAAAACTTGAATCCGTCTTTTCTGGCGGAGGTATTTGTTACCAAAGATGTGCCTTATAACCTTTGTGACAGTAATAATCTTGCTTTGCCTAGGGCAAGGACGAATTTGTATGGCACTGATACTATCAGGTTTTTCGGTCAAAAAGTATGGCAGACTCTGCCAAGAGAAATCAAAGAGTCCCAATCATTGGAGATTTTTAAAAGAATATTAAGGCTATAAGAACTTTAGACTGCAGCTGTAAATTGTGTAAAGATTTTATCTCAAATTTAGGTTGTTTGTAATGAGACCTTTCACTTTCATTATTAGACTACGTATAGTTGGCATTAATTAGCTAACGCTATTTATCTCTGCCAAATTTAAATGAATTATTTATTATTATATTATTATTATGACGTCAGCTTCTCCGTTACTGTAAAAAGTGTCAACGATCTGAATGTGACGCTTAACAAAAAAAGCATTCTTTACGGAAATGGCTCCAAGGCAATATACTGTCATTGAATGTCCTAGAGACACAGGCGATGGTTGTTGGATCTCGCCCCAACCTTAAAAAAGATTTTGACAAAGCAAGTGGAACCTCCTTCTTTTTCTATTGGTGACTCTAAAGTCGAAATGGTAGATAACGTCAAATATTCAGCGGTGCCGATTAATGAACATCTAGCTTGGAATGAACATACCTATTTTGTGCGATCCAATGTCTCTCGTACAATTGGATTCCTTAAATATGCTAAGAAGTTACTGCCTCAGGACACTCTCTGTAACGGTATTGTTGTATCCTCAAACCACAATTCCGCTACTGCTGTTCAGTCTGGGGGATATGTGGGGGGGGGGACTAAGTTGCAGGTGCTGCAAATTTTCAAAAACGTGAAGTTAGATTTTGACCATAGTAGTTACGATCCTTGAGCTAGTACCTTGATAAAAATCCTAAAGTGGCATACTGTAGCGGATATGATAAAGATCAAGACAGCTTGCATGGTTTACAAATCAATAAATGAACTAGCTCCAGACTATCTGCCGGAAATTTCTACGAAAAACTCAGCATGCTGTTGGAAAAATCTGAGAAACACCGCAACTTACTAGTCTCACTAATGAAAATGCGTAATGGTCTGCAAGCATTCTTATATCGTGGTGCTGGAGTCTGGAACCACTTAAATATGGAAATCAAGCAGGCATCCTCTTTCACAGCTCTTCAAGACACTTTAAAATGATCTGTTTTGCTGTTTCTTTGTTGTATTTTCATTATGGTAATTAGCTAGGATAAGGTACATACAGGAAGTACTTTGCCTAGGATTTTATGTACAGCCCCCTGTAAAGCAGTCTTTCTTGACTAACGGGGTAGCCGTGGGTCAAAAATTTAAAATGAAATTAAATGAAAACTTAGTAAGCAATCCTTGTGTTTTTCTTGAAACTGTTCATGGGCACATTCAGGTTTAAAACTGAGGAGACGACAGTAAGCTTCTTGTACATCAAGCTCTCTCTGAGCAGCATAGAAGATCAGGGAGAGCATTCGCCTTTGGGATGGCACTTGATTGTTTGTTCGTTTTTCTTTTTGTATGTTTCACTTCAAGGTACCAACCTCCTTGGCAGAGACTGCATCACAGAGAACAGCAGAGGATGGCTTATAAGAAGTACTGAAGTCGCAAACAGCATCTCCCTTTTTGGAGAAGGTCTGCCTTCTTCGCTCTCCTCGCACATTCCGGGAGATCACAGCTGTACTCCCTGTAGGGAAAGTGGCCGAGTGGCTTACACATTTTCTGTTGATCCTACCTGTCCTACCAAGCGACTCACATTTCCGTTAAGACATTATTTCTTTTATTGACAGGTCGTTCTCCTTCATTACCATGTCTGCGTATCTCAGCTTGCTTCGTCTTCTCCGCACACCCTCTGTTGCATTCCATATATTAATTCTGCTGCAAATTCATTCTTGTCTTAATAGATGACCAAGCAGCTCTGCTCTCCTTATTTTGATCTTGCTGGATAGCTCTACTTCACTACCATAATAGCTTTTCATTTTGTCAAGTGCCAGTTAGCTTTAAAACTGTCCCGCCTACATTTGACGAAGTCATGCGAAAAGATTTTATACAATATGTGTTAGCAATCTGTGTTATTTAGCCATAGTTATTCAGTCAAAGCTTTTTGGATCTTTTTTATGGTACAAGATTGGAGGCTTACTTGCAATAATAGTATGTTGCGCGGAAGAAATTTCAAGAAGTCAACTTCAGTTCTTTTCTTTGATCTTCATTTCTGAATAAGTGATGTCAGCAAAGTTATTCTTCCAGGGAAACCAAGACATTTGTTCAATTTCTTCGGCAGATTGTTGAGATCCTGGATATAGATTATTCAGGTGAACCTCCGTGCACCCAGCCATCCACCACGGGCCCTTGTAGAACACAGCACAATTCCCAGAGTCATTGTCATTCATCTTGTCATTGTTCTTATCTTTTGTGGTGAAGGCAGACCCATTCAACATACTGACCGGATCATGAATATTCCCTTTGTATCCACCAAGTGTAATTAAGTAGTGTTTTGAAGCTCCTGCGATTTTGAAGTTATTGTATTCAGCAAATCCTTTACTTCCATCTTTATTCTTGAGATCAAATCGTAACGTAACATTTCCGTTCTTTGTCAAATGATGCATTGCCTCAAGACCAAGCCAATGATTGCCAAGTGGATCTCCAAATCCTTTGACATATTCATCCCAATTTCTGTCAAAACTTACATTTGCATCGACACGCCTTTGTATGACCGTCCAACCACCACCATCTGTTATCATGTCACAAGAAGCACGAAATGTAGATATTCCATTGTCCCATGATAGATCGAAGGCACCTTGCCATAATGCCATGCCTTTTTGCTGTGCATGTTTGCAATTTTGGAATGCTATAAGTAAGAAGATTGCTCAATTATTATTTCAAGCATTGAAAACTGCTTGCATTAGCAACATACCCTTTTCACCCTGTAGCTTTGCTTTGTCTTCTATTTAATTTCAATTCCCTTTGCTATCTCATTTCAAATTTACTTGTAAATTGCATTTAGGATCATTAACCGTGTTGGATCCATATAGCTATCATTGACTACCGGATTTTTAAAAAGTTTCTCAATTTGAGCTACTATTAGAGTAAAATCGTGGGCACCTTTTTATTTAGCCGGACGTCTATCATATGATTTTCATCTATGATTTTACCTGAAAAAAGCGTACTTTAAGGCTAATTTCCAGTCGGTGGAATTTTCCGAGCGGGCGGAAATTCCATTGTTTGCGGGAGAAAATGTCGCTCTGAAGTTGAATAGATAGTTATGGCTGAGCAACTTTCTATTATCTAAATTTCGCCCGCTCGGAAAATTCCGCTGACTGGAAATTGGCCTTCACAAGTTTGGAAAAAAGCCAAAAACAGTTTATCAATGAGTTCGTTGAGCCTGTGGCTTACAATCCACAGAAATTGTGCTTTTTGAGCACATTCCAACAATACGGAGCTTGAAGTCAAAACAAATGACCCCAGAAACATCACATTTGTCTGCTTTCCTATTAGTAACGCGCGTTTGCTTGAGGTTTGAAGAAATGATACGATTGCCAAAGCGTGGTCCAATGGTCGGCACTTTGCACGTTGCTGAGTTTGAACATCAGTTTATGAAATGTAGGAAGCGGGCAAGTAGGCATGCTCTTCACACATACGGCGTAGAGCTTGGAACGTGTCCCCTTTCGATGATCTCGCGAGTTGAATGTTTTCTTGAAATCCATATTTCAGAAAAAAAACCCTTGGTAGAGCAGCGAATAGCACCATCTTATTTCTGCTTATTATTTTTTCCTGAACAAGTATTTCTTTATATGCAATATAAAATTTACAATATCGGTACCAGGAGGAGCAATTTTACATGACTACTCCCTGACATGTAACATAAACCTAAGAAATACTACTAGATAAACCCTTAAGTACAAAGTGCTAAATGTAAAAAAGAGCTATGTATTTTTAGTAAAAACCTTCTTACGATTAATTACCTGAGCCGGTTTCACACTGGACATCAGGCCAATATAGGTGATGACAATGGAGAAATTTGGTCGTTGATTTTGCAGACACAATTGGTAGTCAAGATGGATAATTGTTTGCACCACGTATGCCGAACATCAAGAATGAAATGGGTGCACAAAAGAAGGGAAGGACGAAACTTGGCGAAAAGAGACTATGAAAATGGAGTGTGTGGTTAAGTGAAGGTTTAATAGCTATGCAGTGATATTAATCGAATCGACCAGTTGCGTGGATGTATTACAGGGTCAACTCGAGTATATATCTGTTGATGTCATTTGGGAGATATTTATCACCATGCAATAAAAGTTGCGTCAAGACCTCATTGGAAAGATCGATATATCCATATGCTCGTAGCAATTCAAGGCGCTGTAGCGAAAAGGTTTCGACGTTCAACGTCAAAGGAGGGGCAGAGCAGCAGAAAGTGTTCCGTGGTCTCAATACCATCATTTGAGCGGCACATTGGAATTATGGCATCTCTAAAATTGTGCTTGAATTTATGAAAGCATAACGTACTAAGAAAAGATAATGCTATTGGTTATGAATGCCAACGACAGAGGGAGACTGTTTATAGAGTTGGGCTTTTTCTTACAGATAGCATCCGCCGGTGCAAGTCTAATCTCTGGATCTAGCTCATTCCATTCACGCAGGCAATTCGGGTAGAAATTAGATTTGAATTTTTCTGTTCTTGCCCTTATTCGCCCAATTACATCCTTATTGCGAAGAGTGTAATGCGGCTGCTGAAGATGAGGAACTGGATCCATTGTATATTTCAGGCAAAAAAGTTATTTATCATTTTGTAAAATAACATAAGACGTCTGCTCCACCGTCGGGAATTTAGGGACTCCCATCATAATTCTGGATACAGCGTCTCTCGTGAGATGCCCCTCCATGTTCCTGTAACGGCAGCAGCATACTGAACAAACTCCAATTTTTTCATCAAACTTGAGATGATAGTGTTTCCGCTAAATTCACATACTTTGGCCGGAATTTGAAAGGTAACATCTCTGTATGTCAGTTGGGGTCGCACGTAGAGTTTGAATAGTTCGTTTAGGGTATGTCTGGGAAGGTAGTTGGAGAGATATTTCAGCAAACCTACGCCCTTTCTTGCTTTAAAGATAGCCGCTTTGATTTGAGCCGAAAAAGAAAGTTTCGAATCCAAGATGATTCCGAAGTGTTTATGTTCGTCTACATTCATCACTGGTATGTTATCAAAACGAAGTTCTGGTTGATTTATTTCAATTCTTTTCGTAGAAATATTAATTCAACTGCTTGTTTTTGCGGATCAGGGTTGAAAGACATTCTCCAATCATAGGTCCATTGCCTTATGAATCAACTCTTGGTAAAATATTGTTAATAGGTTAGCTGAAAGGTGTATCGTGTATAGATATTGATTAATACTTACCTCAGGAAAATGGGCTGTCAGTGCATCGGCCTCTCACGCCCAACAGGTTGATCTGACTGCGGAGGAGAGTGCACTAGGCCCTTTTGGCCTGAACTGGGGGTAGCTTTTACGGTCGGTGATGACATAGAATACGAAATTCTGGCCAATGTACCTGTCAGGAAGTCCGACTGGACTACCGAAAGAACTAAAAAGGTACCCAAAAAACCATAAACTCAATAACTCAAACATAAGAAGGGACAGGGAGGGTGGGAGAATTCGTCTTCATGGCTGGCTTGCATTTGAAGAATGAGGTCGAATAACTAAAACCACGCAGGGTAAATATCCTCGGTGCTTTTTGTGACGCATGCTAGCTGCCAAACCAGAGGATAAAACATCCCGACAAGACGCTAGTGGCGGTCCAGTGAGCTGCCAAATGATTTATGAACTCTCTTTTTGCTGGATATGCCTTGGGCGGAGACGTTCCCTGAAAGCTAGCGAAATTCTTTACCGTTCCACATTTTAGGCCAGGCTCAGACCTGGGAATAATTAGCTGGACTCCTGGTCAAGGACAAAACAGCAAAACCTCCTGTGCCCGTATTAACTAGGCTTGAATTACATTCGACCCCCATTAAAAGTAAAATTAAGAAAATGTTCAATAACACTTTGCAGGACCTATGAGTGTTAAACGGCAGGAGAAGCAAGCCCTTTTATTGCATCGTTAGAAACAGAATACCTACCTTGTCATGCCCTTACGTTAACACGCAATCAACTGGTATTTATTAGTAAGGTCATATTGCTTGGTTACTTCTATTCCGTTCTATTCTTTTTCAATTCTATTCCTTTCTATCCTATTCTATTTAAAAATAAATTGCGAAAACCACAAGGCATTATCAATAGTTTGACAAGCTGAAGAGTGGCCATTTTGAGACAGCTTTTGGATTACAACTTGAAAAACATTTGCATTACCATTAAGAAGAAATTGGAGTGTAAGATGAAGCAATGGGCATCGATCTGACGGAGTGAGACCCGATACCATGCAATATGAATCGAAGCAACATGAATTAATCATGAGCATTAAGAACATATTGCAAACAACATGACAATACAATGCGATTTAATTGCACACAACATGAAATGATTACAGGCACTTTTAAGTGGTTTTTTTATTTAGGTGCTCCTTATTCGCTGGCATCTTTTTAACTACGCATTGTATAATCATGATTAAAGTGAATCTCTCTTTTTAAATTAGCTGCGGTGAGTTGTGAGTTGATAATGTATTGGATAGCGGGATGCGGTTTGATTGGACTTGGGTCAGTCAGATTTGTTGCTTGCCCTGAGGTGCTGTAATGAAGTGTCGTGTTTCAGGGTGGGCGTGGGGTCCGATTTGCTCTGGTCCGGTCTAATTGTTTCCAAGCGCTCATGGTATAATACGTATGTTCTTATTTTAATTTTACTTCAGCTTTATAATTTAATTCTTTATTTTCGTTTGTAGATTATTTTACTTGTAAATTGCAGATTTTAAATCTTTCATGACCCCCTGAACAGCAGCCTTTGCTGACGGCTTTGAGAATGAAAAATGAAATGACATGAAAGTTTGACAGCTTTCAAAGCTATCTATATTTGCTTAAATCTTCATTTTTGCCATTTCGCCATCTCAATGGCAATGGCAAAATAGCAGCAATGTTACCTAGCTATTTGGCTGCTTTACAGCGTGTTGAGTTCGGAGGATTAATTCATTTTGTACAAGGAACTGTCTCGGTTCATTTTTTCAGTTACCTGTTGGTAGGTGGGAGAGCGTTGCCAAATGTCATTAAAGCGAGTTTGCGAAACGGTCATAGATGTAGCACTGCTCACTGTATTGATAAAAGCGCGGTGTTTGTTTCTGGCGTTGTACCCCGTGGAGATTGCCCCCAACGAAAGTGCTATGTTGAAGGTGAAGTTGCATTTTTCAGCGCCAAGCGCTGGGATCGCAGAAGTAGAGCAGACCTAATCGAGTCCACGACCTTTTGTTATGGCGCTCAAGTGATGGGGTCTTACCGGGTATCGAGCCGTCTCCGCCTGACCGTTCTGGCTTCAAAGTCAGATTTTCATTTCATTTCATTTAATCTTTTTTATCCACGATATCCATTCAGTTACAGCATACAAAAAAAACTAGTTACAATACAAATTTCTTAAGGTTACTCTCAATTATTAAAATGTATTGCCTGATCTTCCATGGATTCGTGCGGAGCTGATTTCCGTTAGCCCAAAAGGAGAGATTTTAGTTTTTTTTAAATCGTACGATGGAATCGGTAGCTCTGATGGACTGTGGGATATTATTCCATGCAATTAGGCCAGTGTACAAAAACCCCTTCTGGTGTACTGTAATTCAGTTTTTGCAGTTCAGTTTCAGTTCAGTTTCATATGATTGCAATTCATCTACATACAATTTATAATCCCAACTACTACTAACTATACAAACAAATAACTAAACTACAAAGATAAAGGATAAATTACGGAAAATTAATACAATAATACAGAAAATTAATACAATATACAAATACAAAGGGGAGCTAAATAAATTGTATGCAGGGAATTACTTAAAGGAGGAGCTCTCTCAATAGGTAAACTAATCGAGGAGAGAGCCCCCCCTCCTATCCTAAGATATTATCAGGTGAATTTAGATGAATTCAAATAATTATGCATTTCTTTTCACAGGTTAATAGAAATTGTGGCAGTGCAGATTCATCTGTTGACCTTTTCCAATAAATGAATTTTCAGTCTTGTTTTGAACGATATTTTTGATGGAGCATTTCGAATTTCCACTGCTAATGTGTTCCAAAGTTTAGCACCAAGATAACGAATTGATTTTAGACCATACTGAAGACTATTTTTACGGGACACATATAGATCACCTTGACTGGCATGTCTTGTGTAATATTGATGAACAGATGAACTAAATAAGAAAAAGTCATGAAAGCAACTAGGTGAAGTTTTGTTAACAGAATCAAAAACAAAAGTTAAGAGTCGGAGTTCAAAGATCTCAGAAAGTTTCAGAAGTTTAAGATCATTGAAGATTGGAAGAGAGGGAGACATGCGAGGCTGAAATGAGATAGCTCTAACTGCTTTTTTCTGTAATTTGAAAACTGGATCAGTGTATGATGCATATGTTTGACCCCAAACAATAAGACCATATTGTAAGAAAGACAGAAACAAAGCATTATACAAGCAAACTAAAACATCTAATGGTAGTAAGTTCCTAATTTTGAAAAACATTCCACATGTTCTAGATAACTTTTTTGAGAGTTCACTAAGATGGTATCTCCAGCTTAGATGCTCATCCAGCAGGAGACCTAAGAACTTAACAAACTTAACTCTTTTAATATGTTTCTTCCCTATTTTGATATCAGAATCGGAAGGAACTTTGACAGATGAAGAATGAAAGATAATGTAGTTTGTCTTATCAATATTTAATGATAGCTTATTAGCATCAAGCCATTTTTTTTACTGATCTCAGTTCTTTGTTGACAATTTTAACCAAATTAGATAAATCTTTGGATTCATAATAGATATTTGTATCATCAGCAAAGAGATAAAAAGTAAGTTTCTTAGAAGCAGTTGGTAGATCATTGATATAGATTAGAAAAAGTAATGGCCCCAGTACAGAACCTTGTGGCACACCACAAGTAATTGAAAGTAAGTCTGAATCACTTCCATTAACAGAAACATATTGCTTTCTATCAGACAGATAAGATCTAAACCATTCAAGGGCACATCCACGAACACCATAATGTTCCAATTTGGATAGCAAAATTCTGTGATTAACTGTATCAAAAGCCTTTTGTAAATCAATAAAAATACCACAACCAAGTCTTTTGTTATCCAGTGTATTTCTTACAGCTTCTGTCAAACTCACAAGGGCATGATCAATTGAATGGTTTTCTTGGAATCCAAATTGTAAAGAATAAAGAACTTTATGAATTTCAAGGAATCTATAAAGTCGTCTGTACATTAGCTTCTCAAATATCTTGCTGAAAATGGGTAAAAGAGAAATTGGTCTATAGTTTGAAGGTGACTCAGGATTTCCCTTTTTGAAAAGGGAAATCACCTTGGCAATCTTAAGTTTATCAGGGAAAATACCAGACTGGAAAGACTGATTCACAAGAAGAGCAAGAAATGGGGAAACAGAGGATCCAATAATTTTAAGCAACTTTATTGGAATGCTATTAGGACCTACAGATTTAGAAGGATTTAAAATATTGATAAGATCATTTACTTCTACCAGAGTAACTGGAGTGAGGAAAAGTGAATTACACATTCTGTTAGATAAATAATCAAGAGGAGATTTTGGTGTTAATGGAATTGTTTTTGTTATACCATCCGCAACATTAACATAAAAATCATTAAAAATATTGGACATTTTAGAGGGGTCTGATGTTACGTTCCCATCTTTGCCTTTGATTTTGTTGATTGAAGAAGAAGTGGAAGACTTATGAGAGATTATTGTCTTGATACCTGCCCACAGGTTTTTCATATTTTGACTATTGGTAGAAAAATAATTATGAAAATACCTTGCTTTACTTTCTTTTAATTCATTTGACACACGGTTTCTAAATTTCTTATACAGCTTAAGGTTTTCCGAGGTCTGCTGCTTTTTCAATTTCTGTAAAATTTTGTCACGGATTCTCATCATCTTTTGGATTCTATTATTTATCCATGGTTTATCTTTGAGTTTCATTTCCTTTCTGCTGCGCCTTTTGATTGGAGCATGCTGCTTTGTCAAGGTATTAAGATCTTTCAAAAATCTATCAAATTTATTGTTCACGTCCAACTCACTGTTTTCTAAATAAGTAAAATCAATCTGATTGAAGTCCTCAAGAAATTTATCTTCTTTAAATTTGGAGTAGTCATGTTTAAATGATTCAGATTTATTATGACTAACTTGAGTATTTTTCAAAATCAAAAACTGGGGAAAATGATCACTAATTTGAATCACAATATTGCCACTTGTTATATTAGCATTAGTAGCGTTAGTGTATATGTTATCAATAACTGATGCTCTTTGCTCTGAGACTCTTGTTGGATGATGAATGCAAGGAAGAAGGCTATGGGAGAAAAAGTTATTGACAAAGTCACTTGTTGGTGTATGAGAAGCATAATCTAGAAGGTTAACATTGAAATCACCCATTATAAATACCAGCTTGTTAGAAGATATTTTGGAGAGAAGATTCTGAAAATGAGATGTAAGGTTATCAATAGCTGATCTAGGATGCCTATAAACACAACAAATTAGGAAATTTTTGTCATTTTTGTTTTCAATTTCAACCCATATGGTTTCAAAATCATTTGTGCAAGAATCTAAATCAGTCCTTGGGCTGGAAGTAAGGGAATCTTTAATGTACAAACCAACACCACCATTCTGAGTGAGTGACTGAGTCTTAAAAAAGTTATAGCCAGGAATATCAACATTTGATGATAATGGGTTGTCCATAGAGTGCCATATTTCAGACACTCCAATCACATTGGGATTCAAATTAGTGTGAGCAGATAAAGAAACTAATTCATCATGATGAAGGGAAAGGATTCTAATATTAGTGTGAAGAATACAAAAGTCAGTACAGGATAATTGTAAAGAAGAGAGTTCAGGTAAGTTGAAGTAGCGAGAATCAATATTTTGAGGCATATGTTCATCAATATCATAATCACTAAGATTCGGCAAGTCCATAAGGTTAGAAGTAACTTCAAATGAGGGTGCAGAGTCAATGAATGAGGGTAGATCAAAATCACGGAGTCCTAAGAATTCATCATTTGCTAAGGAGCCAAATGGAAACATATCAGTGGTACATTTTTTACAAAACCAAGAAACATCGTCAGGTTCATTTTCAAGTTCTGTATATTCTGAAGCAGAGATATCATTGCATTTTGTGTGGACATAAAAATTGCAGTTATCACAAAAAATTGCCTTTTGGTTGGCTAGTATATTTTTGTGGCAGATACCACATGGATGTTTAGGTGGATTCATTCTGGCCTGAGCTGAAGCTTATGCTTTTAACAATACGCAAATAACACAACATTTGATATTTCAACACATTCGAGTTAAGTATCAAAAGATACTTCATGATCACTGGTCTGGTTGTCATCTGGTGGTCTAGTTGGATTGAAAGGCTTCTTGTCTTTGATAATCAGCTTGTCAAGCACAAAGAATGCAACTTTACCTTGTCGTCTTGCCTCTAAGAGCTTTGGTACTTGATCACTCCTCTTTTGGATTGTGCGACTTGACAAATCGGCCAAGAATCTCACTCCCTGTGGCTTGATTTCTCTGGCCTTCTTCAAAACGATCTCTTTTTCTTTCCACTTCGAAAATTTTGCCACTATTGGGCGAGGCTCTTCTGCTTGGCCTGACCTATAATTCCTCCTTCTTGTACGGCTGTCAACACGATGACACCTCTCTATTTCAAAATCTTCACTGATGTTTAACTTGTCCTTAATAGACTGCTTTACGATCACTTCTGTGTCATCCCAGCTCTGCTCATTGTCCTTGTCCTCAGGAATACCAGTAATTCTTATATTATTCCTTCTGCTCTGATTTTCTAAGTATTCAAGTTGATTGTCAACTTGGTCAGCTTGCTGATTTATATCATTCAAGTTCTCAGAGTGCATGGACAAAGTTACACCGATCTGCTCCATCTTCTGGTTATTGTCCTCAAATTTAGCTTGTGTAAATTGAAGACTAGCTTGCAAGTCGGTGATGTCTTTACGGATGCTTTTAATGTCCTCTTTGACATCTTGAAGTAAAAGTTTAATCGACGAGTTAAAGACTTCTGCTTGGTTTTTAAGAAGTGCTTGTACGACTTCCAAAGTCACTGCCATATCGTGTTTTTAATTTATTCCCAACTGCCTAGGCCAAGCCACGTGTGGCCTAGGCAACATGCAATTTCTAATAAACTTCAGGATGCAACTTCTCATAAACATCAATGTCACAGCATTTGATGCGTAAACTTTAACCAACTGAACTTCATATTTTTTAAAAGCAAAGCAATCAACAAGTAAATCACAAACAAAGTCAAACCAGATAGATATCATAAGTTCCTTTCTCGCAGCACCACAAGCACAAACGTCGACTGACCGCCATGTTTTTCAGGAAAAAAAAAAAAAAAAGAAAAAAGGAGATCCCTCCTAATCCTTGTCTTATATTTTGATATGACCGACCTTTCGATGCACTTATTTTGTAGGCCTTCAGGACATATCTGATTGACAATTTTCTAGGTCATAACTGCTCGGTCAAACAATATCAATTGACTTATGCTCATGAGGTTCTTATTCCAAGCATCCTTCTCCTTTGAAGATTCTATTAGATCATTAGATCGAGTGCTCTGTTTTGGTATTGCTGCAAAGTGCTTATCTTGGTATCGGAGAGGGCTCGCCATATCACGTTAGCATACCTTAAGTGACTTTCAACAAGTGCTTGATATAAATTCAGTAGCTGGGATTGTGGCAGGATATTTTTCAGTAATCGATGCTAAGCTACCAACTACCTTCCCTTTGACTTATTTGTACTGTTCATTCCAGCACAACTTATTGTCAACTGTAAGTCCTAGGTATTTCGTTTTCTGAATTTGTTTGATTCTAGTATGATCCAAATAAAATTGTGGTAGGTCTAGTAATTTGCTTTGCCTACGAGGATGATCAATAACCATGAACTCGGTTTTCTCGGGGTGTATACTTAGTATATTTATTCTCATTCACTCGGAAATTTTTTCTAATTCAGCCTGGAAGTTTTGTATCACGTCTCCAATCTCATTCGACGAGAGTGAAACTTCTGTGTCATCGGCATACAGATTAGCCTTTGAGAATTTTAGGCAAGTTCAAAATCATTAAGGTACGATGTGAAGAATAATGGGCCTAGACAGGAACCCTGTTGTATTCCACATGTAACTGGCCGGGAGCTCGATTTGTTACCGTTTAAAGAGCAACATTGTTGACGGTTGTTAAGCTATGATATAAGCCATTCTACCGCAATATCCTTTATTCCTTAAACTTGCATCTTTCTGATAAGTATTTCGTGGTCTACTGTGTCGAACGCTTTCTTTAAATCAAGGAATAGCGCAAAGTTGACATTGTTTTTTTTGATATTCATATACCAGTAGTCTGGAACACTTGCCAGAGAGGTGATGGTCGAATGCAGTTTGCGATATGCAAGTTGGTTCATGGTCAATTTTCTGGTGGAGAGAAGGAAGTCCAAGGTTTACACTACTAGAGGTTTACACTCTAGTAGAGGTTTACACTACTGCGCCACAACACCTTCAAAACTATGGAAGTTAATGAAAAGTTACAGCGAATTTGCCAGTGAAGGAAGATCCAATTTATTGACAGTCGTAACATTGATCCCAATCTTCATCTGAATGGGAGCAGGCTTCACCTAGATTATGAAGGTAATTTCTACTTAACTTGCAATTTTTCAAGGGCTTTTGGTTTACTACTGACTAGATCCAATGAGCCAATACCGGTCCCCAGATATAACATCATACCTGCCCGGCGTTAATACTCCCAAGCCACGCGAGAGTGCCCATGACACAGATATAGGCCTCCCTTAAACACAGATATTTCCTCCCACTCCTTCGCAGCTACTCCCTTGTAGCAAATATCATCACCACGAATGCCAGATCTACATTGAAGTTAAGAAGAATAAGAAACTTTGGTGAGGTCATCATAGGATACCTAAACATCAATTCTGTCAGAAGTAAATTTGATGCGTTCAAGGAAATCACTTCACAAAGTTTAGATGTAATGATACTTGCCAATGCAAAAATTGATCCTACTTTTCCAAAGGGACAATTTGCCATACAGGGATTTGCAACTCCACTGCGATTAGACGGAAATGCAAATGGTGGTTGCTTACTGGTCTATATCTTGTATTTAAGTATACAGCTAAGTATACTCTCAGTCAAAATGGCGCTCAAAGCAGTCACACTGAAGTACTTGGCATTTGCAGCTGCAATTTTCATGGTGAAAAGGCCTTCTTTAACCAATTCGTCATCTTTGTGTTATTGGCAAACTTCGAAAGAAGCAATAGATGTGAAAGAGACGTATATTTATTCGTCGATATGGCAACTTCAGGTAGAAAGGAAACTCTTCGTTCGCAAGGAATACCTTATGCGGATCTTGTTGTTGTTAGCAGGAGACATCGAAATCTGCCCAGGCCCTAGAAATCCTATCTGTGCAACATGCTCTTCTGGTATGAAAAAGTCACAAAGTTGTGCAGTATGTAGTAGCTGTAAGATGAAATCTCACCTCAAGTGTATGAAAGATCAACTGGGTAAAAATTCCGAAGAGCTTTATTGTCAGACATGCTTTATTGAAATGGACACTGACGCAGAAAGCGGTGTTGACACTGAGAATGTACCCGAAACGATCCATCGCTTTTGTAAGAAAAGGGGGCTCAAGATCTTTCATCAAAACATAAATGGCTTACTCAATAAAATTGAAAAAGTCAGGTTGTTTCTAAGCGGTACCCATCGCAATGTTCATGTTTATGGCATTTCCGAATCGCACACAACTCCCAATATACGTGACGAGGAACTTGAAATTGATGGATACGATCTGGTGCGAAAAGATAGAGAAAATGGGGAGTATGGTGGCGTCCTCTGTTTAATTCGTTCTGATATTAAATATCAAAGAAGAAGGGACCTTGAAATTGCAGGATTGGAGGCCATTTGGATCGAAATTTTTGTCGTAAGATCGAGATCTATCCTTGTGTGTTTTCTTACAAGCCTCCGGATAGTTCGAATCATATCGCCAAAAACTTTACGACAAAATTTCGAGACATGATCGAAACGGCAACATGTGAAAACAAAGAGACCCTACTAGCTGGAGACCTAAACTGTAACTTTCTCGTCCCAAATGACCACATAGAAATCAAAGATATTATCAGGATCAATGGACTCAAACAACTAATTGAATTGCCAACAAGAATTACAAAAACAACGAAAACATTAATAGATATTATTGCAACAACGGACAAAACAAAGATCCTTGCCTCTATTGTGTTCCCGAATTCCTTCAGTGATCACGACCTCACTGGTATTGTCAGAAAAATGCATGTGGAAAAATTCAAACCGAGAAAAGTTCTCACAAGAGACTACTCAAAGTATGACAAAGAAGCATTCAAAAATGAGCTACAAAGTGTTGATTGGAAAGATGTCTTGCTCGCGGGTGAAATAAACAGTTCGTGGAATCTTTTCAAAGGAAAGTTAGCGGCTATAGTGGATCGACATGCCCCTTTCATTGAAAGACGGGTACGAGGGCGTGACTGTCGTGGCTCACAAAAGAGATTAAAGACAAAATGAATGAACGGGATTATCATCTTCGGAAAGCAAGAGAGACTGGTAATGAGCAAGAATGGTCAGCGTACAAGAGGCTCCGAAATGAGATAACGAATCTAATTCGTCGTAATAAAGCAAATCACTGTCGAAGGATGCTACGCGATAACATCGACAGTCCGAAAGATTTCTGGAAGCAAGTTAAAAAATGCTATCCATCGAAAAACAAAAGTTCAAAGTGCAATCTCTTTAACATCGACGGCAAACGTGTATCTGACAAAGCTAAAATAGCAGATAAATTTTGCTCATTTTTCGCCACAATAAGGTCTTCCCTTCAAACAAAAACATCCAGCATTTTCGATAAAACATGGAAGTTTTTAAAAGTAACCAATTGTTGTCAAAGCTGAACCCCAACGGTATTACCTTCAAATTCAAGGACATTCTGATAAGGGAAGTACTGATGGTTTTGAATTCATTGAAAATATCAAAGTCAGCAGGGCCGGACGACCTACCCGCAAGGCTAATAAAAGACGGATCAGAGCAAATTGCCGCACCCCTTTGCTTTCTGGCAAACCAAAGTCTGCAAAGTGGCGTATTTCCAAATAGTGAAAAATGTGCCAGAGTGATACCTATTTACAAGTCTGGAGAAAAATCAAATTTCGATAATTATAGGCCAATCTCGGTACTTAATGTGCTGTCGAAAGTCTTAGAAAAAATTGTGCATAAACAGCTTTCCGAATACCTCGAAACCAACAAACTGCTGTCTGACGCCCAATATGGCTTTCGAAGAGGCAGATCAACGCAAGACGCTGTTACCCTGTTCCTTGATCACATTCGAAGTAACATGGATGCAAGTCGCTGCACAGGAACGTTGTACATGGATTTACGCAAAGCCTTTGACACTGTCCACCATGGTAACTTGCTGACAAAATTACCTCATTATGGCATAAAGAGCTTAGAGCTTGCTTGGTTAGAAGATTACCTTTTTAACAGGACTGAGTATGTTTGCTATGATGGTGTGAGGTCACAAACTGAGCACATTACGCATGGAGTCCCCCAGGGATCAATACTGGGCCCACTCTTGTTCGTAATCTTGATCAATGATCTAAACCTTGTAATGAATAAATGCAAAATCCTGATGTACGCCGACGATACAGTAATATTCTATTCGGATAAATCAGCAAAAGCCGTCGAGGATGTCATAAACCATGAAGCAAACCTCGTTGGGAAATGGTTCACGGACAACAATTTGATAATGAATCTAAAGAAAGGCAAAACTGAATTCGTCATGTATGGAACAAGTCAAAAATTGTCAAGGCAACAATCATGCCATATTGAAATTGGAGGTGCTGAAATCAACCAAAGTAGCAGTTATGAATATCTTGGTGTCACCCTTGACCATCATCTGACATTGCAAGAACAAATTAATAAAATCTACAAGAAAGCCTCAAGTCGCTTGAAACTGCTGCAGCGGATTCGACCTAATATTAGCCCACATGTAGCTGAGAAGATATACAACGTAATGATAAGGCCTGTCCTTTTATATTGCTATCCAGTGTACATAAGCTTGGGTGATACCGCCAAATCTAAATTGCAATCAATACAAGACAGGGCCCAAAGAATTGTGGCCAGAGATAGCAGCATAACCCTGAAATGGGACAGCCTCGAACAAACGCGCTAGAAACGTATCTCAATTGATGTTTTCAAGTCAGTCAATGGAATCTGCATGGAATCGCTAAAGAACATCTTCACAAAATTTGATCATGGCAAAAACACACGTGGAAATGGATCTCTCCTTATACTTCCAAAAGTGACATGTGAATCAGGAAGAAAAACTTTTGCTTTTCAAGGAGCGTCAATATACAATGGCCTACCAAGTGACGTCAGAAATGAAAAGTACTTTGTCAATTTTAAAAGGAAAATAAACACACTTTGTTTTTAAATTCAGAACCTGATTGTTAGTAAGTTTTTTACAGTTTTTACTCGATCTCTTGTAAGTTTGATCTTTTTACTTTAAAATTTTAGTTTCAACAGGACCCTTGTTGATAGCAGTAACATCTTTACTGAAAAGGTTATCCTGTATAAATATGGTATATTATTATTATTATTATTATTATTATTATTATTATTATTATTATTATTATTATTATTATTATTATTATTATTATTATTGTTATTATTATTATTATTATTATTATTATTATTGTTATTATTATTATTATTATTATTATTATTATTATTATTATTATTATTATTATTATTATTATTATTATTATTATTATTATTATTATTATTATTATTATTATTATTATTATCTGAAGTGATATACCTTCGCGTCAATAGACGATCGCGCTAAAGATGGTGGCAAGTAATTTTTTACCAAGATGCACTGCGCTCTTATTACAAATTCCTAACGATCGCTATAGGAATTCGATTAAAGAACGCGATGCATCTTGGTAAAAAATTCCTCGCCGTCATCTTTAGCGCAATCGTCTATTAAAGTCTTAAATTTTCCGACGATATCTAATGCATTAGCTTCGAAATGAATTTGACGAAGAAGACACGGGTATGTTTTTAGCATTTATCGACCACCAACTCAATCCCAGGATAATCTATTCGAGAACCTTGGACTCTTGCGCTCGATCACTACAGTAACAACTATGAGAGCTTGATGTTTAAGGGATTTGATATCACTGAAATTGAGGAAACAGAAAGAGGAAAAAATGGAAACAGGAGCGTACAAAAAAACCACCACTGTCGAAACTTCCATAAATGGTTTTAAATGTCTTAGCACTATTTTCCCCAAACAAGGACCAACTGAAATCACCTATAGGATCTACGAAAAATATAACGAAAATGTTTTCGAAAGTGATCTTCGGGAGGAGTTACAAAAAATAGATCCATCGGATGAACTACAGTTTATTTGAAACTGCTTTTGGCAGAGTTCTTGACAATCATACACCCCCTCAGCAAGGATCCCATTGGACCTTGAAAATACAGCAGGGAAATTACGAAAACATACATTTTCAGTGGGAATTAGAGATATCATGACGGGGAAATGAATTTCAGGCTGTCATCTATGATGGAACTTGCATAATTTTGATGGGGAAGCAAAAATTTCAACAGGGAAACATCAAAAAAAGACAGGGGAAAGTGTTTAAACTCAAAACTTAGCGGGGAAACGAGTTTTCTTGGCGGGTCAATCTTGTTGGGGCAATGTTTCAGCGGGGTCTTTACTTGGGGGTGTAATCATGCTCTAAATAGGAAAAATATTTCCGGCAAATGATGAACCATTTATGACTCGTGCTCTGCGTAAAGCTACCATGTTGCGTTCTACATTGCGTAATGAATATAACGAAGATGAATGAAAATGAAGACTTCATTCGGCTTTGGATCAGATGGTATTGCACGCCATTTCATCAAAATTGCATTTCCAATTATCTCACATTCTCTATGTAGGATTTATAACCTGTCAATTGAATCACGAATATTTCCTGATAGCTGGAAAGTAGCACGTGTTGCTCCCAGCTTTAAAAGTTGATCAACTGAGGATAGATCCAATTATAGACCAATCTCTGTCCTACCAGTAGTTTCAAGGTTATTCGAAAAGCTCATTTATGATCAACTGTACGAGTATCTTGATTCTAACAAGCACTTATTTATAGATCAGTATGGTTTCCGAAACTTGCATTCGGTCGTCTCTTGTTTATAAAACTGTACAAATGATTGGTACGTAAATATTGACAGTAGGCAATTTACCGCCATGATTTTCATTGATCTAAAGAAAGCCTTTGATACAGTCGACCATCAAACTCTTTGGAATAAGATGCGTAATTACGGAATCGACGGTCTTGAACACCAGTGGTTTAGCTCTTACTTAGATAATCGCGGGCAGTTCTGCAAGGTCAACGGCGTCTGCTCCAATCCTGCTGAAATCAGCATAGGAGTACCTCAAGGTTCTTGCCTTGGACTGCTTCTATTTTTGATTTACATTAATGACCTACGTTTTGCATTAAAACGTGCAAAAGCAACGATGTATGCGGATGATACAGCAATTTCGTTCTCTTCCGATAATATAGAAGAGATTGATGCTGTTGCCAATGCTGAACTCGCCTGCCTTGAGAAGTGGTTACAGGGTAACAGCCATTCCTTGAATGTTGTCAAGACTCAAGCCATGATCATAGGATCGTCGCAGAAGCTGAGGAAAATTGATACACCTATGGTACCGATTCCTCATTTTCAAGTAAATGGAAATGATATCGATCTTGTGAAGGAGACTAAATATCTTGGTCTCATGATCGACGATAATCTAAAATGGGAGAGCAATGTTAAATGTACACAGAAGAAGATCTCTAGAGCTATAGGACTTTTGAAGTATGCAAAACACTATGTGCAAGAGGATACATTAAGGAATATGTATCTTAGTATTGTTCAACCACATTTCAGTTATTGTTGCTCTGTTTGGGGATGCTGTGGGGCAACTAAACTGAAAACGTTGCAGAAATTACAGAACAGAGCTGCTAGAATTGTTACAAGTAGCCCTTTTGACACTCCAGCTGCCCCTCCATTGCAGCTGCTTCGCTGGCCGTCAATTGAGAAACTAATCAATCGTGAAACTTGTACAATGGTGTATAAATCTTTGAATGAACTCGCACCTGAAAACCTAGGTAACATTTTCCACAAATTGTCTGATGTTCATACCAGAGTCTTCCGCGATACGAAATACAATCTTGCAATGCCAAAGATGAGAACTGCTTATGACCAAAGATCATTTGCGTTTCGTGGAGCGAAGGCATGGAATAAACTCGACTCGGAAATGAAATTAGCCCCTTCGATTCAGTCATTCAAATCGAAACTAAAAGCTGTGAATTGAGAATATTCAAGGAAAGCTGTTCTACATCGAAAAAGTCATCATCATTTTTCTTTTTCTTTTTCCCGTTTTATAGCTATGTAATTAGAAACTATTGTAAATAGGTTTATTTCTCATTAGCTTTTAATTTTTTTGCTGGGACCATTGGAAAGCAGTTGCTTAATCTATTTTTTAACTGAATTGTATCCCAGGGTAAACATTTTTAAGATGAAATTTAAAATGAAAAAATGAAATGAAGATCGAACTGCTGAAAATTCGAACAAGTTTCTCAAACAGTGAAATTCTTGTGTTAAGTTATTTCGAAAAGGAAAAAGAAATGATTACAATAATCTTGGCATCTCACAAATCACTGACAATAAGAAATTCCGGAATACTGTGAAACTTTTCTTTCTGTTAAAAATTAGATTCTGATAATAAAATATTTTTTACACAAGCTGAAGAAATTATTGCCAATGATGTTGAAGTAGCAGCAGCTATGAACGAATTTTTCGTCACAGTTACCGATTCTCTTGGAAAATATGAAAATTCCAATAATAAACATGAATTAGAGGGAATCATCATGGACCCTGTTGAGAAAGCTGTACAAAGATTTGCGAATCTCCTAAGCATTCTTAACATGAAAGGTCCCTGTTAAAATGCTGGCCCCTTTATTTTTCAAAAAGTTACCCTGATGCTGTTGACAAGGAGGTTAGGAATTTAAATCTGAAGAAAGCTGCTCCACACAAAGACATCCCTTCCGAAACTTCTTAAATGCAATTCTTAAATGTGTGTTTGGAGCCTTTCACACATATATTTATTGATTGCGTTGAATATTCTACTGTTCCCGCTTAGCTAAAGTGTGGGGATGTGACATCTCTTCCCAACAACCAGTACCAGGACTAACTTCACGTCAATTAGCTTTCTGCCGACGACGGTCTCAAAGCTATGATATTATAGATAAATGATTTAAGTAGCAAATGTAGCGTAGATGTTCAAAAACACGACGTTTCGAGCGTATACTCGTTACTCGTTGTTTTGACTTGATGACGAGTATACGCTCGAAACGTGCGGTTTTTAACATCTACGCTACATTACGCTATATCTACGACTAAATCGGTGACAATCCATGAAAGAAACCAACAATTGTTAATGTTGAAGTTATTAATAGCTCTGAAGAGAAATTACTTGGAGTTCATATTGGTAGCACACTCTCGTTTGACCATCATGTCTCGAAACGTTGTCTAAAAGCCAGCAATAAGCTTTACACAATTGCCCACATATCTCCGTATATGGATGAGAACAAGCTAAGACACTTGACGAGGGTATTTTTTACCAGTCAGTTTCAATACTGTCGTTTAATTTGAATTTTCACGGTACGCAGCTACATCAAAAATAAACCAAATACAGGAAACGGCCTTTAGAATTACTCATAAGGGCATCGAATCTATTTTTAACAAGCTATTACAGAAAGACTGCGCAGCCACTATTCATGCAAATGTAGCGTAGATGTTCAAAAACACGACGTTTCGAGCGTATACTCGTTACTCGTTGTTTTGACTTGATGACGAGTATACGCTCGAAACGTGCGGTTTTTAACATCTACGCTACATTACGCTATATCTACGACTAAATCGGTGACAATCCATGTAAGAAACCAACAATTGTTAATGCTGAAGTTATTAATAGCTCTGAAGAGAAATTACTTGGAGTTCATATTGGTAGCACACTCTCGTTTGACCATCATGTCTCGAAACGTTGTCTAAAAGCCAGCAATAAGCTTTACACAATTGCCCACATATCTCCGTATATGGATGAGAACAAACTAAGACACTTGACGAGGGTATTTTTTACCAGTCAGTTTCAATACTGTCGTTTAATTTGAATTTTTCACGGTACGCAGCTACATCAGAAAATAAACCAAATACAGGAAAGGGCCATGAGAATTACTCATAAGGACATCGAATCTATTTTTAACAAGCTATTACAGAGAGACTGCGCAGCTACTATTCATGCGAAGAACTGGCAAAAACTTACGACTAAGATGTACAAAACTAAAAATGAGCTAAACCGTTCATTTATGACGGAAACCTTCCAAGAAAAGGCAACTTGTTACATTTTGCGAAATAACAAAGAATTTATTCCAGCAAGGGTGAGATCAGTTAATAACGGCTCAGAAAGCGCTCGATTCAAGGGTCCACAGCTGTGGCAAACCTTACTATCAGCAATGCGCAATTCAGAATCCTTTCATCAGCTTAAGGCAAAGATAAAGAATTGGTACTGAGAAAACGGTCCCTCCAGGTTATGCCGCACCTTTATTCCAAACTAGGGCTTTTTATGATAAAATTTCTAGAAGTCAATTTTTATTCGGTATACTTTTGATGATTTGTAAATATTTTATCCACCAATTTTTGTTTAATATATGTATTTTTTATAATCTTTTTATGTTTGAGTTAATTAGCTAACTACTCGTAGCTAGTTTTTCACTGTAATGCAACGACAAAGAATTGATCTAGTACAAGTCAAATGAAGCCTTATTCTTTGATGTGACATTGTACGCAGGAAGTCGCAGGTTGAAAAATTTTGACGAAGAACAGACCCCCAGGGAAAAAGCCTCAAAAACAAAATTATCAGAGTTCATTGAGAAATTAATGAAACTTACCTTCGGGAATCTTTTTCCAAATGGCGTGAACATTCTTATCTGTTGGTAGGTCTTTTTCATCTGATACTTCTTTGAAAAAGTTTGTCTTCAGATTCTTAACAACAAAATTACATTGCTCATTCAAACTGCATCGATGGAAATACTTATTCAAAACAGAAAGGCCGTTGTTACTGCTGTTTGTGATTTGTTGGAACCACGTTCCAGTTTTCGCTTGCTGAGCAGATGCTAACGCCAGTGCAGTCATCACGAAGACCAGGAAATTTCTTGCTATTTTCTTCATGGCTTTCCTTTTGAGGATTCAAGAGAGACTTTACTTCGTCCACATAGGGCCTAAAATCGACCTTACTTTATTGAAACCCATTTGTTACAACAACCTTACCAGGCCCGGAAGATTAAAAACGTTTCAGACATTATTTTGATCGAATAGACTATTCGAATAGAATAATTGAAAGCTTTTTGTATAGTACATGCCTCGTGAGAAATGTGAAACGAAAGCAGGCCAACCGTGAAAAAAACGGATGGAAGTGACGCCTTTCCAAGTTGTTTTCAATAGGAAAAGGCGAATGCGTTTTTAGGCATAGTTGAGATGATTCAGAATTCCTTCAAGAATGATGTTGCAGTCTAGCTCTACATCTGCAGTATTTTCTCGGCACGTGCAGTTGGATATGTTTTGTAACCCCCATGGTGAAGGGCAACTAAAGCTATTGCGAAAGGAAACTGATCGAAATGATTTCTTTCTCACCTGCTTTTGCTTGCAATGAATCGATTACAATGCATTCTGGATAATTTCCTGCCTACTTTCTCTTCCATTAGGACTCAAGCAAAGTGTTCTTAACTTTCGTAAGCGACTATGCCTTGTACATTGAAAAATCGAGAGTGAGAAATGGCTTGGTGTAAGGATCCTACGGGCAACTATTATTATCAATTAATTTCTCCATCTTCGTCCATCAGTAAATAGAGGAGGGTGAAGCAAAGAAATCGAACTCGTGACAGCATCAACAAAACCATGATTATCAAAATGGGCTAGAGGTTATTACAATCTACAATCTAACTATTACATTCTACGGTCATCTGAAAAGGAAAGATAGGTTAGTTTAAGTGGGGGTTAGGAAGCGCAACTGCGGCAGTCAGAGAGACCTTGCTCGATACACCATGTCCGAAAGTTGGTACTTCCCTCGCTAGGGTACTCATAGACTATGGTCTGCTACTTCACAATGTAATCACAGACAGTCTACTACTTTCCCTATTGAGGTTTCCTCGCCCGGGTAATCATAGACTATGGTTTGCTACTTCACAATGTAATCACAAACAGTCTACTACTTTCCCTTTGAGGTAGTCCCAACACCTCGTTCTCTGAGGGTACTCTTAAGCCACAAGCAGGTACTTTCCTCGTCAGGTAATCCCCGCAGCCTACTACTTTCCCTCTCGAGGTATATGTTTCACTGTGGAGGTCCATCGAACAGGTCCATGAAATTTTTATCTGGAGCCGTTGGAGAAGGTTTTCTAAATCCTTCCAGCTTCAAAAAGGTTAGGGAACCGCCGCATTTGCACTTCGATGTGAAACGAGCAACGATGTTCTTTGCATTAACATTTGAAAGATTCCACTTATATGTGCTTGCTAAGATCATGTGAATCTTTCGTGAATCTCTCACTGTACTTTATAAGGGAAGGGCGGGTGGGCTTTTGTTGTCAGACAGACTTTCGTCCCAGTTTCAAATCTAACTTTGAAGATAATGAGCGCAGGGGGCGTACTGCTGTCTTATACATGTCTGAGTTATAAATTTTGGTGTCATGTGATTGGTTCATCGAGGTGTCACCTAGTTTAAGCTAACTCTGGCGGGAAAGGGGGAACCTTTTGTTCTCATGAGTTTGACCTAAGATAATTACCATTTGAGTTTGAATAAAAACAACAGTTTGATCCCTCGACATGGACTAATTAGTTTGCAACGACTAAGGTTAGGTGCCGATTTCCTAAGCAGCTAATTCCCATTGCAGGCCTGGTAAGTGTTTAACTAACCCAAGAGGGTCTTTGCTAACTGAATCAAGGGTCCCCGCCACACCAAGCAAACTTGCAACGGCCGCCCACTTAATCACTTCACTCCTCTATTCAACTAATGTGTTAGACGCAGTGGCGAACGGTGTTGGATTAAAGCCTGCGGTGGTGAAATTAACCCCACGAAAGTTTCACTTTAGTGCTGCATTATAGTACCATGTGTTCTTCTTTTCTGCTTTTCTATTTCCCTTGCGACACGCTCCGAAGACTTCCTCATATAAATCGGGCCTTCTCCCTTCTTATCTTTCTTGATGATATCGTCAGGCTTACATTTGGCTCATTTGTAAATCTGCATGCTTTGTGTCTGGTTTCGTCTCAAACATTGCATTATTTTTTGAAATGTTGGGTATGCTCGTTCCTTTCGTCATTCTGGCATTCAAAATGCTGCCATGTTAAAATGACCAAGGTATCATAAAACCGTCACGTCTGATGTACAGCAAAATACCCAAACTTCCTTTCAAGGCATTCAGCTCAAAGAAAAATGTAATACCATTTTACACCCATCTTTTTAAGAAGTTGAAAGGCTTGGAACCTATCATAGAATGGAGAGGAGGACCATTCTCTTCAATAGTTAATGGCGCATGTGGATTTTGCTTGTTATTCTTTGCCCACGTTTCAGCGTTTCCAGCAGATGGATCGGAAGGGTCTTCATTGCGATCGATGCTGACACCGTACATTTTATACTACTTAACATTTTGAACATTGAGGTCCTGGTTTTGAACATACTTACAAGGAGGCTCCTGGGTTGAAGCTCTGCGCAAGACTATTTTGACAAAGACCGTGCTGCTGTTGCCAATAACCGTTTTGACGGCAGAAAGTCTTTGCTCTAACGTAAGCTATCGCATGTTTTCAAAAGTTTTTAGCAAGCATTATTTCCACCTATGTAAAACAGTCTCTTAGGTTCATTTGCACCTATTTTGCTAACTTCTTACTTTATAACATCCCGATGGCTCAACCCACAAAATGATTTGTTTGATGAAGAACACAAGCCCTGCCTTCATCAACTTATACAGCTAGAACGAGGTCGAAAACAAGTGCAACCTCGTTTCATTTCATTCATTTCCTTTTCAAGTGATCAATTTCTCTTTCACTTTCAATTCCATAACACGTAACCACAACTAAGACAGACTGCCTTTCCTGGTGCTTTGCAAATCAAATTTCGTAATGTGAACCTATGTTCTAATTACAATAATGAATAAATGATATTGCAGAGCCTTATTGTCGCAAAGAGTGGCTGAGTAATTTTTTATGTGCTTTTGTGGCAACATACTTTTCTACCTTCTTTAGCATGCTGAGAAAGGGAAAAACGTTGGTGCCAATTTTCTAGTCACAGTTAAGGATATTTTTTCGAGTTTTCGTGCAAGTACCTGGGGCAGCTGCACAGTCATGACATCCACTCTACGCAAATGATCTATTGTCTTTTAAGAACAAAGAGAATGTACTCATTGTATTTCATAGCTCTAAGGGATACAGAACAAAAGACCTATGCGTTGAAATTACGTAACAGAAAACAGTTGTAAAAGTTTGCTTTCCAAAAGATATCGGTTTGAGCATCCACTTCCTTTGACATATGTTCAGTTTGTTTATACCATGTATGTTTCTTTTTGCTTAACCTTCCTGTTTCAATAGCTTTTCGTTTCGTTTCTTTTATTTTCATGAGGGTGAGAGCAGGATTTGTTTTTATTAATTATTAATTATTTTAAACAATTGCGCAAACATTTGTGGATCTAGTGAATCCAAAAAATCGAAAAGCACTGGATCTCAAAGAATGCTTGAAAAAAATGTGCAAAACGGCGGGATATTTGTATTCACTTGTGCATTATTTATTGCTCATTCTGTTCTAAAATGTTAATCAATAATTTTTTTTCCAGGAATAAAAAACTCAATAAAATAGCCTTAAAACTGTTTAGAAAAATTGGCACTGATGTTTTTCTGTTTTTGGCAATCATAAAGAACAGAGAAAGTATTTCGCCACAACTTTACATCCAAAAAACTCTCAGATACATATGTTTCGGCACTATGACATCGAATTAACGAAATAGATCACTTTGAAGCGCTCGAAACGCTTTGAAAGATGATGGCTGCTTGACAATGGAGTATTGCAGACACCTTTATTGTGGAAAAAAGGCTTATTTGATATTGCTTCCTTGACCCCTTCATTCTTAGTAAAGGCTACTTCCTTAACTACGAGTATAACTAGCTAGTTAACTGAACTATTAGCTCCTCCGTAGATGAAGCTCACTACCATGCAGTTTGGGTAGTACCCCCAGTGTATATCAAGGCTCTATATAGAAAAAGCACTTCATTCAAAATAAAGATGTTTGTGATCCTCGATGGGTTGATTTTCGAATCCACAGGTGATGGCTACCGTGGCTACCAATCAATGAGGTAACAGAATCCAGCGCTACGATATGAGAATGCTCCCCAGCCATTACACGGTTTTATCAGTGGGACTTGTAGATCAGTTGCGGTACTTCTCGAATTCCTACTTACACGTTGAATTTGCATAAAAGTGTCTGATAGTTGGCCTAAAGCAGGCTCGTTTATCGAATTTAAATCCGCGCGAGCTACGTTAGTTTTATCATATCAGTTGCAGCAGGCCAATTTAGACTATTTCAAGGTGTCAGCAGTCCACAACTCTAGCTACGCAGTTTCAACGTTTTGCAGCATCTGTAATGTTGTACCCCCCCCCCTCCGTGTGCCCCTTACTGAACAATATTGGCGGGATACGGCTCAACGATGCCACGATATAGTTTACAGAGATCGTCGGATTAGCACCAGATACCTCGAACGGTAAGGAATTTGTATGTTCATCTCAAGCTAAACGTTTTGTGAATGTGGATCCATAAATATTTGACTTTATGAACCATGTCGACTTTAGAAACACCAATAAAACAGAGGGAGTTCCACGAATTTTCTTTTGCAAATCTTTTTAGGTTAAGTTCAGATCAAATAGCCATCCATGTCTTTGCATTCAATGACATGTTAGTGATATTTTGACCATTGCTTATTTTTTACCTCTTGTCAATTGCCTTGCAATCATGTTATGCAAGCTATCCATGAAATGATCGCACACGAGTTCGGCTTATTCAGAATCAACTATCTCATTTACATCACGCTTTTCATTCTAGAGAATTTAGAATTTTGCTGCTGCTTGCACTTCCGTATGTAATGTATGCACTCCGGAAATCCTACAAAGTATCTTTAAAAAGTTCCGGCAGAGAAGCTACAATTACAAAGATATCTGCCAACTTTACGTTTCAGATTAGATTGTCACTCGCAGTTTGCGGCCGGACATGTCAGAATCGGCTATGTGCGTGTTAATTTCATAATTCAAAATAAATGCAAACAATTTCCTAAGCAACTAAAGATCATTGCACTGGTACAGTAGTGTCCCGCATATAAGAAACAATGTTTTCAATTTGAGGTCTGATTTGTTTCTTATAAAATGAGATTTAAAGTTAAAATCAGGGTAAAGTTTCTGAAGTTTCTTATCAGAAAAATCATTTACTATCATCGAACTACTGAGACACAAGATCCATTGCCATATAGATTACACTATTTTGATTTGTATTTTGCAAATTCTCACCACCAAGAAAAAGTACAATTATTCCACTAAAGTGTTTTCTGCTTCACCTGCATGTAAAATTCTTGTTTTCATTTGAATATGTTCGGTCTGATTCAAGTGTAAAGCTAAATTTGTTATGCTTTTTAAATTTCTAATGTATGCATCGTTTTTGAATAAGAAGGAAGCCTTTTTTAGACCTGCACCAATTTCTTATAAGAGGGGGTATTATTTTGAAAATCAAGGTCTGATGTTTCTTAAATTTATGTTTCTTATATGCGGGACACTACTGTATTGTGTTTGTACTTTACTGTCCGTGCACAACTTGAAGTACTTTGAGGTAGTAAAACGATCTGTTCTTAAAAGGTTTTTCTTGAGCATTTGAACTAGAGTACCATCGCACTGCACATTTCAGATAAACATCTGTCATGTGCATATACTTTATCAACTTAATCTTCCCACTCTTTGAAATTAAAACTACAACTCAAAGGAGCACCGGACAAATCGGCCTAAGTAAATTGTGTCGCCCTTAACCGTCGCCCCTCGATTTAGCTGCATAGGGCTATTGCAGCGGCAAATATTTCAGGCAGCACATAACTGTAGCAAAGTTAACAAGAGTAGCTACAAGTCTGAAAGTTCAGGTGTGAGGGGATTGAAATTCATTTTGCCAGTCATTTTGACAATGATTTCTTTCTACAAAAAGTCATGGAGCAAAAAGAATGTTATTTGAATTGGATTTATTTTTGCAATTTCTCAAAATTCAAATCGAGCACGGTACTTACTTTATGATTCTGCCCTTAAGAAATCATTTGATAGAATCATAGACTCAGGACCTGAATTTTTGAAAAAAGCAATAGGAAGACAAGAAAGGAAGGAGGCAAGGCAGCATAATTGGTTTAGGTACAAGAGTTGTTTCTTACAGGCAGCTTTTTGATTGTTTACTTTACAATTTAATGCAAATGTGCAGGGGGGGCACAGAAAGTGAACATGAAGATTGTTATGAAACCTTTGAGAAACTCGTAAGAAACTCCGATTACTCAAAGTCTGATAACTTTAAGAAACTTTCTCAGTTTTTTATAAAAAAATACGTGTAATTGACAAATAAATAAATTCTGGCAGAAAATTAAATGCTGGTTTTCATTAAATCGTTTGAAGAAAATGAATGTTGACATTCTCCGGCAACAAAATATCATTCAAGATCATTTAGGTCGAGATGGACTACATTTGAACTTTAACGGTATTAAGCAGCTTGCATTAAACATTATAGAGAAACTTAGATCTTTTAAACATTGACAAAAACAAGAAGATGACTTACGGGGCTCCTCGCCGAAAGATATTGCTCATGATAGTCCTACTGATACTAGTAAAATCCCTGTTGGAGTGCAACGTCTTGGTCACCGCAAGGGAATGGTGATTGCCTCTTTAAATGTTAATAGTTTACAATTACATCTTGACGAAATAAAATGCTTAGTTAATGAAAACGGAATCCACATCCTAGCAGTGAACGAAACTAAGCTAGACAGCGAAATCACCGATGACTTGCTCCAGATCGAGGGTTACACTCTACACAGGGAGGACAGAAACAGGAATGGGGATGGGGTTGCTGTGTATATGCGCAATTCATTAAAACACAATAGACGAACGGACATACCCGATAAGTCTCTCGAATTGATTTGCATAGAAATTGAGCCTATAAAAGCCAGGCCCTTTCTTATATTCGCTTGGTACCGACCTCCATCTGCCCGTATTGAGTCCTTCGAAAAACTGGAAGGAAATTTAGAATTTTTCGATAGGGAAAACGAAGGAATGATTATCCTGGGTGATACCAACTGTGACTTCTCGTCAAAGGTAGCTGGTGAGTACAGTAGCTCACTCAATAATACTGCACATTTAGCTGAGATCTATGATTTGTTCGGCCTGACGCAAATGATTGGTGAGCCTACAAGAGTGACGCTAAATTCATCAACTCTTATCGACCACATAGCCACGAACAAGCCTGAAAACATGGTTGCATCTGGCGTCTTGAGTATTACCTTAAGTGATCACTATCTTGTTTATGTAACCAGAAAATTTATGGGCTCCACAAAACGTCAACGTAAAACTATATCCACGAGAAAAATGAAAAATTTCAACAGCGACAATTTCCTGTCGGACCTAGGCCAGATTGATTGGGACAGCATAGTAAGTTCAAGTAAAGATATTGATGAGGCAGTCAACAAGTGGTCACATCTTCTCTCATTAGTTATTGATAAACACGCCCCATTAACAAACCTTAACCCTATAGTGGTTGGGCTATTTGATAGTCCTATTTTGGTTGGGGGGGGGCAAAAAAGCCCCCCTACCTAACTCTTGACTGGTAATAGGTAGAGCCACCAAATTTGGTGTGCTAATAGCCTCAGGCATGTACTTTCTGCAAATATAAAAATTTCCCTAAAGTTAGCCATAATTTTTGCTCACGTCAGCATTTTCCTTTGTGTGGTCAAGAAGAGCGGCAGAATTGGCCGAAATCAGGAAAATCGTGATAAAATTGAATTTGGACCACGCTTTCCATCCAAACATGATAATTGTGATAAAATGCATCAAATAACAGTACACTACAAAAGAAATTTGCAAAATATTCAACGTATGCTCCTTTTTTCGCGATAATTGCGATTTGAGAATTTGCGATTTTTCCAGGGTCAGTCCCAGAAAATTGTCTCCCACCCCCTCATTTTTCAATATATTTTAATGAAACTTTTTGAGAAGTTGCATAATAAGTAGTTGCAAAAAGTCAAGAAGTATTGGGGCTATAAATATCTTCCTGGCAGAATTATTTAAAATAATCTACTAGGGGGGGGGGCAAATTTGCCCCCCCCAACCAAAATAGGGTTAAAGTTTCTGACAAGTACTCCCCATGGTTGACTAAGGAGTTTAAAGCCCTTGCTCGTACAAGGGATAAACTTAAGAACATGGCCATCAAGAATAAATCTTCAATTTTAATGGCTTCATACCGACACGTTCGTAACCGAATCAATAATCTCAACAAAAATTTGAAACGGGAATACTTTTACAACAAGATTGCCTTTGAAAAGGGAAATCTTAAAGAAACTTGGGAAACGCTTAATCTTTTGCTAAATAAAAGATCAAAAACGACCAATGTTGAATCTCTTAATGTTGATAGGGAGATCATTACTGAGAACTCAAATATCGCTAGGTCTATGAACGAGTTTTTCTGCAGTGTGGGAAGAAATCTTAGTGTTAAGATACCACAGCAACCCAACCCACTTTTGTCTGGAGAGTACAAAATAAATGAATCAACTGAGCAACCGACTGAATTTAAATTTCATCCTGTAGATGTAACTACTATTAATAGAGCTCTGGGTAAAATGAAAAAATCTCTCGGGTTTGGATCTGATGGCATTGCGAGTAACTTCCTTAAAATTGCATTTCCCGTGATTTGTAATTCCATCTGTGATATCTTTAACTTTTCCATATTCTCGGCGTCCTTCCCTGATAGTTGGAAAATAGCCCGTGTGGCCCCTATTTTCAAAGGTGGGAAACCTGATGACCGATCAAATTACAGGCCTATTTCTGTTCTACCGGTCGTTTCAAGGCTCTTCGAAAAGCTTATATATGATCAGTTGTACCAGTACCTAGATAAGCACAAGTACCTGTGTCTCACCAGTCAGGATTTCGGTCTCTGCATTCGGTTGTGACTTGCCTGCTAAAAGGAACCAATGATTGGTACATCGACATAGACAACGGAAGGTATACCGCGATGATCTTCATAGATCTCAAGAAAGCATTTGACACGGTTGACCATCAAATACTCTTAGATAAAATGCAATTTTATGGAATTACTGGACGTGCACACAAATGGTTCAGTTCTTATCTTGATAATCGGAAGCAGTACTGTAGAGTCAATGGCGCAACTTCTAGCATCGAAAATATTGATATCGGAGTGCCACAGGGATCGTGCCTAGGGCCTCTTCTTTTTCTTCTGTACATGAATAACTTGCCATTTGCTCTAAAGAAGGCTAAGGCTACTATGTATGCCGATGACACAGCCATCTCGTATTCTTCTGATAAACGTGAGGAACTGGACCTAATAATCAACGAGGAGCTTTCATGCATTGAAAGGTGGCTACAGGGCAATAAGCTTTCCCTTAATGTTGTTAAAACCCAAGCCATCATAATTGGCTCTAAGCCAAAAATTAAAAATCTAAATAATCCTAGCACTCTTCCTTCTTTCAGGGTAGGGGGCGAGGAAATCGACCTAATAAATGAAACTAAATACCTCGGAGTCGTGATTGATAATTGCCTTACCTTGGAAAGTGACATTTGTGCGGTTCAAATGAAGATCTCCAGAGCAATTGGACTATTGAAGTATGCGCGAAATTTGTTCAAACTGATGCTTTGATAAATTTATATAGAAGCATCATAGAGCCACATTTCAGCTACTGTTGCTCCGTATGGGGCTCTTATGGTGCTTCAAAGCTAGACATGCTTCAAAAATTACAGAATAAAGCCGCCAGAATAATAACAAATAGCCCTTTTGATGCATCTGCAGCTCCTTTGCTCCAGAGACTTGGTTGGCCATCTGTACAAAAGCTGATATATAAAGAAACAGGTTCTATGGTTTACAAATCTCTCAACTCTCTTGCACCTCAATATCTCAGTGATCTTTTCGTGAGATTATCCGGGGTACATCCAAGAGAGTTGAGAAACTCAAAAACTGACCTTGCAATACCCATGTTAAGAACTGGCAATGGCCAGAAATCCTTTGCGTATCGCGGGGCCAGTCTCTGGAGCAGTCTTGATTTGGAAACAAAGGTGGCTCCCTCAATCAATGCCTTCAAGTCCAAACTCAAGGAAAAATAATCATATACATTATTTTATTATTTTTATTGTAAATTTTATATTATATAACTCTTTATTTTGTAAATAGTTTTTGCAGGGCCAATTGTAAAACAGTATATAGACTGAATTGTACCCTGGGCAAATAATTTTGAAATGAAAAATTTTTTTAAAATGAAAAAAATCGTAATTCATCGTCGATTGTCGGCGATCCCATCGCCGATGATCGCCGATGTTCTGTTTTCATATGAAATTGTTGACTTGCAACATCGGCGATGATCGCCGATGTGCTTTGGAAAACAAAATTTTTTGATTGTGTAACCTTATCGGCGATGGTCGCCGATGATCGCTGATGCTCGCAATACCTAGGTTTTCATAAATCGTAATTCATCGGCGATGGATCGCCAACTATCGGCGATGAATTACGACTTAATGAAAACCAGGCTTAAAGACCCTTTGAATCGCCCGTTGCATAGCCCCTTGATCATCGACATTTTCTAGGAAATCCCTCACCCCCTGACGTCACTGATGTCAGAAATTTTGCCTGGGATAACAATATTACTGTACCCGCTGCTCCAATTCAGAAGGGGACGTCGCTTTTCGCAGAGTAAGATTTGAGCACCCGCTATTACGGTTCAGGGCGATTTTTAGCTGATGGAATCGCTTTGGAATAGAAACCCCCTGAACAAAGACGGAAATTGAAAACTTGAAGGACTTTTCAATATTTCATTCAAAGGGGCAGGAAAAAAACTTGAGGCAACTTTTTTTACCGTTGCCATATTTTATGAATGAAAATGAATCAAAAACAAAAACGCGGCTTGGAAAAATAAATGGAGAAATGAGCGAAAGGCTTACCGCCACTTTTTAGGTACATTGAAAACTTCTTCTTCGTAGCATGTAAACAAAGCAAACGAAACGAGTAAGAACAGTCAGAGACAAAAAAATATGGCGTTAGCGAACCATTTTTGCGCTTTATTTTCTTTTACTAGCCCCAGACCGTTCCATTTTTGAGAGTTTGTAAGCAGGCCTAAATCTTGGAGAATGCGCTAGGGTGCCGATTCAAGGCGATGGTTTTCTACTGTATTTATCAGGAAAATTGTCCAGAAAAGATGCAGTTGAACTTCAGCAGTTTATGGAATAACTTTCTGGGACTTATAAATTTCATTTATCATCGTTTCCTATCAAGGAACGTTCTCAACCAAGGTTTGGTTTTGTAATCATCATTCAATCATGAAAATTAAAGATTTGGGCTTTTGAATTAGTGAATATATGATTGACCTTGCTTTCATTTATCAAAAGAGTTTCACGGTAGAATTTATAGTTGGTCTGCCCTTAGAATCTCACCAACAATTTCAGCTGCACTGCTTTTCCTGCCTTTCAAAATATCTCGAAGTCCAAAATTAGAGTTTTCACGACATGAATTGCATAAAAGGGTCAACCTCAATTCTGTCATCGAATCTTCATTTCCGAGTAAGAGATATCACCAAAACGATTCTTCCAGTTATGCCATGACATCCTTTCAATGTCGCTATAAGATGGCTTAGATTTTGGATACAAATTGTTTAGATGAGCACTCGTACAGGCAACCATCCACCAGCCCCCCTTAAGATGAACAGCACAATCCCCAATTTTCCACAGATCATTATCCTTATCCCTCGTTGAGAAGGAAGATCCTTTTATGTGTTTCATTGCATCTCCAACATTCCCTCTGTATTTGCCAAATGAGATTTTGTAGTTTTCTGATGCACCTCCAATATTCAAGTTTTCGTATTCAGCAAATCCATGACTGCCATCTTTATTCTTGAGATCAAATCGTAACGTAACATTTCCGTCCTTTGTCAAATGATGCATTGCCTCTAAACCCAGCCAGTGATTACCAAGTGGATCTCCAAACCCTTTGACATATTCATCCCACTTTCTGTCAAAACTTACATTTGCGTCAACACGCCTTTGTATGACCGTCCAACCACCGCCGTCTGTTAGCATATCACAAGAAGCACGGAATGTAGATGTACCATTGTCCCATGATAGATCAAAAGCATCTTGCCATAATGTCATGCCTTCTTTCTGTGCATCTTCGCAACTTTGGAAAGCTGTAATTGAGAGTATTATGCGATTGTTACTGACAATGAAACATGCGTCATACCCTAAATGTCCCTAGACTTGCTCCAAGTCTATTCCGTGGTATTTCAGCACTAAGGAACATAGTTACTTCTGTGGGGGGCGTAAACCACGAATAGGATGCTGCGAAGGAAAAGCGAAGGAGAAAGGAAACGGATTCCGCCCCCGCAGAAGTAACTATGTTCCTTAGTACTGATATACCACGGAATAGACTTAGAGCAAGTCTAAAAAGCCCCTAGCCCTTGACCCTCGTCGTCAAATTCTCACCACCTTCATCTCCTCGCCACAGGAGGTGCAATTGACCATTCCCATTATTACGTCATCACCATTGCGGCGCGCAATGCATGTCGGTACTTGCAGTTAAACACCTGGCTGACTTACTGTGTTTTGGATAGGAGGTGTATAGGGAAATTGCGTTTTGCGTTGGAAATGTCGAAGGAAAATTCCAAAAATCGGCTAAATTCCACAAAGAACATGTTCCTAGATGTTTCAGAAACTCTAGCCCTGGGCTCAGTGACCTAAAGTTCAGGTAAAGGAAGTTGTCGTGAAGAAAGTCAACGAAGACTGCGTGCGGCCTAACATGAACACTGCCGAAGACTTGAGGAGCCCAGCAGAGAGGGAGAAAAAGGGTGGCACTTTTCCCCTGAATCAAAAATTGAGCTTATTGACTTGTGTAACGACGGAACCAATGGTAGTTCGAAGTTTCAATCTTATTGACCTCTGACTGCAATCGCACGAAGGCAAAACTTCTCCCTTTGCGTATTGAACATAATAAAGTTCACCAAAGTCAAATTGCTGCATTTTTGGCTATAGTTACATTGAAATCTATTACCCTATTGAGAACATGAAATTGAGTATATTGCTTATTGCAAGGAGGACAATCCGAGAATTTACCCTAACTCTCAACTTTGTAAAGTTTTGAGATTGTCAAATTCTGTTAATAAATCTGGCAGTACACATCGTAGTTTGTTGTTCGAAACCCGTGATTTCCGAAAATCTTTCGCGCTTATCCAGTGCATCCACGTTTTACATCAGTCTTTTGTTTTGAGCGTCCTTTCCAACTGAATTAGCTTTAGATCTAGATTTAAAGTTCTGGCTTTCAGTCAGTAGTAATGGATTCAGTAAACAGCGTGTGAATCCGAAGACAATCACCTCTCTGTCCCTTCCATCGCTCACAATGTTTGCTTAGACCACACTGTGCTTTCGTCAACTCTTACCGCTAAAACTTCCTTTAGCCGCTCTTTGGTCATAATAAATCCTTGGCTTGAGCTTCTAAAGCACCTAGTGACATGTTCCTCTAATAATGTAGTTGCCTTTTCGGATTTTTCTTCGATATTTCTGACGCAAAACACAACTTTCCGCTCGCTTCCCAGACACTTCCTATACAAAGCATACCAACTCGGCCAGGTTTTAACTACAAGTACCGACATGCATTGCGCGCCGCACTGGTGATGACGTAATCATTGGAATGGTCTATTGCGCATTATATTAAAGGTTAATGCTCCGATATGACTTACAGCCATGAACATTAGCCATTCAATTTAATGCAACTGCTCTCTTGCTACTTTTGTATTTAAAGAGCGCAAAATTATTGGTTGTGTACTAACGGTACGGTAAAAAACCCCTTAAAAGATTGAGATTGAGAGATTGAGTTGTAGTTGAAGGTTGAGAAATTATAGGATAATCTTTTACCAGTTATACTCCTGGATGTAAGAGCCACTGCAGCCTGGTAGGTTAAGCAGCTTTTTATACAGAAGATAACTAAGGATTGAAGAACTGGTACAAACCCATGTATATTTATGAAAGTTGCCATATGACATGCACAGTTGTGGAGACGAGGCGTCAATCATTTTTAGCCAAAAAATGTAAAAATCTATTTTCTCATCCAGCAAGTAGTTATAATGACGAAGCTGGTGACGCTGCTCTTTTGTCATCCATCCTATTTATTAGAACTGTTGCAGCCTTTTATAGAAAATCACGGTTCTTTTATGCGGGTTTTTACTGTACAAAATAATAATAACAGAACTAGTCTTGCGTCTCAAGAGTAGTCATATGTCATTGCCCCCCTGTTTATTTAGAATGAATTTCACACTGTTCGAAACATGAAATAACATTCTTTGGAAAATATACGATAAATGTAAAGTGGCTAACGTGGAGAGCTATTTGAAAAAGTGCTTTGTAATGTAAAAAGTTTAGCCATTTCGAAACATTCCCAGGAGGGCAATGACATAATGCTACTCTTCAGCCATGACACCAGACTGTCTCGTGTGTTTGTCAACAGCGGAGACTTGTGGCGTTTGTCGACATAACATGGAACGTGGAAGCTTCTTCAAATTTGCACCAAACTGTTCGCTTTCTGTCCAAGTTAGCCCCAATTTAATGGATAAATGAGCTCAAATTGGTGCTGGAGTCAACGGTGAGTGAATAATCTTGCTCGGGGTGGTACAATTGGCCGATTCCAGGCCCAAGAATGGGTTTCTGCTTGGGATGAGCGTAGGCCCATTCAGTTTCAGTTTATTTTCAGTTTCATTTCATCAGCAATCTATACTACATACAATACTACGCAATTACATGACAAGTAATACAATACCAACTTAATAACATCTAATACAAAACTATAACTAAGCAAAAGGGAAAGACATTACATGATTGTATATAGTATAGATTGATTAAGGAGGAGCTCTCTAAGTAGGTATACTAATCGAGAAAGAGCGCCCCTCCCCCATAAAACAGAGAAACTAAAGAACAAACATTATTTAAATAAAAGGAAAAACAAAGAACCAGATGTGCCCCGAGGAAATGACGGGTCTTGGCAATGCGGAGGAAGAGAGACAGATAGACTAGACATAGGAGTCAATATAATAAGCTTTCAATTTAGACCGAAAAAGTGAAAAAGAGCCACCTACTCGAATAAAAAGTGGAAGAGTATTCCATAATTTAGAGCCAAAATATTGGACAGTTTGGAGTCCGTAAAGGATGGTCCTTTTTAGGGAGAGAAATAGATCACCTCTGGTGGACTGACGAGTTCCAATACTATGAACAGAAGAGTTTGGAGAAAGTAGTTGTGAAAGCAGACAGGTGAGAGTTTGTGAATGGCTTTATAAGCAAAAGTTGATATATTTAAATGAAGCATGTCCTGAAGTTTTATTAACTTTAATGAATGAAATAAGGGTCCAGATGGAGCAGTAAATGCCTGGAATTTTATGCATCTTAGGATCTTCTTCTGTAGAGGGAACAACTGGTTTAAGTAAGAGTCATAGGTAAGACCCCAAACTATAATACCATAATTAAGAAAAGATGAAAAGAGGGAATTATAGAGACAGATTAGGGTCTGCAGAGGAACATAGTGCCTGACTTTATAGAAGATTCCAGTAGTTCTAGAAAGTTTTTTACAGAGTTCATTTATGTGGAATTTCCAAGATAGATGCTCATCAACAAGAACACTTAAATACTTAACATACTTAATTAACCCTTTTGATACTTTTCTTGCCAAATTTAAGGTTTATCAAGTCTGGTAATTGCTTTCTGTGGGAATGAAAACTGACAAAGTTTGTTTTGTCAATTATAAGAGCAAGTTTGTTACAATCAAGTCAGGATTTTACTTTGTTAAGTTGTTGTTAATTTTCTTAGTTAGTCTTGTCAGGTCATCAGATTCAAAATAGATGTTTGTATCATCAGCAAATAGAAAGAAAGTCAATATTTTAGATAAGTTTGGCTAATCATTTATGTAGATCAAGAACAACAAGGGACCTAGTACTGACCCCTGTGGAGCACCACATGTAATCTCACTTGTCAATGATGAGATGCCATTAACTGAAACAAGCTGTCTACGATCACTCAGGTAAGACTTAAACCAACTTAAGGCAGTTCCTCTGATACCATAGTGTTCCAGTTTTTTCAAAAGAATATCATGATTAACAGTGTCAAAGGCCTTTTGCGGGTCAATGAATATGCCACATCCAACTCTATTTTTGTCTAGTGATGATTTTATACTCTCTGTTAAACTGACTAGCGCATGATCAGTTGAGTGACCATTACGAAATCCAAACTACATGTTAAACAACAACTCATATATATCAAGAAATTTATAAAGTCGTTGGTACATTACTTTTTCAAATATTTTACTGAAAATGGAAAGCAGAGAAATTGGCCGATAGTTTGACTTTTTGGTAGTAAGACCTTTCTTAAAGACTGGAATCACCTTAGCAATTTTTAACCCTATCTTGCCTTGGCGATTTGAAATACTCAATGCCTGGGGGGGGGGCGGATTCCGCCCCCTGTTTGTCTTTGTTGTTGCTTGAGATATGGCAACCAAGTTTGGCACAAAGGTTCTTTATTATATAAACAATGAATTTTTGAAACAATGCTTTAATTAGCATTGTTGTTGTTGTTGCTAGAGCGTAATTGATATTATGACGTCATATGACATCATGAAAATGAAAGTGCGTTAAAAGGTCGTAAAACTTTAATTTTTGTGTAGAAATGAAACATATAAATCAAAATAGATGTAAATTCATAGTTTCGACTTTGTTGGACCAATTAAAAAGGATTAAGAGAGATACAATGTATGTTTTTCGGAGAGTGGTGCACGAAAACCTGGTTACCATGGAGACGAGGCTAAAAATAGAACATTAAAATTGCTACTGTTTCATTGCTGTATGATAGAAAGTTTTACTTGCTAAATCTCAGAGGCATCCAGCAAACAGAGAAAAACGTATAAATGAAAATGTACTTGAGGGGGGGGGGCGGAATCCGCCCCCCAGGTCAGATAGGGTTAATTTGTCAGGGAAAATACCTCTTACAAAAGATTCATTGATCAAACATGAAAGGTGAACAGAGATGTGTGACTCAAGTATCTTTAATAATTTGATTGGGATACTAGTTGACCACAAGATTTACCATTCTTTAGAGCCTGGATAACACAAGATACTTCACTAGGAGTGCAAATGGAAATGAAAAAAGAATTCAAGTTAGGATTTGCTAATTATGATAGTGGAGATTTAGGGGTTCTGTTGATTGTCTTTGTGATGTCATTTGCAACATTTGTGAAGAAATGGTTCAATTCATTTGCCATCTTCCCTGGATCATAGATATGGGAGCCTTCATTGTTCATGAGATAAGAAATAGTATCAAAATTTTTGGACTTTAAGCTAACAATATTCTTTATGCCATTCCAAAGAATTTTCCTGTTATTCTTATTTTCTTCAAAGAAATGATGATAATCATTTTTCTTACTCTCTCTCAATTCGTTCACAACACGATTACGAAACTGTTTGAATGCTTTTAGATCAACCGTGAATTTGTTGGATTTAAACTTTTGAAGTAACCTATCTCTGATTTTCATCGTTTTCTGAATACGGATCTTAATCCAGGGTTTATTGTTTAGCTTTAATCTTCTTTTGGTTAGCTTTGTTTTGGGGGCAATGATTATCAATGAGGCAATGAAGACTTAGCAGAAAGCTATCAAACTTTCCATCCAGATTGATGTTTTTATCAGCACGGAAGGAAGTATCCATTTCTGCATAATCAGCAAGGAACTTATTGGCATCAAATTGACTGTAATCGTAAGAAAGATAAGAGGAAGCTTTTTACTCAAATTTACAATCATAAATGATGCAAAATTGGGGTAGATGGTCTGAGATCAGAGACAATACACTCCCACTATGAATTTGGAATCTGGGGCACTGTTTACAAAAATGTTGTCAATGAGTGTAGAGCATGTGTCAGCCTATTTTGCCCATTTGCCTTGCCTGTTGGAAATCACTGAAATTTGCCAAATATTTTGAGATCTAGGGAAAACAGATGCATCTGGGTTATTGCCCAGGTTTATGTACACGTTCTGTGAACTTTTCCGCGATATATCTCATTTCTAGCTATTTATATGGATTTTCAAAGAAAGGTCAATTTCTCTTGGCCGTAAACGCTCGTAGCTCCTGCCCCAAATAAGATATTTGCCTAAACATATAAGCAGCTCTGGACGGATATCTCTGCAACCGATTTATCAAAAAATGTTGTGAATAACTGCAATATTTGAGCATCCATTTCAGTTTTTGTTAGGGTACTAGAAACCCCACAACAAAAGACCGATTTTGTCTCGGGGCTAGAAGCAGCGATGTCATTGGCTGATTTTCGTGAGGTTGGATGATTTCCTCGTGTTCTGAGAAACAGTATGGATTTGAGCCTTATCTTGGCTTAGCCACTTATTTTGGCAGATGGATTTGTCTCATGGATTTGTCTCATAGCATGGTCTTAATGATAACATAAATTTGTCATCTTTTGTTCATTCAGCGTATGGAAGGAATCAACAAAAGGTGTTCCTCAAGGTTCAGTCTTGGGACCCCTTCTATTCAATATATTTATTAATGATATTTTCTTTTTGGTGAATGACACTGAGGTCTGCAATTATGCAGATGATACGACTATCTTTGCATGCGATTCTGATGTAAGTAATGTTCAATATAAGTTAGAGGCGGATGCGAGCCTCCTATCCAAGTGGTTTGTTGACAACCATATGAAGCTAAATGATGCAAAGTGTCATTTTATGTTATTCGGAAGTAAGTCGTCCAGCACTTCAGTGAACGTAGGCACGTCCTGTATAAAACAATCTGACAAAGAAAAGCTCCTTGGTATAACACTTGATAAAAATTTAGATTTCAAGTGTCACGTTGAAAATATATGCAAAAAAGCTGGCCAGAAGCTTCATGCGCTTGCACGAGTTGCAAAATTCATGGACCGGGAGAAATTGCAGACAGTGATGAATGCTTTTATATTGTCCCAATTTAGCTATTGTCCTGTAATTTGGATGTTCCATGATAGAAATGTGAACAGCAAAATAAATAAAATCCACGAAAGAGCATTAAGAATCGCTTTCAAGGATACGTCCTCAAATTTTGAAGAATTGTTGTTAAAGGCAGCCTCAGTCACCATTCACCAAAAAAACCTACAGTTGCTAACTACAGAAATTTATAAGACCAAACATGACCTTAATCCTAAATTCATTGGTGAAATCTTCGTCGAGAAGAACATCTCATATAGCCTGAGATGTAATGACCACATGTCAGTACCAATTCCACGCACAAATGCGTATGGTATAGAGACAATCAGGTACACTGGGCACAAACTCTGGCAATCGTTGCCGCTAGAAATAAAAGAGTCTCATACCTTGACAGAATTTAAGAGGAAAATAAAACAACATCATTTCAGCGATTGCAACTGTAGATTATGCAAGACCTATGTAAATAAGTTAGGATTTTTATAAAAAACATGTAAATAGGATTGTTCAGTTTCACTTCTGTTAAATGGTTGGCCTTAATTAGTTTTTTAGCTATTTTTATCATGCCAACCTTAAATAGATAAATTATTATTATTATTATTATTATTATTATTATTATTATTATTATTATTATTATTATTATTATTATTATTATTATTATTATTATTATTATTATTATTATTATTATTATTATTATTATTATTATTATTTAATAATATTATTATTAAATAATATTAATAATATAATTATTATTTATTATTTATGATTACTTTGTGGGAAAATTCGGGAAGGAAAATGACCGATGCCCCTCTGAACTTGCAGAAAGATACAAAGACAAAAGCAAAAATGATCTGAAAAGGATTCTGAAAACTTTGAAAAATTCCCCTCCAGAAAATATCGATTCTAATGAGATTAAATACGTTGCGAAACTACTTCGAAAGAAAATTAAGGATAATGCGGAAAATCAAGTTCCTTTCTCGACTACAGAAGATCATAATATCCTTGTACAGAAAAACGTTTGGAGCTACGCGAAGAAATTTATCAAAAAACCATCAGAGATCTTACCGACATTTTCAAAAAGTGATTGCATCGAATACTTCAAAAAGACCTTCAATGTCATTAATCCCAGAAAACTCTTCAGGGTACCTGATCACATACCAAAATTCGATCAGCCGTCTATCGAATTTGACCTAAAGGAACCAACTTACCAAGAAGTAACTAGAATTATTCGACGAATGAAAACCTCGGGTTCCCCCTGCCCCTTGGACCAAATATCCATTATCTGTTTGCAGAGGATGCCCTATCTCAGAACGTACATCCACCGTATTTTGGTAGAAGCATGGAAGGCTGGCTCAGTACCCTCAACATGGAAAAGGGCGGTAACGGTGCTAATTCACAAAAAGGTTGATCCCAATGTTCCTGCAAACTTCAGACCAATAACACTCGAGTCTGTGCCCCTGAAAGTGTTTACATCCCTAATTCGTAACAGGATGTTTGACTTCCTTCTCAAAAACAGATATCTTGAACATAACATTCAAAAAGGATTCATACCAAAAATTTCGGGAACGTATGAACATACAGCGCAAATGGCTTTTCTTATCAACCAAGCTAGATTAAAGCAACGATCTCTGTTTATTACACTACTCGATCTTCGCAATGCCTTCGGAGAGGTCCATCACAATCTCATCCAAGAAACACTCAGATTCCATCATGTTCCAGCTGAGATCCAAAACCTAATAAAGGATCTGTACACAGATTTCAAAACGTCAGTCATTACCACAGGGTATGCAACACCATTTATCCCAGTGACTAAAGGTGTCCTTCAGGGTGATTGTTTAAGCCCTCTTACGTTCAACATGATATTTAACATTTTCATTCAACTTATACGAAAAGAAGATTACTCGCAATTAGGATATAAACACGATGCATTCTTAAGGCCCAGAAATTGGCTCCAATTTGCGGACGACGCATGCGTAGTAACCGGCCAAGAATATGAAAATCAGATCCTTCTAAACTGTTTCACAGCTTTCTGCTCTTGGGCAAATATGGAAGCGAGGTCAGACAAATGTAAAGCATTCGGTATGATGAAAGTCAATACAAATTGCAGTCAAGTTAGCCCAAAGGTGTTTGTCTCAAGCCAGCGAATCCCTCCTGTTTTATCTACTGACTCATTCACTTACCTTGGTAGAAGTTTTAACTTTAAAATGGACAATGAAGAGCATAAGAAAAAGTTATTGGAGACAGCCAATCAGCTGCTGGAAGCAATAAGTAGGCTACCACTTCATCCGAAGAACAAGATTCTTCTCTATTCGACGTATTTCATGTCTAAAGTGTCTTGGGACCTAACAATTGCCGATTTAGACATCACTTGGGTCAAACAAAATCTGGACTCGCTAGCACATAGGTACATTAGATTATGGCTTGAGATACCGATCAGCGGAACATTGGACATAATTAGTCTTACGAAAGAAAAATGCGGGCTAGGAATTATTGACCCGTCAACGAAATTTTTCCAGTGCCAAGTTTCGCTTAGGAACTGTTTAAAGAAGTCCCCGAATGGAGACATACAATCACTACATAAAGTAACTAGCCGTGATAAAAATGTGCAATATGACAGATACGCTAATGGGAAAGAGGTAATCAAAGAAAATAGAATGAAGAAAGTCCACAGGATCACACACGAATTGTCATCACAAGGCCTTATACTGAAGGCTATTCTTGAGCACACTACAAATAGAATAACAAGCATTTGGAGTGATGCACAGAAACTTCTACCGAAGAACATCTTCAACTTCTCTGTACGTTACCTGAATAATAGCTTGCCTACAAAGAAAAATATGAAATTTTGGGGCAGAGTCGAAAGCGAGTTGTGTTACTTCTGCCAACTTCCACAATCCCTTCTTCACGTCGTCTCTGGTTGCAAATCCATGCTTGAGGGGAAAAGATATACTTGGCGTCACAACTCTGTCCTCTTGACGATTGGCAACTTCTTAACAGGAATAAGGAATATTAAAGTCTATGCTGATGACATTCCAGGCTTCAGATCATCAGCTGTTATCACTGGAAACAGAAAGCGTCCAGATCTCCTTGTGATCAATGACGGTGTATTATATGTTCTCGAACTGTCTGTTGGTTGTGAAACAAACATTGGAAATAACGAGGCTCATAAAAAGCAGCGCTACGAAAATCTCCTGAAAGACCTTTCATCCTCATACTTGCGTGTGGAATACATCAATCTATCAATGGGAGCAATAGGAACAATCGGCATTAACGGACACAAAGCGTTTATGAATATGTTGAATAATTTATCAATAAGTAAGCAAGAGCAACTTTATCTGGAAAAGAAAATAATAACAATCTGCATACGTTGTACATACTACATATTTTGTAAAAGAGACAGTGAGTGGTCAAGTCCAGAACTGTTAGTATTTTAAATTCTTTTCTATCAAGATGTGGACAAATATTATATTTCGGACGTATTAGCTTTATACTTTTCAACTTATTTTAAGGAACTTTTTAATTAGAACTTGTAATTTTCCCCATCATGCCTAACTGAGAGTGATGGGTGTCATCATGTAGAGTAGTATTTGTAGGGAATAAAAAGTTTCCATTATTATTATTATCATTATTATTATATAAACTAAAACCTCAATCCAAATTAACAGAAAATAAAAGATAAAAACAAACTGTTAAAATTGTACGTTTCGATTAAAAATCTTCATCAGCCTCATTATTATTATTATATTATTATATATTATTATTATTATTATTATATAATAATATTATATTATTATTATATATTATTATTATTATATATTACTATTATTATTATTACATATTATTATTATTATTACTATTATTATTATTATTATTATTATTATTATTATTATTATTATTATTATTATTATTATTATTATTATTATTATTATTATTATTATTATTATTATTATTATTATTATTATATTATTATGACATTTAAAGCTGCAAACGTAGAAAATGTTCTTTTTTTGTCGTTCTTGCTCTCCGATTCATCGTCAGACTGCGATTTCCACCTGATGCTCCTATCTTTTGAATTTAGCAAGTTACAAAGGAACTCTCCTTTCAAAATGTGATATTTGATACACAAAACGAGGATTTGTTTAGGTATTCCTTATCCAGCTCCTTTGATTGCACCCTTGAAACTGAGCTCATGGCAGTGTAGGTTAAATTTGTACAAGCAAAAAGGAGACTGCTTTGCTCATCATGTCCCGTAGTATTAATTATCAAAGGACTGAAAATGTATGCCAAGTTAGGTAGCCGTTGGGTGAAGAACAAGAAGTAGACAGGTGAATGCATTTCTGGAGAAACTTTGAAAAGTTTGCTACGTACATTCACCACATTCAAGCAGACAGTACTGTTTGTTCCTTGGTTTTCCTCATCCATTAGGCAGCTTATGATAAAATGGAACAGGATTAAAGCAGATGCCAAAAAAGACCCCAGTCTATGGTCATGGTACAAGCAACTCCTGGACAAATTAACAGCTAAAATTCGCCTATCTATCCAAGAATATTACCCAGGATTGATTGAGCAGCATAAAAAAAATCCTACAGAAATGTGGAAAACTGTGAACAAAGTGTTGAATAGAGGTACAGGAGAAACAGCTATCTCTAGTTTAAATGTTGATGAAACAAAATAAGTGGTTATCGCTGCATATCGCTGAGACTGCGAATCATTACTATACCACAGTTGGTCTGCAACTAGCAGCACAAATAAAGAGTTTACCTTCTGATGATTCCCTCAAATATATTAGGAATATATCGTCGCCAAGAATTAAATTCAAGCTCGTTAGAAATACACAGGTGCTAGAACATCTGCAAAATTTAAACTGGAAAAGCTTGTGGACTGGAGAACATCCCTGCGAAACTATTGAAAGATTCGGCAGAATACATTTCCTTCGCAGCAGAATTCTTTAGCGAATCTGTAGGAATGCGATTATAAAACGCAATGAATCTTGGTAAAAAGTTCCACGCCACCATCTTTAGTGTAATCGTGTACTGAAATTGGAGAGCTCCCCCTGATTGATCAATTCAAACAAATCGTAAAGGAAAAGTCTGGGGTTGATAAAAAGCAACCTTACCAACTGCTGAGCACCAATCGTGAGTTCTTTCCAAGTTTTGATGCCTCCAACTTTCATAAATTGGTTACTGAATCTTCGTAAGTTAGGCCAAATATCGTCGCCATTTTGTATTTTTACGAGTATTTTTAACACTACGAAACAAATCGACAGTAGCAAAAAGGTTAGCAAATGCAAGTTTGCCTTCACATCATGCGCGTGTGCAATCCACCATAACTGTACACCTACCACATACTTGGTACTCTTCGTAATCATCAGGTGAACAATCATTTCATGACCGTAAACTCTGAATTTCATTGTCTGTAACAAAGAAAATTCGATTCTGACCCAAATATAGACTGAATCTAGTTTTTTCCAAGCTTTGTCAATGGCTAGGTTGCAGTAGAGTAGCAACTTCAGCCAGGAGAAGTAGGCGATCGGGAAACATGAGGCGACGAGGTTAATAGGACCTAATACGCTATCTTCTAGGCTAGGAAGGTTTAATGACGCTGGAAAGGGGCTACATATCCATAAGAATTTAACAAGCTATGTTGAAGAGTTATGACTGATAACTTAGATGCTATTAGCAGAGCCATATTAGATATGGCTGCCACTTTTGCAAGTTTGTCAAGCTAGTTACGTGAAAGGATCTTGGGAGGTTCTGATCAGTAAGACGAGGCCCTGTATTTAAGGAACCTCCTAAAAGAAACTTTAGGCTGCAGAAACTAATTGCATCCCATACGTTTAAGAAAAACGCGAAGCTCACACCCAAAAGAAAACTTTCTTGCAAATTGATCGATATAAGGGCCTTGGCCCTTATTTTCGAGGGAAGATGGACCTTGATGTCTGGCTCCCGGACAGTCGATGCATCAGGGGAAGAAGCTGACGCGTATGTGTTCGTTACAGCCTTCTCAATTTAAATTGAATTTGAAATGTTTTTAGTGTTTGCAATTGACCTTAACCATAATAGTCGTAGCAACTATACTTGATGGATGCGACTGGAACCCTTCTCACTCCGACAATATGAAACGAAAAGCAGAGGACGATTTACCCCCAGTGTGAAGTCGTGCAAAAAGATGCTGATATTTTTTTGCCTCTTGTTTGATATCGTGTATCTCAAAATGCAATGAAATTAATCATGGAAGGCATTCAGCACCGTTCCAAGAGAGGAAGGAAGTACATAGAACTTGAGAAAAGTAGAGTAGCTTCTCCTAGTGCAAAAAGTTGAAGAAAAGCTACCAAATTTCATTGCGACCTGGAAGATAGTACCTTTCCTCATCTTTTTCCATATCTTGTGACTTTTGGTATCTATTGGTAAGTCTTTTTCGTCCGATACTTCTTTGAATGTATTTTCCGTCAAATCTTTAACAACAAATTGGCATCGGTCACTCATACTACATCGATGGAAGCACTCATTTAAAACTGCTTCGCCGTTGTCACTGCTGTCTGTGATCTGTTGGAACCATGTTCCGGTTTTTGCAAGTTGGGCAGATGCTAATGCCAGTAAATTCATCACGAAGACAAGGATGCTTCTCACCAACTTCTTCATGGCTTCTTAACTTTGAAAATGCAAGTTTGACACTACCCTACTGATCCTTGCTCCTTTACGACAGCCTTGCTGGTTTGGCAGGATTATGATATATTTTGTAAAGTATTTGGATTAATTAAATTGCTATGGCAACTGTAATGCCAGATGATAAATTGATCAGAACCTTTTTTTGGAAAATAGCTGCCTCACATTTCGATTGCTGGATGAAGTTAAAACTATGTGTTTTGAATAAACTGACTATGTCGACTGCATGCTGTGGACCTATGAATACAGCTGCGAGAGGAAATTAGTTGAACTGGTTTCTATAATTTCTTTATCAAGTGCTTTTGAATAGGAATAGATTTTATGGTTTTTTCAGGCACATTTAAGATGTTCATGACATGATTCATTCAAATTTTGCTATTCATTTGACTTATTTGGCGGGACTAGCTATGGGATGCTATTGTAAGACTTATTGCAAAGAAGAGCTAAACCTTTGCGAAAGGAAACTACTTGAAATTACTTCTATGTCACGAGACTGAACTTGCAATTGATTAGTAAATATTTTGAACCAGGTTTCCTGTGGTGTGCCTGTGGCGCCGTGCTACTTAAAACGGTGTTTTGCTGTTGGTTTTCTATATTGAATCTTTTTTGTAAGAATGCCGGTGAAGATGAATAGGTCTGCAATATGGAAATACTTCGAAAAAGGAGAGCCAAAAGTTGATATTTTTTTAAACAATGCCACTTTAACGTTATGAAATCGAGATAGGTGAGACGAACGTTGATTGGTAGTTTTCTGAAGACTGACTCGTCTACTTTCATTTGATCTACGGGTTTTGCAAAATAGGTCCCAAATTGCAAGGATCAAAAGTATAAACGTATGTCAACATGAGGAAGGGTCTCTTGGACAGTGTCATAATCGTAACTTCATGGGAAGAAAGAACTAGCAAAGCGTGTCCTTAAATTTTCATTATTCTGTGCTCAACACAGGAGGCTATCACTGTAGCATTTGTGATTAAGCTATTTTGGCGAAATCAATACTGCCTCCTGTGACAATAACTTTTTGCCAACGACAAGCCTTAAGGGAAGCTTCAGCAACGACACCATCAGGACACCTTGCAGAGGGCGTGCTACTTCATTTTGATATGTTTCTTTTTCTTGCTTGCGAATTCCCTTGTGACCTATTTTGCAAAATTTATGCATCAATTATAAGCACATGACAGGAACTTTCGGAAATTCACTTCCTCGCTTAGATCAGGTATTTCCTTCTGGACACATTTAAATCTTTCAGTTTGTAGCCCTTTTGATACACCATGTATAGCTTCCGCCTGCTTCCTCTAGCATTTGGAGGTCCTATTACTTGGTTACCGTTCATTCAGCCTATGTTTACTTCCCTTGATGCATGCTACGGTTTTTCAAATGTCTAGATATATTGTATCCTGTACGTTTTAGCTTGTCTACCTTTTCTCCTTCTGTTCACTGTTTATATGAGGGTCTTATTTATAAAATAAGAAGATGTGGAATCTTGGGAAACCTATTGTTACTTTTACGAAGTTATTTGTCCGAAATGAAACTTTATATAGAGAGGTTGGACGACAAAAAATACTAAGATTTAACACACTGAGGCCTTTCGGACTCGTGTCCTCATCAGAGTGTGAAATCACACTCTGATGAGGACACGAGTCCGAAAGGCCTCAGTGTGTTAAATCTTAGTATTTTTTGTCGTCCAACCTCTCTATATAAAGTTTCTAGTTATAATTCGTACCAAGTTTTTTGTCCGAAATGAAACATAGAACACTTTTGAATGGGCAGTCCTTAAGCTGGGGAAATATTTCTGCTGGCGTTCCGCAAGGTTCAAGTTTAGGCCCCCTTTTCTTCTTGATATTTCATCATCATCATCATCATCATCATCATCATCATCATCATCATCATCATCATCATCATCATCATCATCATTAACATGAACATCAACAATTTATTTACAGTAGGCAAAAGAATTTTTAAATAGCGACATTAGTACTAATTAAGGCCTACTATCTTAAAATTAACGGAAAATATATTACAGCCGTTTAGAAATAAAGATTGATACATGTCATGTCAGGTACCCAACCTGTGGTATATATATATTTTGCAAAGTCTCCAGTTGCAGTTTTCGCCTCGCCAACATTTAATATGGTTTTTGAAAATAGGAAGTGTGCTTGCTTGATATACATAAATGACTTGAGAGAAAACCTGAGCTGCAGTGTCACGCTCTTTACAGATGATACCTCACTCTTTACAATTGTGCAGGACCCAAATTCAGCTGCTAGCGACCTAAATCATGACCTGGATCTCATTAGACTATGGGCACATAAGTGAAGGATGTCTTTTAACCCATACCCAAGTAAGCAAGCAGTAGAATTAATCTTTTCAATGAAAACTGCTGAAACCGACCACCCCCTAGTCTTCTTTAATGATGCACCAGTGATGAAAGTTGATCAACGTAAACACCTAGGAGTAATATTAGACCCTAAAATTTTTTCTCTGCTCATATGCAGGCAGCAATAAGTAAATTGCCCAAAGCAACTGGTATGCTACGATTCTTGTCCAAACATCTTTCGAGAAATACCTTTAATGAATTGTATGAGCTATATGTTAGGCCCCACCTGGAATACGGTGACGTCGTTTATCATATACCGCAAAAAGAGGAAAATACAAGTTGCTTGGAAAATAATTTTATGGAGAAACTGGAATCAGTACAGTACACTGCTGCACTGGCAGTAACGGGAACGTGGAGAAGCACTTCTAGGGAAAGATTGTACAATGAATTAGGATGGGAACCCCTACGTTTAAGAAGATGGAGTAGACGGCTTATTCTTTTATATAAATTTGTCAACGAGTTAACGCCTGATTACACGAGAGACCCTATTCCACTTCTCAATAAAACGGCCCGACGTGGGGCAAATAAGGGCAAGAACGGAAAAAATCAAAGCTAGTTTTTATCCTCACCGTTTATTGGAATGGAACAAACTTGATCCTGAGATCAGAACATCACGCACTGTTGGCATTTGATAAGAATCTATCTGCACCAATAAGACCACCTGCGGATTCCATACATGGTATTCATGATCCAAAAGGGTCTGCATATTTAACTCAACTCAGGGTCGGACTGAGTAGACTAAATTTCTACATATTTAGACACAATCTTAAAGGGACAATAAATCCAATGTGTCCAGTTAATGATGGTATAGGAGATGCGGAACACTTCTTGCTGCTTTGCAGCTCTTTTAAAGAGCACAGATGCAATCTTATCACTGATCTTAATGTTGTACTTCAAAATAGTGGGTATTCTGTCTGGAGCAATAGCTTTTCGCAACTTCTTTTGTACGGTGATGAGAGTCTGTGTAATGAGGTAAACAGACCAATTCTAACTTTGACTATTACGTATATCCTTAAGATAGAATGTCTCGATTAAAGACTTTAAAATTATCTCTAGAAATTGCCCTGTTTCCTTCAGTTTCCTTCAGTTACGTGTAGTGCCATTTTCGTGTTTCCTGTTCTATGTTGCCATGAGGTAGTCATAGTTTTTTGCTCCAAATGGAATTGTACTAGTAGTAGGGTATAGTGTTTTGTAAGTAATGCAATTAAGTAATATGTGTTGTAACTGTTTAGATTGAATGTAAAAGAACTGTTTATATCCTGTCAGTGATACCCTACTTTCTCTATTTTGTCATGCAGAAGAGCGCTGCAGTAAAGATATCTACTTACCTTTCACATCGCAGTGAATTTTGATAGCTTTGTCTTCAATTTTCTACACCAGGAGAAAATTCTATATCCTTCCTTTATCTCTTGGAAAGAGTTCTGAAGGCATTGCACGATTCAGTTTGTTGCATTTTGAGATGAACGATATCACACAACAGGCACACTATCAGCATGGTTATGCACGATTTCACACGATGGGGTAAATCTTCTTTTGTTTTCCGTTTCATATTTTCTGAGTGAGAAGGATTGCAGTCGCATCCCACACTTAAACTTGCTTCGAGCCTTATGGTCAACTTCACGCACGTTTTTTTCTCTCCTAATGAGCACTCATCACCGTAATTCAGCTCCTTAGAAGTCATGGAATTAATACCAAAAAATTTAAATTCGAGTATAAACTGAGCGAGAGGGATTGCAGTCGCATCCCACACTTAAACTTGCTTCGAGCTTTATGGTAAACGTCACGCACGTTTTTTTTCTCTCCTAATAAGGACTCATCACTGTAATCCAGCTCCTTAGAAATCATGGAATTAATACCAAAAGAATTAAAATTCGAGTGTAAACTATTTGATAATTTTATCATATGAAAGAGACAAGATACCATTGAACAAAACAAACATTTTTCGAATCAGAGCTGTGAGTCCAGAGTTATGATTTTTTGAAGTTGGCCTGTGATGCCAAGTTTTGGTTGCATTACCATTTCTGGCCTAAAGTTTGTGACAGCGATGAAAATATACAAATTGAAATCACCATATATCCTCAACGAAAAGTTCGATTTTCAAGAACTTTTTTTAGTTTACAGATACATATCTCCTCTTTTCGAAAATGCAAGTTAAATCTTTAAAATCTTAAGCTAAAATAGACTTTTTTCAAAAACTGAGTACGGCATTTCAGGCTCAAAACAGTGGTAAACATCAGAATTTCAGAACAAAAAATCTAACTAAATCTAACTCTTAGCAAAAATACTATGATTAAATTTGATTTGTTGTGAACATCTGCCAATGAATTCGTCCAAATTCGTGCAGAAAAATGTTCACGACACTGTGAAGATTCTAGGCCCTATTCAGGTTTAATGTTGACTTACTTACGTAAGTGATAACGTTGGGAATGGCGATGCAATTTTTTATGATAAAGTCTTTTTTCCGGTCCCAAAAATTTGAAAAATCGTTGAGCATGACATGATGAAAGCGGGAAATCTACTTCTTTGCATCCACTCATCATCTAATCGCTTTTGGGAGTAGGGCTGAATGGTGTGAAGACTGCTTTCGGCAAATGGTGATGCAAACAAAACTTGATATCATAGGCCAACATAAAAAAAATCATAGCTGTGGACGCACAACTCCGATTGGAAAAATTTTATTTTATTCAATAGTATCGTGTGTCTTCGATATGATAAAATTGTCAAATGAATTATACTCGAATTTTCATTTTTTGCCTGGATCACAGTGCTCAGATAAAGAATGCACAAAGTAAGCGGATACAACACAGACTTTTCCTGCGATTCCACAGCAAAACCCCACGCACGTCGGTTATTTGACGTTTGACAGATTCGACTGATTTAAGGTTGCCAAAGAAAAAGTAAGCTAATCGGCAAAAATGCTTTTCGTACCGAGAAGCTAAAATATGGAATAGCCTCCCTGCTGAGTCAAAGACAGCATCCTCTCTGAATGGTTTTAAGAATTGTAAAGGGTTAATTTCTTTGTTTATTATATATATTGTATAATTGTAAATAGGCGTTTAGATTATGGTTTCTTATTTTAGTGATGTCCTATCTTAATTATATATGGTTAAGTTTTTATTGGAGGGTCCCTTGAAAAACCACTTCTGCCGAAGGGCTACGCTCCTAAAAAGATTCAAATATGAAATATATGAGACTGTGAAATCGCTATGTGATGCATGTCTTCAAGCAAGCAGTTTTGGGAAAATATGATCACTAAAGATCATTTCGTGCATGCAATGCTTTGTTATCCAAATCTTTAGGTGTTAGCAATGGAAGCTTTGCAAAGTTACTTGAAATCGTTTGTTCGATACCTGAAATTATCACTAATTGCTTCACCGATTGAGTTAATGTGCTTCGAATCTTATTTGCTTGGTGATACACCGGAATACATGAAAGAAGAAATTACAATGCGTGGACTCGAGGTCGAATGCTGTCAGTTATGCAGATCTTACTGCTGAATATGGAGAGGACGGATGTGGTACGAAATTAGGTGATACAGAGTGCGAGTTGTAGTTGTGAATTCGACTTGCTTCTGTGTTGCAAGTTGCAATCTTTGAGTTGTTTTTATTGTGCTGACGTTGCAATTTGCAACTTTTGTGGGATTTCCATTAATGAAAAGCATTTTTCAGCCGTCGTAGCTTCTTGCATAGGAAGCCACTTAAAGAAATTAAAGGCTTACTCTTCAAATGTTAAGAAACTTTTGCAATGTGCAGCTTTTATTTCCCCAGTCGTTCAAAAATATAAATCAAAAGAGAATCCGTTGTATTTCAAGGCAAATTGTGCAAGTCCATATTAACTGCTGAACTCTGAAATTGCGATAATTTTATTTCTGTGGTTGCTTTGACTTCGAAAAGCATCTTAAAAAAAGCAAATTTTCTTTAGAAAAAACGTTGAATGCTCTTATTTTTGTATATTTGAGGCATCCAGTTGCGGATTTAGGGGGCAAGTGGGGAAGCTACCCCCTTCACGACGAAAACTCAGCTTGGCGCCCCCTTTTGGCAAGAAGAATGCTCCTTGTCCTGATCTAAGTGCACTCTTTTTTCAGTGCTTCGTTGAGAATGTGGGAAAAAGATTTTTTTGGAAGTTAAAGTATGGCACCAGCTCACATAATGCCAAAGGAAATAAGTTGCTCGTATGGTTTCATGATTTGGTTCTTCCCAGTAATTCACTGAGCTCAAAAGCCAAACCTATATTAGCGGCCCTTTGCGCTTTATGCTAGATTACGAAATTCAATGTGATGAACAATAAGAAACTCTTCAGTATATCCCTGATCTAAAAGTCTGTCAAGAAATTGCAGTGTTTTAGCTACAAATTATGGAATTTTGACGGTTTTTACCGAGCTTGCAACTCGCATTTTAAATCAACCAACTCGCACTTTTCATTGTTAACTCGCTACTTGCAAAATAGGGGCAACTCTCAACTCGCACCTCACCAATCTACGCAATTAAAGTTTGCTGCTTGAAACTGATTTGATTATTGGAGGGGTTGGATTGAGAAAAAGTCAACTAAGTGCTTTAGGTAAATTGCTTCCATACAAGGAAAGGTACACAGGGAAGGGGCGAAAAATCGACAATAAACGGTGCCATGGCATTCTTTGATTATCGTTCTTTTCTTATTATTGACTGACGCAGTTTTCATGCTAGCATACAATTTGTACATTCCGTAAACAATATTGAAAACTCCGACCATTCGATAATTGAATCGCTTTTGCCTTAGCTGAACGCAGAAAACGAAGCGAACACTTGTTTGCAGTTGATAGGCAGTAACGTCCGTTCCTTCTCGGTCACTGACGCAAATGATCCATCTTAGACTTGACTGAATTGAATTGACTGCCGTCGAAGCGTATTGGTGGCAGATTGGTAGCAGATTTGCATAGTATCAACAAAAAGACATCACCATTGATCATTTGTGGCATTCAGGCTTCGATAAACAGATTCTAGTTCTTTCACCTTAAACCTGGCAGGCATTTTCTTAAGAAACGCAAAATCTTAATTGGTCAACCATAGCTCAAGACGGACTTTATGATTATTCAAAAGGATCTTAGAAGGCAATTCCTTCAAGGTGAAGATTTACACAGCATGGGTTCCGATTCTTTAAGTCGGCGTAGAAAGGTGGATGTAAAATTGTAGGACCTATTCCCTCTAACTAAATCGTTTTAAAAACTCTAACTGCCAGTCCGTTTTCCCATTGTTGGGCTTTTCAGAAAGCTTGAAAATTTTTCGGAATTACTGCATATTTTACATTTCGGCTCATTTGTGGGTGTGACATCATCAAGTTTCTAAGTCATAAGCCACAATAGTGACTGACTTTTGCTTGATATTATATTGTAAATATCCATCAACTTGTTTTCTTTGAGTTATTTCCTGTTCCATCTGCCAGCCTAGAAATTACTATGACCTTTACTTTGTTACAAGTTTTCTTGGATTCCCGGAACTAAAGAAAAGTACTCAATTCTGAAAATATCGATGGTTTCAAACATCTCCAATGGCAGAATCATTTCAAAATCGATTAAGTTTCTTTGAGCAATTTAGTTCAAAGCATTGAATTTTATACCCGCCTTTTTAAAGGTTTGGAACCTATGCTAAGATTTATTGTATTTGATGCAGTCAATCATAACTGCTTTGTTTGTGTAGAAATTGTTTTCCATGTAAGAGTTTTCATTTTGACTGATTTGCTGCCGTTCTTAACTATAGAAAGGTAATTGCTGATGTACTGTATGTACTACTTCTTTCTATTCTTTAGATCACTTGCTACATTCTTAACAAATCAATGCACATATCTATTGGCAGATGAAACTCGATTGCTCTACCTACCATCATGCAAAGCCTTAGATGGTTGTAGCGCCTCCTCCCTCAAACAAAATACGACATGTCAAATAGCCCTATCAACATAAGGTTAACAAACAGTCAAGGTATAAGCAGAAGCTATGTGGTTTGTTACCATCCTTTGCTGTTTCCCTCTGTTTTGATTCTCGGCTTGATAGTATGTCTCTTGTCTGTTGCTACTATGTGCTTTGAAATAGTGCTACAATCAAAGGAACTGACGGTACTGATACAAATTCTGCTATCTCTCATATGTTAGGCTATTTAGCAACAATAATTAAACGTTTCACAGCTTATGTCTCTGTGTTATATTTCAGATCGATGGATTCACTGATCAATCCTACGGCAGGGTCCTTTATGACAACTACTTGCTAGACATTCCTAAAATCATGGATATTTGCAGTATTTATTGTGGTGTTCAATCAAGCACGAGAGATCTGCTCGCTAATGCGTTGTCAAACGTTTTCATGAAGCAGCCGGAGTAAGTGTCCTGTTGAAGTTGCTTTAAATAGGAATTTGTATGGGTCCACTTGGTCCACACTTTGGAGAGACACATAGCATGGTCACTTTTTATTACCACATGGATGGCCATAGGCAGCCAAATCGTGCAAAAAGTTTTAATTTACATTTCAAGAGAGTTGCTGTCTGATTCAAATTGGCTCCCTGAACAGTGTGGTTTTGTTTGATACTTCCGTTTCAATGATTGAGCTTTGGAAAATTGGTCGCTTCATTCTTCCAAGACTGCGACGAAATTTGCCTTTATTATAAACTTGAATCTTTCCAATGTGTGCAGTTGTCTTCATTGATGATAAAGACTTATTTTCTACTACCAAATGACAATGATAGTGAAACCCATGAACCTCTCGATGATCCATTATGCGCCATTGTCACCCCTCTCGCCACACCATTCCATGTACTATCAACTGCAACTTTGGTCCAAATTTCGACAACAAAAGCCTCTTGGCCAGGTGTCGTATTTAACAGGTTTATTTATTAGGTGAGATTCTTAACCTACTAAATTTCTGCTTACTATGAATTTAATGCTTACTGCAGTTCTGCTTACCTGAGGAGACCTGGATACGAAAGCAGCTAAGGCTATATACCAAGGTATGATTTTACCAACGTTCACATATTGCGGTATCCTCTTGCTCTGCAACACAAGAACCCAATCAGAAAGTTAGATTCCCTCCACAACAGAGCCGAAGCGATTGTGAACAGGAGCTCGGTCAACAGAATCAAACTGCAACCTGTTACCAATGCCAACAAGAAATGAGCTCGTACCCTTGTCAGATCATTCCTTGATGATAATGTCATTGATCCTTTCAAGAATTACTTCCAGCTGATAGAACATTCGATACGGACAAGAAACAGTTCAAAATAATATGTCTGCCAAATGATTAAGCCCGAGTACGCCAGAAAAAGTTTCTCATTCACCGGTGCAAAGAGTACAATATGCTCCCATTGGAAGGTTGTGAAATGCCAACAACTGAATTTCTTACTTTTTTACAGAAACACTTCAGCTTAAATGCCTGGACACTTCTATTGTTAAATTCATAAGTACTTTTTATAGTTCTTCTCTTTAGGTTTGATGTATTTTTAGGCTGCACTCTTTAATTTATACTGGACACACGTTGATAACAGCTTTTCGTAGGTTTAAGTGTCTATCCATTTTAAATATTCGAAATTTTTGTTATTATTTATTATAAAAATAATTATATTATATTATTAGTGATTCAATTATTGAAATAGCTGTTTGGAATACTGACATACTCTAGGAAAGATCGGAGATTGTTATCTAGGAAAGCCTTCGAGGAACTAATGAACCAAGTAGACTTCCTTATGTGAAAGGTTCACTTGTTTAGAAAACTCGTTGATGCATTATACATTTGAAACAAAATATTTTTGTCTGACATAAGTGCAAAACATCATTTTGATAAAGAACGGAAATAGAAGAAAGGAGAGAGGAAAAGAGAGAACAAGAATAGTAGAAACAGTATTTTGTGTGCTGGCTATGCACGACATTTCCTGACATATAGTGAAATTAGATAACATTTTAGTCACTTTCGACCGTCGATGAATTATTATGATACACCTACTTTTATGCAGATACTGGAATGATTTAGACGTGGCAATTGACACACTATTCAAAACCTTTGACAGTATGGCTGCAAGATTCTTCTTAACCAGTGATAAGACAGAGGATACTCCGAAGCAGTTACAACCTGAAGATCGAGATGAAAAGCCCTCCTCGAATGACGTTTTTGATATCCTTGCTTATTTATACGACACTGCAAATTCTTTGTTGGCATTTCTTAAAATTTGCAAACACACCAACAGATCGTTTTTTGACAAAGAAGCTCCTCTAAGGTATGTATTAGACGAACAATGCATTCTCTTGTTGAATCGATACCACATAGATTCCATATTTTGTTTGCTAGCTAAACTGCAGGAGTTAAAAAGGAAGTTCGGTCAAAATCGAAATCTCCGATTTACCTTTATTAAATCGGTTATTGCAATAACTTTGTCACAATTGTATCACCAACATGTATCACCAACATGAAACATGGCTTTCTGTAGGACGTCGATACGCTGAAAGGAAAGGAAATGATATCAGATTGCAAACTCGGGACAACAGAACAACATGAAGCTGCAGAACAAATAAACCACGGACCTGCGTCTATTAAGCCAGGGGTCCCATGATTGGAAGATGTCTTTTAATTCCTATCCGCAAAAGCAAGCCGTTGAACTACTTTTTTTAGGAAAAGAAACGAAATAGATCATCCAGTCATCCTCTTTAATAACATTTCCATAAAAAATGAATGGATATAAACATAAAGGTATTATCTTTGAGTCAATACTCTCTTTCTCGGCTCATATTAAAGCAGCTATATCTTAAACGAGAGATTTCATTGATTTCCTGAAGTATCTCTCCAGATATTTAGCCACGCATACCCTAAATGAATTATGCAACTCTATGTGCGATCTCTCCTGGACTACGGAGATGTTATCTTTCATGTTTCCCCTAAAGTATGTGAATTCTGTCAAAGCATGAAACCTTATCAAATGTAATGGGAAAAGTGGAATTTGTTCAATATACAGCTGCTCTTGCTGTAACAGGAACGTGGAGGGGGACATCACAAAAACAGCTGTACGCAGATCTTGGCTGGGAGTCACTAAGTTCCCGACGGTGGAGCAGACGCCTTTCTTTTTTGTGTAAGACCATAGATGACCTTTTCATTCATTCGTTTTTATTTATTTAGGCACGGTAGCCCCGTCAGTCCATGAGAACTGCTTTTCAGGGGGCCATGGCACAAATTTTACCAGTTTACGATTTGATTCTTCTCTTAAAGGTGGCAAGAGATGGTGCCTGTTTAACATCAAGTTCAAGGCTATTCCAAAGCTTAGGTCCACGAAAAGATATAGCCCTCTGCCCATAGTTAGTTTTTCGTAAAGGTATCGAAAGATCAGTTGCGGTGTTTCTGAGTTCCCTGACAATTCGAGTCGACTTTTTTTCAAACAAGCTGGAAAGGTACTTTGGGACGAGACCGTTTAGCGATTTGTACACTGTAGTTGCGGTTTCGCCTCTAATGATGTCGCTTACAGTAGGCCAATTTAAACTTTGTATCAAACCTATAGAAGGAGTATCAAAATTGTTTTTCGTAACGATTCTAGCCGCTCGATTTTGCAACTTTTGTAAGGTTTGCAGCTTGGTCACCCCGCAGCACCCCCATACCGAACAACAGAACCGAAAATGGGGCTCGACGATACCTGAATACATTTTACTCAATGTGTTTTGAGGTAAAAATTTCCTGGAGTATTTCAGAAACCTAATTGCACGAGAAACTTTGGTATGGAAATTGCTAATGTGCTCTTCCCAATTTAAGTTCTTATCGATTATCACACCCAGGTATTTTGCTCGGTCAACATTTTCAACTTGAGAGTCACCAATAAAAACTGTGGATGATCAACAGTAATTTTCTTAATTTTGGGCTTGGAGCCTACAACCATAGCCTGAGTTTTTAGGACATTCAAAGAGAGTTTATTACCTTGCATCCATAGCTTCAAATCATTCAGTTCACTATTTAGAGTTTGTTCTATGTCTACTAAACTCGAAGAGGAATAAGAAATACTCGCATTGTCTGCGCACATCGTCACTTTGCCTTTCTTTAGGGTGAACGGAGGATCATTGATATAGATCAAAAACAAAAGAGGGCCAAGACAAGAACCCTGGGGCACGCCGCAATGAATATCTTTAGTTTTGGAACATATCCCGTTAACTTTGCAAAATTGCTTTCTGTTAGTTAGATAAGACGTAAATCAAGCAAGTTCTAGATTTTCAACACCATATTTCCTCAATTTAGCAAGTAAAATGTGATATTTCCTCAATTTAGCAAGTACCCCTCCGATTGGTGATAGGTTGCCATAAAAATACTGAAAATAAGTTATAGTACTGCTAAACAAAGATGGAATCTTCGTTTGTTTTAAACGTTCGAACTTACCAAAGCCAAAGGTATATCTTCTGAAAGGAAGGACATGCTTGTCTACCATCGTTTGCTGCTTGCTACCAGTTACCGGTGAATTCGAATGAACATTCTAACTGTTATCAGCCAGGGGGCCAAGTAAGAAATATGACAGATCTATTTGTCTTCAAAAATGCAGTATACTTGGAATGGATTGATCATCTTATTTTCTGGTGCGTTAGAATCGGTCATGAGGAAAGTTGGGGCGGAAGAAAGATATTCTGCAATGTTTTTAATTATCAAAAAGATCAATACAAAAGAATTCCATCCTCGTCTGGTACTTGAAGGTACCTCCTGGTATGAAAATGGTATGCACAAAGCCCCAAGGGCACTGATTGTTTTCATGGGGGAAACACAAAGGAAAATTTCAATGAAGAGCTATGCCTGTTCATATCTCTTTTGCATCAAAAATGATAAAGATCGCACTGCATCATTTCATTTGCATGCCATTCAGACATTGATGGGAAGAAACGCCTCTGGGGCTTCCCCTTTCATGAAACAATATGGTAAATGGCTTGTTATTCCCTATTGTTTACTGTGCATTGTTACCAAGATCATACTATTTTTAGTTCTCCCATGCAAGTCAGCTAGTCCTTAGCGTCCAAAAGCCCGATTCCTCAACAAGTGGTCTGACATTTTCGGATGTAGATTCTGGCCTATCACTTAGGGGTTGAGTGATTTCAGATTAAAAGGCTACGCAACATCATTTCAAATATTTCAAATTATAGTCTAGCTTATCAAAAAGGCTGATCGTAATGGCATATCGTATTATCATATCAAAACGGCTTATCGAATTAGCATAGTGAAAAGGCATATCCTATCGTCATATCGTTTTGGTTTACCGTTTTGGCATATCGTTTTGGCATATCGTTTTGTTAAATCGAAATGGGATATCGAATTGCGGTTTACATGTTGAATAGTCTTTTACATTAGAGATTGTCCTTTCAAATGGCATGTTTGAAAATCACTTTGTATGTTTGGATGTCAAAATGTCTTTTAACATTTAACTTTTAATTTTGGCCTTAATATCACTTCACAATCAGCCATCGTCCATGTTCACATACCATTCATCTGTGTGGTTAAGAAGACACGTGACAACAGAATGAAGAGCTCTGAAGCCAGATTGGTTTGAAAACAGATGTTTGTTTCTGTCCAAATAATCGTATAATTGGTTACGAATAAGTTTTTCAAAGACCCTAGCTAAAACAGGCAGAACCGATATAGGTCGGTAATTAGATAGGTCATTTTTAAAAATGGGTGCTACTCTGGCGATTTTGCAGCTATCTGGAAAGCAACCAGTAGCAATTGAAAGGTTGAAAATATCACAAAGGGATGCTGAAATAACCGGAAATGCAATTTATAGAAAAAAGCTAGCGATACCATCATTCCCACATCCCTTTGATGTTTTCAATTTGCCAAAAACTTTTCCTAATTGAAAGGTGTCAATAACGTGGAAATTAAACATAGTTTTTTGTGGATTAACCTCGTAATCATTCTCAAGAAGAGGGTTTTCCGCTCTGGGAATTTTTCCACTAAGTGTCTCTCCTATGGTACAGAAGAAATCATTCATAGATTCTGCTATGCCTCACCCCCATTGTACACAAAGGAGCTGATCCCACCACTTTGATTGCCAAATTACACTATTCGAGACCAGGATGTTATTTGAGGAGTAAGGGCAAGGATTTAGAAATTTTCATCGAGCTTCTATCCTAAGTGCATTTCTGAATGGAATAAACTTTACCCAAAAATCAGGCTTGCACCCTGTTGATGTATTTAAGCAAAGTTTCTGTCAAAGGTCCCCCCCCCCCACTCCAAACTCTATCTTCGGCATTCGTTACCCAGTAGGCTTATATTATCTTTTGCAAATACGGGTCGGTCCCAGCAAATCAAATGCTGACAAATCCTAGCACAATCCCATGGATACTGTAAACCCAATGTGCCTAGCGAATGATGGCATTTAGGATACGGAGCATCCCCCCCCCCCGTGGCACTGCGTCTCCCCCGACACCCAACGACGAGATCCCCTCACCAGAGTCTCGGCATTATTACGACCACTTGTCCAAATCAATGCCCCTCTAGAACTGTTCTGGTACAATACTTATTGTATGGTAATAAAGAACTTTCTAATAACGTAAATAGAAACTTACTCGAACTGACTCTAAATTTTGTTCACAAAACGGGTCGCCTTGGATGACTTCAAACTTTTGCTTTACGCCACACACCAGCTATATGCACGTTGCTCCTAGTTTTCTTTGTTTGTCTGTTTCACGCTTGATGTTAGGCACATAATAGTCAACGAAAAATCACCCATAGATCGACAGTATTTCTCACCAATGATATCGTGAACCAACCCTGGCCTGACAGCGTACGTGCATTATGAAGAGCAATGGGGACTCTGGGGAGGGAGGGGGGATGAATGGCGGCAGCAATTGCTGTTGTTGTTGCTATCCAATGCAGGGTTCCTGCCGTTCGGCATCATCTGCCTATGCTGGCCCGACATCCAGTATGGAACAGATCCTAGTATGTGTCAGTATTTAATCTTAGTTTACTTTATTTCTATCTACCGGGTGAGTCAGAAAAATGTCAGGATTGTATTGTCATCCCGTTCAACTTTTTGGTAAAGTTTGCCTAATTGGTACGTTCCAACGTAAGATTTTACGAGTAATCCGAAAATCGATGTTCTAATTTCAGAGAATGTCATCTTCGCGTCATTATGACGTCATTATGACGTCATTTGGCGTGTTAAGTGGTTTTACGCGATGTGTCAAGAACAGCTGGGCAGTGCTTGTGAATTTTGGCGAAATTATACTAAAGTTCATGATGAATCCGATAGTCAATGTCGCAGTCTCAAAAATTGTCATCTTCATGTCATAATGACGTCATCATGATGTCATTTTGCATGTTATGCGGGCGAAAATGAAATGTATCAAATACTGAGACGATGCCTTTGAATTTTGCGAACCAGTACAATAATTCACGATGGACTCGAAAGTGATTATTGTAATTTCGAATAATGTCATCTTATTGTCGTTATGACGTCATGATGACGTCATTTTCATGTTATGTCACACTAGATGAAATGCGGTACCTTAAATTCTTTTGCAAAATTGACGTTCTCTAGTGAACAATGCAATGAAGAATACGACCATAGATATTTTAGTTGCAGAAAATGTCAAACTAGCTGCAATTATGACGACTTCATGACGTCATTTTGCTTATCTCATCCGTTTGCAGTCCATTTCTGCTAGTTCTTCTAAATATTTGACATTGTTCGCGCAGTGTTTGGCAGATACCCTTAACAAACCAAATCAACATTTTAAGAAATATAAATATTAAATTTTCTGCAATATTTTCTATATTTTTACCGAAACAAGAAATCCTTCGTCCTCTTCCTCCTTTTGCTGGTCCTTGTTCCTTTCGCCGTCCATATTCTCGCCGAGGGGCGTATGACAGTGTAAAAATCTCGTACACTTTGGCAATGATCCTTTTTTCAAGAAAAATCCGTAAGAAATCCCTAAAAAGCCTATTGTTTTTTTTAAATCTCGTGCACCTTTTCGGAGGATCTCGCAAGCATCTGCACATGTGTAGAGATCTGTACACACAAAATTTGCTTTAATCAAAGTTTCTGCACAAGTTGTTTTGACAACTGGATTTTGCTGCAGCCGCTTTTGATCAGGCTAAGTTTTGCCATTGGTGTTATTGTTTCTTTAGTAGTGTATGCAGCATACCTTTCACCGTGCAGCTCCCATCTTTAACAAGTCATTTATGCATCTTACGTGCAATTTAGTCAGTCATGAGCCACGTGACACTGTGCACGAAGAACTATTTGTTTGTATGCACCGCGTGTTGCATACAATCTTCACGAAGTAATAGTTGTTTTCGACTTCTACGAAGAACAACCGAAGAACATCATTGAAAAATGCCACAAGAGACAGCCGAGGGAAGATGGAGAGCAATCTTCGTTTGGTTGTAGCAGATGAAATATCTATCACAGTGTCATTTGATCGGTTCATCAATTATTTGAAAACAAGAGGATTTGTCAATATACCTAACAGACTATATGCCTCATCAATTCTTTTTGCTATTTCCGTGTGCTTCAATTTTCAACACAACGATAACCATCCAACTTTTGCGCGCTGGAAGATGCAGGGAGCATCTTTAGACATACATCAAAACATATCTTGTATCTGCAGACATATTATGGAAACATAAGCTGCGAACCCATTAATATAGCCTTGAAGCCCGGGGAGGGGGGTACTTCCATACTTGACTTAGAGATCTCCATGTGCAAAAATAGGAGGGATCTCCATGTGCAAAAACTGAAATTAGAGTACACCAAAAGAGGTTTTCTGTACACTGGCCCAATTGCTTGGAATAATATCCCACAGTCCATTAGAGATACCGATTCCATCTTACGATTTAAAAAAAACTAAAATCTCACCTTTTGACCTAACGGAATCAGCTCCGCACGAATCCATGGAAGATCAGGCAATATATTTTAATAATTGAGAGTAACCTTAGGAAATGTGTATTGTAATTAGTTTCTTTTTTGTGTATGCTGTAACTGAATGGATATCATGGATAAAAAAGATTAAATAAATGAATAAATGAAATGACTTGACGGGATGTGCCTCTCCACAGGGTGTCCTTTTACAGTAAAAATTATGCGATAGGGTGTCCTTGCTAATAAAAATTATGCGAAAGGGTATTACAATTGATAAGAAAATTACGCGACAGGGTATCACGTGGAAGGATGCCGTTTCGAGTTCTCTTGAAACAATGGATTTTGGCAAAATTTTTATGGGACAGGTTATACATTTGGGCCATTTGTTATGCGACAGGGTACAGGGTGTGGAGAGGTTTGCCGCACACCCCCGTCACTTCCCTATTCAAGTGCACCTCGGGCCTTGAAGAGGTTGATACTTGGTTAACCTGGATCGAAATACACATGACGCAGTTACAGTTTACTCTCCTATGTATTATGCTATACAGAAACCTATGCTTGCTGGTTGCCCTCGAAGCAAGTATGATCAAGCCCATAAGAACGGAGCAGGCTCACAACAACCTTAGCGCATTGAAATCAAATGCGTTTCTGTCAGTGCATGCATTATCGGGCTGACAGGAAAGTTCTTTTGTAAAAGTAAGGTACAGTGGTGGTATAGCTTTCAAGACATTCATGATGATATAATCATGTCATCAAGGCCATAGAATTCAAAGTTCTTTGCCCCATGCCACACATCGACATCCTTCAAACCTTTGTTTTCAATCTTCACTATCCTAAAAATCTGCAGATAAGATCTTTTCTGGAATAAAGTTACTTGCAAGAGCCTTTGTCGAAAGATGGGAACTGGGTGGTGAAAGCTAAGTTGCATACACCACTATGGAAAGAATAGCACCAATGGCAAAACTTTGCCTGATCAAACGTAGCTGCAGCAAACCCACGATTGATTAAAGGACACATGTCCCGTTAGCAATTGTGTAGCAATTGTACAACAGATAACTGTGTAGTGGAATTCCATTGTTTTGCGAACTTTCAATTCTGCTTTACGAATTTTCATTCCAATGAAAATTCACCCTCGACCCTGTGCTTTGAAATAAACAACGGAGAGAATTGTATCGTGTGAACCAACCAGATTCATGACATATGTACTGTAAAGCACATACTTGCGAGAACATGTACTGCGAATGGAACAAGGACCAGGAAAAGGAAGAAGAGGATGAAGGATTCTTTGTCGACTTTGCTTTGTAAACATATAGACAATATTGCAGAAAAGTTTACGTTTATATTTAAGATTTTGAAGTCGCTCGTAACGGTATCTGCCTAACACTGGATGAACAATGTCAAATATTTAGAGAAACCAGCTGAAATGGACTGCAAATGGAGAAGATAAACAAGGTGACGTCATGATGTCATCATAATTGCAGCTAGTTTGACATTTTCTGTAACTAAAATAGCCATGGCTGTATTTCTCATAGCATTGTTCACTGGAGAAGGTCAGTTTTGCAAAAGAATTTCAGGTGCCTTGTTTCAGCTTGTGTCAGTAAACAGTTCTGTAGGGTTAACGGTGTTGACTCAGACTTTGGGGATATAGAAGTTGGTGTGCCACAAGGCTCATGTCTTGGTCCCTTACTTTTCCTGATCTATATCAATGATCTCCCACAAGCTGTCCGAGATTCCACAGTGTCCATGTTTGCTGATGATACCAGTTTATGCCACCAGTCCAATGATTTGACTCAGCTGGCTGAGGCTATTAACAACGATCTTAGGCAACTAGACACTTGGCTCCAAGGCAACAAACTTTCTTTGAATGTTGCAAAAACTCATGCCATGCTTGTTTGCACCAAACAGAAACATGCCACTCTCAAAAGTCGGAATGAAGACTTGAAATTGAAAATTCGTGAAAATGAACTTCCAGTTGTTGAAAAAACGAAATACCTTGGTGTACAAATTGACTGCTCTTTGGACTGGAAAGAACAAATCAAGGCGGTCTCTGCCAAGGTTTCCAGGGCAGTAGGCTTTTTGAAGCATGCCAAATCATTCCTACCAAGAGAATCGCTGAAAACTTTCTACACGGGTATTGTGGAGCCCCACTTTCGATACTGTTGCTCTGTTTGGGGATGCGCAGGTTCAACTGAAATTAATCAGTTGCAAAAACTTCAGAATCGCGCTGCAAGAATTGTAACAAACAGCAGCTACGACACCCCAGGCAGACCACTTATCGAAAGGCTTGGTTGGAAGACCATTCAGGAACTCATTAAAATTGATTCTGGAACAATGGTCTTCAAATCCCTCAATGGGTTGGCTCCGCAGTACTTGAGTAGTCTCTTCACAAGAAACTCGGCATGCTCCTCCCGTATTCTCCGCAATACAAACACGGACCTGAGGTTACCTTTGAAAAAAACAGCAAACGGTCAAAAATGTTTTTCTTTCAGAGGAGCGCAGTTATGGAATAGCCTCTCAGCTGAGTCAAAGCAAGCACCCACCGTTAGCTTATTTAAGCAGACGATATAGGGTTTCTTCTTTTTTTTATTTTTTAAATGGACATTAGATATTGTAAATAGATTTTTAGATTGTTAAATAGGCTTAGGTTTTTAGATTCCGAAGTTTTTATATTAGTCATTTTTGTAATTTAGTTTAGTTTTAATTTATGGGAGGGCCCCTTGAAAATCAGCACTTCTGCTGAAGGGCTACCCTCCCCGTTGGATAAATAAATCAAATCAAATCAAATCAAATCAAGTCATCATGACGTCTTAACGACAAATAATATGACATTTTTTCGAAATTACGATTGTTATTTTCGAATTCGTTGTGAATTATTGCATTGGTTTGCCTAAATTCAGAAGCATTGTCTCAGTATCTGATACACTTCATTTTAGCCCGCATTAAATGCAAAATGACATCATCATGACGTCATAATGACAAGATGACATTTTTTGAAACTGCGACATTGACTGTCGAATTCTTCATGAACTTTTGTATAGTTTTGCCTAAATTCACAAGCACCGCACAACTGTCCTTGACACATCATGCAAAACCACTTACCATGCCAAATGACATCATAATGACGTCATAATGATACAAAGATGACATTTTTTGAATTACAACATCGATTTTCAGATTCCTCATAAAATTTTACATCGGATCGTTTCAATTAGGCAAACTTTACCAAAAAGTTGAACGGGACCTCATTTTTTGACATTACATTCCTGACATCGCATTTAGCCATCCGATTGTCGTGAACTAAGTTTTTGCGTGAAGCCAAGAGTTTAACTCAGATCATAAACCTCTCCCCATCAAATCAATCTTCTGACGCATTTGGGAAAAATATATTTTCTTCGTAAGATCTTGTTTAGGGGTCTTGCAAACTGGCGAAACCCTTTGCCAAGCGCGTTCCGCATTTTATTTTGGCAGAAGTTACAGTCACACTTGGTATTATCAGGGGATACTCCAAAAGTTATGCCTTGTTCACACTAGGTCGTTGAGGTTGCTAAGATCATGCAGAAAGAACCAAAAGATAAAGGCCCAGAGTTTGAATCCTTTGTTTGTTTTTTTGTTACTTCTGCATGACTCTAACAACTCAAAACACCTAAGGAAAAGTGTTATGTGCAAGAAGTCCCATGGCCATTTACAGAACGTTGATCTGCTTTAAAGGAACCTCTTCGCAAGGCAAAGAAGTACGTGTTATTAATGTATTTCAAACATATTCTCCGCGCAGAGCACGCAGAACAAGTTATGAAAGACATCCCAGGGGTGAAAATACTATCTCCTAGCTATTTCATTTTCCCCTGATAATACCACGTGTACCTGTAACTTTTGCAAAAAATAAAATGCGGAAAGGGCTTGGCAAAAGATTTCGCCAGCTCGCGAGACTCCCATACAAGGTCTCACGAAGAAAATCCTTTGTTAAAATGCATCAAATGATTGATTTTGATTGGGAAAGGTTTATGATCTAAGTTAGACTCTTACCTTCACGCAACAACTTAGTTCACGACAATCGGGTGGCTAAATGCGATGTCACAGTCCTCCAAACGCCCGTCCCACGTTTTTTCTGACTCACCCGGTATTTGCATGTCTCTATGGCGACAGGGCAGCTGTTGTTGCTTTCTCCTTGTGGCCCCGCCCCTGTGGTTGTGTAGTAATTGGAAGATATAATAGAATATAGATATAGTATGTATTTTGATTTCTTATATGGATAGAAAAAGATTGCAAAATGGCCCCTTTGCTATTTTACACTGGGGTACTAAGCTCCAGGCCTTTCAATAAATTCGTCGCAGATTATGGTATGGACATGAAATTTGGATTTCAGGGGCAAGTTAATACACTAGAAAGATTAGATATGGATCTAAACTGTAAAATGTCCCCTGTGCTACTTTTAGACTGGGGTACTGAGTTCAAGGTCTTTAAAGGGAAGTTTCAATAGGTTCATTTAAGATTGTGGTATGGACATGAAGTTTGGTTTTCAGTGGCAAGTTGATTCGCTGATCAGCGCATAAATTGTAGAATTCACCTGTACTAGTTTTAGACAGGATCGTAACAGATTGTGTTACTAAAATAGATTTTAGCTATCAGGGGCAAGTTAGCCTACGCGTAGACCCGTTATTCAAAAGAAGAAAGGGTCTACGAAACAATGAGCAAAAGCTTGCTACAGCGAACTCTAGATTTCTAGAACTTAAATTATGCAGCCTTTGTTGAAACGCGTATCGCACATAATTTGAATAGCGGATTAGGATAATTAAAGATAATTACTCTAGTGGCCGTAGCAAGCTTTCACTCGTTGTTTCGTAGACCCTTTCTTCTTTTGAATAACAGGTCTACTCATAGGCTAGGGCAAGTTGATACGCTGACAAAAATTTGGGCATAAATGGGATAAGATGTGAGCATAAATTGTAGAATTCACCTGTACTATTTTCAGACAGGGGTACTAGGCTGTTAAAGGGTCATTTAATAAATCATAACAGATTGTGTTACTAAAATGAAACTTTTCTACCAGGGGCAAGTTGATACGCTGACAAAAATTTGGGCATAAATGGGATAAGATGTGGGCATAAATTGTAGAATTCCCCTGTACTATTTTTAGACACGGGTACTAGGCTCTTAATTGGTCATTTTAATTAATCGTAACAGATTGTGTTATTAAAGTGAAACTTAGATATCAGGGGCAAGTTGATACGCTGACAAAAATTTGGGGTGTAATAATTTCGTTGCAGATTGTGGTACTCAGGGCAAGGTGATACGCTGAAAAATGATACGATTTTGACCTAAATTGTAAAATGGCCCCTGCTCTATTTTTAATAATTTGTACCTCTTTACCTTCCAAATGACCTTACAGATGTCTAGACCCTAGCAACCCTGTGTAGAAATAGAACGGGGGCATTTTAAAACTTAGATCCACATCTTATCTTCTCAGCGTATCAACTTGCTCTTGACTCCCTAATTTCACGTCCATGCGACAATCTGCAACAAAGTTATTAAATGTCTTGGCCCTAGTGCCTCAGTCTAAAAATAGTACAGGGGCATTTTACAATATATAACTACACCTTATCTTCGTCATCATATCAACTTGCCACTGAAAACCTAATTTCCTGCCCATAACACAATCTGCAACGAATAACTCATTCAAGAGACCTGCACCCTAGTACCCCAGTCTAAAATTGCAAAATGGGGCATTTTGCAATCCCCCAGAAAGCCAAGTTTTATGCTGGTAAAACTAAATCATTACAATAACAGATTTAATGACTGGCAGCAACACAATCCCAATGTCTGAAAATAGCCTCAGGCGGCACTTTCGGGGTTTTTTCACACCCTATCTTTTGCCCATATCTGAGTTTACATGACTCTTATGATTGGATTCCTGACCATTCAGTGTGCTTACGTTGGCTTTCTGCACGTGATGACGTCAAACAACATTCGCTCCAATCTCTTTGTCAGAGGTAAACAGGGGGGCAGAATCCTCCCCAGGTATTGGATGCTTAGAAACGCCCAGTTCAGATGAGGTTAGGGGAGAGAAATTAATATCCTTTGGTCTACTGATGAGTTCCAAGCCTATCAGCAAAAGAATATTAAGTAAAGTAGTTTGATGAAGGCGGACAGGTAGAGCTCATGTATGGCTTTATTGGCAAACGCTTATATATTTAAATGAAGTACGTCCTGAAGTTAGATTATCTTTAATAAATAAGGTGCAGATAGTGCAGTAAATGGTTGTAATTTTATACATCTTAGAATTTCCGTCTGTAGAAGGAATAACTGGTTTGATAAGAGTCATGGGTAAGGCCCCAAACTATGATACCATAATTGAGAAAAAGTGAAAAGATTGAATTATATATTCAGATCAGAGTCTGCAGAGGAAAAAAGTGCCTAACTTTATAGAAGATTCCAATAGCCCTAGAAAGCTTTTTACAGAGTTCATTGATGTACCGGGTGATTCAATAAAAGCGCCCGGCGTTTGAAAAAATCCTGATCCCTGAATATCAAAGCAATGATGTTGAAAACTATCTTGTTTTATCCCCATCATGTCAAATTAGGTTCAGTAATTTACCCGGCTTTAATTCCTTCCTGTCGAAATAGGGGATTTTCTGCAGAAAGCCCCTTTCCAAAACCTTCAAAAACGAGCGAAAACACTAAGCAAGATTTCCCTTTGTTCTTCCTAGCAATAATGACTCTTGGATGTGCTTATGTATTTTGTCCTCGTGGGAAAATGGAATCTCCCTGAATAAGTTATTCACACTAGGGGAAGACTTGTCAACCCACCAAAACGGAAGCACGTGCTAAAGCGTACTGAAAGTCATCGCTGTGAGGTAAACACATTAGAGAATTTTGCTTGTAATTTTAGCACTTTTTTTAAGGTTTTTCAAAGGGACTCATTTTGGAAAATTGCCTACAGAATCTGAATGGAGTGAGCGATTTTAGCCAGGAAAATTTCCAAAAATAGTTGAACACGTTTATATTTAATCAAATATTACAAAATACCATTGCTTATTATATATTCAGGGAGCTGTAGCCTTTCAAACGCCGGGCGTTTTGTATGACTCACCCCGTAGTATTTCCAAGATAGATGCCCATCAACAAGAACACCTAAAAACTTAACATACTTAACCCTTCTGGTGCCTTGCTTACATAATTTAAGGTTTATCAAGTCTGTTAATTGCTTTCTGGGGGAATGAAAAATGACAAAGTTTATTTCGTCAATATTTAGAGCAAGTTTCAAGACGTCATTATGAAAGCTTTATCCTGCATACACCCCATGAGCCGAATACTTGGATGTTCTTTAGAAACAGAACCGGGTGATCCAATAATACAAGTTAATTTGGCGGAAGGCCCCAGAAATTACATATTAGAGCTTGTTTGCATGGAGCAATGAGCTCCAAATACCTGGGACTATTTAAATTGCTGGAGATCCAGCATACCTTTCATCGCTAAGTGGCAATAAAAGTGTCCTTGATAAGGCACTCATTAATTTTCCCATGTAAGCTCAAACAGACATTCATTTAGGGTGCAAAATTGTTCTGCAGGCCCTGAGTAAAATTTTTCGTATTATGAATAACATTTTCTTCGGCCGGAAACAATCTTGCAGACTTCCCTTGAATAAGTGTAGTCATCGAAAATAGCATTAAAACGCCACACGATTAGTTTCAGAGCCAGTGTAGTAATATTTCAAAGACTTTCGTTTTCTATGTCGCTCAAGAGCCACTTGATTTTTGTTTTGTATTCTTCTTCAGGTTTGCGTCCATCGTCGATAAACTTTTACCTCATCTTAAAGAAATCTCTAAGCTGGAATGGAAACCGGAAATTCAAATGTATTTCAAGCGATCAAGGAAATGTTTCCTTCATGTATGCCACATGATTCTGCAGAATTGCTTTTTTGACGAAGGTGGAATAAGGTTTGTATCCAACTAATTTATAAATAAATTTTGATCTCGCTCTCAGTGTGATCAAAATCAACAATGAAAGCACCAAATTGTAGCTCTATGTGAGCCAGGGGGAGGGGCACCCCCTCTTAGTTATTCCCCCGGTTTTTTTTTTGGTTAAATCCTAAAATTTTTGGTTTGTTGACCTAACGCATGACTAAATGTAATTGCAAACTCACTTAGTCATGCATGTGTAAACCTAATGAAATTTTTCAAAGGAACGACTCCAGCTTAGGCTGACGAAATATTTCAACCGGTCGACCAAAGCCGAGTTAGACGCAGGCCTAGATTTGAGTTAAACGTAGCATTTCGCAAAGGTAACACTGGTAGAAACGTCTGGCCTACTTTGGGCTAAAAATATGGAATAGCCTGTCTTGTGAATTATCTCTCTCTCTCTCTCCCTCTCTTCTCTCTCTCCTCTCTCTCTCTCTCTCTCTCTCTCTCTCTCTCTCTCTCTCTCTCTCTCTCTCTCTCTCTCTCTCTCTCTCTCTCTCTCTCTCTCTCTCTCTCTCTCTCTCTCTCTCTCTCTCTCTAATTGCCCTGTTCCTCCAGAACGTTGGTGGCCATGGTTCTCCATAACTCTCCGTCTTTTGCTATTCTGATTATTTCTTTTTCGCCAATCTTCATCTAATGGCTGAGGCTTGTGAGGGCATCTGCCTTCCTCTCGTCCTTATCCTTAAATTTTCTAGTTATTTCTACTTCTGCCAAACAAGGGCAGATTTTGTTTTGAACGAATCAGAACGTTTGTTTACACCTGGCCGATTAACCAATCACACTACGCAATCTAACGTCACGTGACGCACTGTGATTTCACGCAAAATTGGAAGCTGTGGGAATAAATACCGAAATTCCCTCTCCCCAAAAGGTGTGGCGTGCAAGTGGATTTTAGACCAATCATAAATATTTTTCGATTTTCTGAGAGAATACAAGCTCTTCTAAACTTATGTCACTTAAATTTTTGATATTCAACTTTGATCGAGAGAAATTTGAGTTTGATAAACGCCTTAAAATTACGGTAATGACCAGCGCTCTAGGTCCAGCAGAAAGATATTTCCTTGACCGACTCTTCAGGCTGATGCAAAAAGGCAAAGAATATTGGTTCGTAGACGACTCCATAAATATCTGTATGAAATATTTAGTGCTGAACAATCATCAAAAGGGGCAGTATCTCTTACGACACTGAGAGGGTTAGCTGAAGCACTACAGTCATACGAAGAGCCGAATTCCTGAAGTAAACTCAACAAGAAACCCCTACCAATAATGTCACAAACACGCACAAACAAAATGTCGAGTCACAAGATACTCACAAATTCTTCAGTTTCTATGATGATCCAAAACTGGATAAGTCCAAGATTCGATAGGCTGTATATGAACAAATGAACGCAGCAAGAATGAATTGATTATTTCCACAAGTTTGAGCAGCAAAATCTTGAACGCGCCACAGCGGCGATGAAATGTCCACTCCACTCACATTCTCATCTGTTATGGCTCAAAACTGGTTATGTATGAAAAATAGGACTTTGCTGCACAAACAAGTCGATTTCTTGTCCTTAGATAATTCTTTTTCAGTTGATTGAAGGGAAGTTGGGAAAGACAACAGCATGGATTTTGATGAAGGGGTCAGGAAACTGAAATGTGCAACTCATTTATTCTCTTTCCTTCACTTGACCTGAACCCATCATCAAAATCCATGCTGTTGTCTATTTCCCGACTTTCTCTCAATCAACCAAAAAAGAATTATCTAAGGAAAAGAGATCGACTTATTTGTGCAAAAAATGCTATTTTTCAGATATAATAACCAGTTTTAAGCTGTTATAGATCAGAATGTGAGTGGAGTAGACATTTCATCGCCACTGTGGCGCGTTCAAGATTTTGCTGTTCAAACTTGTGGAAATAATAAATACATTCTTGCTAAATTCGTTTCTTCACATGCAGCCTATCAAATTTTGGACTTATCCAGTTTTGGATCATCATAGAAACTGAATAATTTGTGAGTACTTTGTGACTTAACATTTTGTTTGTGACATTATTGGTAGGGGTTTCTTGTTGAGTTTACTTCAGAAATTTGGCTCTTCGTATGACTGTAGTGCTTCAGATAACCCTCTCAGTGTCGTGAGAGATACTGTCCCTTTTGGTGATTGTTCAGCACCAAAAATTTCATGCAGATATGTATGGAGTCGTCTACGAACCAATATTCTTTGCCTTTTGCATCAGCCTGAAAAGTCGGTCAAGGAAATATCTTTCTGTTGGACCTAGAGCGCTAGTCATTTTCGTAATTTTAAGGTGATTTTCAAACCCAAATTTCTCTCGATCAAAGTTGAATATCGAAAATTTAAGTGACAGAAGTTTAGGAGAGCTTGTATTCTCTCGGAAAATCGAAAAATATTTATGATTGGTCTAAAATCCACTTGCACGCCACACGTTTTGAGGAGAGGGTATTTTGGTATTTATCCCCACAGCTTCCAATTTTGCGTGAAATCACAGTGCGTCACGTGACGTTAGATTGCGTAGTGTCATTGGTTAATCGGCCAGGTGTAAACAAACGTTCTGATTGGTTCAAAACAAAATCTGCCCTTGTTCTTCTGCCAGTTCTTATTTTCTTAAAACATACCCTAAAATTGCAATTGCATCTTCCTGATCATTTCAACAAGTTTCCTTCTTGTTCCTGCCTTGGCCAGTACTTCCTCATTTGACATGTGACGAATCTTCTGATTTAAAATCTACAAATAGTATGAACTCGTTTTAAAAAAAGGTCAAGAAAATCTTGGTCCAAAATATACAGAGAGAGGTAAACAACATATATGTGCTCTGCTAAAACCACGCATCCTCTCTCACATTCATGTTTCGGCCTTATTATACTCTTTCCAAAAGAACATGAAAATGAGATGTTTATAATTTTTTGTAACCACCTCTAAGGGGACCGTTACGGAGATAAGGTCAACTTGATCTCTTAATGCTACCACTGTCACTATAATTACGGGTGTCTTTAACTTGTATTTATCACATTTGTTATGTAAATCGCACCGCAAACATCTTTATTTTTTTCAGAGGCACTGCAGATATTTAAGTTTGGGGCAATTATTACATGCATACATACATACGTGTCAACGTGTTTTGCATTAATCAGCATTAAGACTATCATTGTATCAGGACTATCTGGATAACAATTATGACGGCAATAGACTCAACACAAATTTAGTCGCCTTAGCTCTCAAATAATTCTTACGTTGCTGATATACTGCAGTTTGAAAACAGCCTGTTTAAGTTGCTATGCAATGAGGTGCATCCAGTAATCAACGTGTAGACTCTTAAAGGTACACTGTCGTGGCGCTGATTGGGTACACAAGACAATCAAGAAGAAAAGAAGTAGGCAATGCTCAGTAATTTCGCTGTGCAATAAAATTCGCGAAGATGATAATGATCTCATTCCTTTTATTCTCGAAACAAAGGATGATCCAAGAATAGAAAGGTTTACTATTTACTCAAAGGCCAGAGCTTTGATATTGATTTCAACATCACAACTAGCCAATCACAGCCACTACAGTTTGCCTTTAACGTAGGGTTAGGGCTAGCCAAATCTATTTATCTTCTTGGCCCTACCCATCCCCCAAGCTTACCCAGTTTACCTCTGCCTGTCACAATTCTGTATGTATCCAGTATTTGTGGATTCCATGAAAAAGATTGATTGGCAAACAAGTTTTTTTTTTAACTAATGAAGGAATGAATTGATGGATGGATGGATGGATGGATGGGTGGATGGATGAATGAATGAATGAATGAGTGAGTGAATGAATGGATGGATGGATGGATGAATGAATGAATGAATGAATGGATGAGTGAATGAATAAACCCTTTGTTGAGGACCTAGTTAAGGCACCAGGCTGAAATGGTTCTTATTTGTTAGGAAAAAATATGTGATTTCTGGCTGTTGCTTCTTAATAAATGAAGGTTCTCATTCATGTGCGTGTTTTACTGTACTTTAAATGTTCACTGATTTACATGCCATGCAATTTGTTGAGGATAGCCTCGCGTTCATCACCTTTAATATAATTAGCTAAGACGAATTTCGTAACACAAAAAGCTGTGGGTCTTATTAAAGCGAATTTGCCGCCCACGGAAAAGATTTCACACTCTTTGTCCAGCCACTCACGACAAAGTTTTACTTTCTCTGTTTGTTGTAGCTTGATTGAGTGCCCTCACAGGTGTGAACTCTGTTCTTTAGGAAGGCAAATCGCTTTGTTTTCTTTGATGCCTCGTTCTTACAAAATTTTTATTCGTTGATGTAATAAGGTGGCTAATCTTTGCAAATGAAGTTTGTAAAAGTCGCGATTTTCATTATTGTGTTGTTCTTGCAGTCTTACATCAATTTGCGATCAACGAGTCTGTGAAGAATATCTCAATGTTGTTTCACTCCTCCTTGCTGAATCAAGGTAATTCATTACCTACACTATATTGGGAGTATCAAGAATAAGGTAGCAGATTTAACCTAACCCTAACCCTAACCCTAGATTGAATCAATTGGAAATAATCTTTAAACTAATGATCTATAGTTAAGTTGAAGATAGATAACTTGTTTGAGCGCGCGTAGCTGAGTGGTTAAGGCGACAGACTCGTAAACCAAAATCCAAAATCCGTAAACCAAAATCCAAAAACAAAAGCCACGTTAAATATGATTACCTACCTACCTTGTTGATATTGGAGCGTTATAAGTACAATTTTTTATGTTGAAAGTCTAGATTTGCCTCCATCTCCAAACAGCGCTTTTAGGTTTTTGGCCTAAATTACAAACGCACTTCTTCGGGAATCTCCTCAAGGATACAAGTAGCGTAGAAATTCTGAACAAGGACCGGTGTGCTTAGATACACATTTCAATGGAAACTTAAAAACGTAAAATTGCCAAATTTATCAATTGATGTACCGGATGAGTCAGAAAAAACGTGGGGCGTTTGGCGGACTGTGACATCGCATTTAGTCACCCGATTGTCGTGAACTAAAGTTTTGCGTGTAGCCAAGAGTCTAACTTAGATCATAAACCTTTTCCCATCGAAATCGGCCATTTGATGAATTTTTGAAAAAAGATTTTCTTCGCAAGAGCTTGTATGGGAGTCTTGCAAACTGGTGAAATCTTTTGCCAAGCCTCTTCCGTATTTTATTTTGACAAGAGTTACAGGTACACGTGGTATTAGCAGGGGAGAATCAAATTGTTAGGGGATAGTATTTTCCCCTCTGGGATGTCTTAGCATAACTTGTCCTACGTGGAGAGTATGTTTGAAAGACATAAAGAATGCGTACTTCTTTGTCTTGCGAAGAGGTCCCTTTCAAGCAGATCAGCGCCCTGTAAATCGCAATGGGACTTTATCCCGACAACGCATTTCCTAAGGCCTGGTCCACAATAGGTCTTTTGAATCGCTCCAGTCGTACAGAAAGACCCAAAAGTCAGAGGATTTAAACTCCGAGTCTCTGTCTTTTTGTTCTTTCTGCACGATCTTAGCGACCCAAACGAGCTAGTGTTAACCAGGCTTAACTTTTTCAGTATCCCCTGATAATTCCACGTGTACCTGCAACTCTGGCAAGGTTAAACTGCTGAAGAGGCTTGGTTTAAGATTCCATCAGGTTGCAAGAATCCCATACAAGGACTTACGAAGGAAATCTTTTTGTAACAAATGCATTAAGAGACCGATTTCAACGGGGAAAGGTTTATGATCTAAGTTAGACTGTTAGCTGCTTGGAAAAAATTAGTTTACGATGATCGGAAGACTCAATGCGACGCCACAGTCCGACAAACACCCCACGTTTTTTCTGACTCACCCGGTAGTCACCAAGGAGTATCTTTCGTGAATCAAAATGAATGTACAAAAAGAAGCAATTTAGGTTTGAGTGAGCATTTTCAAGGATCTTATCCTTGTGAAGCTTTCATCGTTTGGGTATATGCGATTGTTTGTTTCGTCCAATATGCGTCCAATGCTGACAAATGCATTTGATTTAAACAAGGACGATTTGGCACATCCAAGGGATTTATTCCGCTGATGAATAACTTTTTTGTACATTCTACCTAAAATTTTACACAACAAATTGCTAAATTACACTATATAAAAGCTACTAGGGTAGGGCCACAAAGAACAATAGGTATGTCTACCGCATGGCCATTAAATGAAAATAGAAAAAGGACATAAAACTGTACGTCACTACTACAGAAAAGAAAGAATGTTTACCTAAAAGGGGTTTGGTGGTTGTATGACTTGTAACTGAGATCTACCCTTACCCCACATAAGTATTGTAATGGATTCTCGTGCGGCCCATAAACAAGACAAAACAAATATGCCATTTTCTTAAAATGCAATGCAAATCATTTTCAATATCAAAGCATACGATCAAAAGATCAACACAACGAAATTTAAGTCAATCAATGTTGTTGAAAGTTTCTCTTTGATGCCTCAGCTCTGACTCCCCGACAAATAATAAGAAATAATACGCTCACCAACATGCCGTCATCGGTTGGGCTAGGGTCGACGTTTGACTCGCGGCCTGGCCTATCTTGACGTCACTTGAACGCGTTCGGTTTTATCTTGCGTCTTGTACTCTCCTCAAAACATAACTGCACAACTGACTCCTCTCAACTCTGTCTTGCAATAATATTCTTGAGCTCTTCAGGGAACCGAGAAAACATTTACGACTGGAACGGCTAATCAACTCTCTCAAGGGACATAACGCACTGGGGGTCTCCTGAGTCTCATTGGCCTCGTTTCAGGTTTGTCAACATTCTCCCCGCCTTGACGTACTACGTCAAATGACTTGGTAGATTTGGGCTTGGTGACTGCTCCATGAATACATGTCTTTTCTTTCAATATTTCATCATTTATATATTCTTTGTGACCTTCAAGTAGGTGTAACTTTTGGATAGATCTATTTAATTTTCCTTTCTGGGTTTTGAGTGTCACTGTCCGAATTAAACCATCTGCTCCTTCATGAACTTCTGTCACCATTCCCATTGGCCAATTATTCCTTTTGACATTGTCTTCTGATATTAATACAACATCACCTTTCTGTAACGGAGGAGCTTCATTTGTCCATTTTTGTCTCACGGTTAACTTAGGTAAGTATTCTGCTTGCCATCTTTTCCAGAAGTGACCAGTCAATCGTTGACGATAAAGATACCTTTCACTGATTGGAGCTTCACATTGCTTCCCATGCGGTATGTCTGGAATAGTCTTTAATGCTCTTCCGAGTGCGAGATGTGCTGGTGTGATAACTTGTCCATCTTTTATACTTTCTCCAACAAAGGTCAGAGGCCTTGAATTAACCGTTGCCTCAATTTCTGTCAAAATGGTGTACATTTCTGTATATGTAAGAAAGGCTCTACCGAGAATCTTTCGCAATGGTTCCTTTAGCGAACGACAAATTCTTTCCCACCAACCTCCTCGATGTGGGCTTCGCTCCGTAATGAACTTCCACTTGATGCCTCTATTTGCTAGATCTGTTTCTACTCTCTGAGTATCAATCTTCTTCCAAATTTTCTCTGCCTTTGTCTTTGAAGCCTCCACTATCCATTTCAGATCTTTATTAGCTCTTTTGAAAGTAGATTGATTATCTGACCACATGGTGTTGCAGAGACCCCTCCTGTTATACATCCTCTTGAAGGCTTGCAAGAACTCTTCAGTTGTCATATCCTGTGTTAATTCGAAATGAACCATTCGTGTTGATGCACAAGTGAATATGCATACATACGCCTTCTGAGGTACTGAACTTCCTTTCAACTTTAGGAACAAGTGTCCGGTGAAGTCTAATCCCACATGCGTAAATGGAGGTGAAGGACTGGCTCTCTCTACTGGTAAAGGAGCCATTTTCTGCATCAGTGGCTTTGTAACTTGTCTTTTACATTTGAGACATCTGTGAATTACTCTAGTAACATTTCTGCGCCCGTGGATTATCCAGAATCTTTCTCTCGTTATGGCTAAAGTAGTTTCAGGTCCTGCATGTGTACCTTCTCTTTCATGTACTGATTGAACAATCTTTTCTACGACCATGTGTTTACCAGGTAATATGATTTGATGCTTACTTTCTTCAGGTATCAATGAAAACTGCAATCTACCTCCAACCTTGATAAGCTCCTTTTCATGATCAAATATTGGAGACAGACTTTTCAATTGGCTAGTTTTCGGAAGCTGTGCACTGTTCTTTAGTGCTGCAAAATCTTCAGCAAATTCTTCTCGTTGTACTGTTCTGTACCAATATTCTTCTGCTGACTTTATCTCATCAGACGTTAAATCTGTTCCAAATGATTCCATTGGTTGGCTTGAAACTTTACTTCTTAAACTCGTCTTAAAATTACGAACTGCTCGCAAGACGTAAGCAGTAACTCTTGCTGACTTCAAAAATTTCTCATATTTGGCTGGATCAATTACTCTTGATACAGACTTTGTAGTTGAATGGTTACAAACTGTAATTTTGACCATCTCTGTTTCTGACTCTGGAGAAACCTCGAGCTTATTTTCTGGCCATTCTACTTCATCTTTCTTTAACCACTCTGGCCCATTCCACCAAAGTTGGTTGTTGATTACTGAACCTAAATTCTCACCCCGAGTCAACAAATCGGCAGGGTTTTCATTTCCTGGGCAAAAACGCCAACATTCAGGTGATACGTTTTCTTGTATCGACTGCACTCGATTCGCAACGAACAGTTTCCAGTTTCTGCTTGGTTTTCGTATCCAGCTGAGTGCTACCAAACTGTCTGACCAACACACTATTCGGTCAACAGTCAATTTCAATGATTCCAATACAAACTTCAACAGTTTGGAAAGAATAAATGCAGCTAGCAACTCAAGTCTTGGCAAAGTCACTCTTTTAGTCGGTGCAACTCGGTTCTTGGACATGACTAACTGAACATTCACTTTTCCAGATTCGTCTTTCAACACGACGTACACTACTGCACCATAGGCTTTGGGACTAGCATCTCCAAATCCGTGGAGCTCGACGCTGTTGACATTAGTAAGATCACTTACAAAACATCTAGGAATGCGCAGATTTGATAGTTCTTTCAAATCTTCTTTCCACGTATTCCATAAAAACATAAGATCTGCATCTAACTTTTGATCCCAGTCTAACCCCCGTGTCCACAGTTCTTGGTATAGGATCTTTGCTCTAACAGAGAATGGACCTAACCATCCCATTGGGTCGAAAAGCTTTGACGATATACTGATAAGACTCCTCTTGGTTCCTTGACCTTGAATATTTGTTAGGTTCTCTCCTTGATTGAACGAAGATTCATCTGTTTCTGTATCCCACGAAATGCCCAATGCTTTCAGTGGGTCACCTTCACTTTCTATCTCTATCACATTCTTTGTTGCTCTTTGATCTTGTGGTATACGGACAAGAACATCTTTAGAATTACTTGCCCACTTGACTAATTCGAAGCCTCCAGATTTCATCATCCCGTAGCTTCTTGATACAACCGAAACGCACTTTCATTGTCTTCAGCTCCCGTTAAACAGTCATCAACATACATGTTCCCTTTGATGGTTTCTGAAGCTTTTGGAAAGGACTCCTTGTTTACTTCAGTATGATGTTGCACAGTTGCTATTGCTTCAAAAGGACTTGAAACATCTCCAAATGTTAGGCGTGTCATGCAGTATGTCTTTGGCTCTATCTTTGTATTAAAATCACGCCACAAAAATCTATGAACGTTCTGATCTTGCTTTGCAAGTTTTATTTGCAAGAACATCTTCCTGATATCAGCCATCAAGGCGACACGATGAAGGCGAAACCTAATGATGATTGAAACTAAATTAGGTTGTAACACAGGTCCTGGTAGAAGACAGTCATTGAGAGAAACTCCATTCTTGTTCTTCGAAGATGCATCAAATACCACTCTACACTTCGTTGTCACTTTATCTGAGCGAAAAACTGGATGATGAGGCAGATAGTTAATCTTTGTCTCTGAATTTGAATCCGTTTTGTCTGTTTCTCTTGCGTGCCCATCTTTCAAGTACTGATTTATTGCATCTTGATACATGCTTGCCTTTTCTTTGTCATACTGAAAACGTTTCTCTACTTTCACAAGTCTGCTAACAGCTTGCTGCCTATTGTCTTCCAAACCTGTACAACCTTCTCTCCATGGCAATGCAACTTCGTAACGTTCTCCATCATAGACAAGGCTATCTTTGAATTGTTGCATCGCACTTTCCTCGTCTTTTGTCAACCTTTTTTCACTTTCATCGATTCCCAAAGATTCTAACTGCCAAAATCTTTTGAGATCGAGGTTGAGCTCTTCCTCTATTGTCTTCACTGTAGCAAAATTTGTCATCGCTCTGTTGCTTGGATGATATTCTGGTCCTACATCTAAGTTTCCTGAGATCATCCATCCAAATATTGAATTAGTTGCTATCGGACTGCTAGCATCTCTCTTCTTTAGTCCGCTTCTTAAGATCTGACCCCACTGGTCTGAACATAATAGAATATCAATGTTTGCTGTTTGTCTTGGGTAGCTATCAGCTAACTTTAATCCCTTTAAATATCGATATTTTGAAATATCGACTGGAACTGCTTCTAGCGGTGCACACACCTTATCCACCGCCCATGCACTTACATCAGCAGACTTACTGCCATCCAATGCTGTCAAAGTAAATTTGAACTTTCTCACTTTAATTGTTCTTGATTGACCACCATGCATTAGTATTGTCATCAGTTTTGATGGTCCCTCAGATTGCATTCCTAATGACTCTGCAATATCTTGCTTTATGTATGAGTGATCACTTCCACTATCTATCAGAATCCTGACATCTGTTTCAGTGCCATTCTGAAGTAACTTTGCCTTTGCTGTGGGTAGCAGCCTCATCTTGTTGTCTGAATCTGTCTTCACAATACCGTTTAAAACTCCAACATGGCTTGCTACTATAGCTTCTACTCTCTCGGAAGAATTGACCTTCTCATCTTTAGTTACTTCTGTCTTGGGATTCGAACTTGTTCTGTGTAGTAATGTATGATGTTTTCTTTGACATCCCTCGACCATACATCCTTGGCTCATACAACATGAACTGTAATGCGTGGAACTTATAGGCTTTAAACAATTGAAACACAATCCTTTGTCTTTAACTGTCTGTATCCTTTCATCAACTGATTTCTTCTTGAACCCAAAACACTTCTTTGATTCGTGATTTTTCTCACAAAAACCACATTTATTTTGATTATTTCGGTCTTGATTGACAGTTTCTTGACTAGTTTGAGCTGCTAATGCTGTTGCTGATGAAAACCTACCGTCCCCTTGATCCTTGTTTTGTATACGTGGCCTATTTGATATTCTGGGATGAGCTGAACGGTTTGGAGTCGACTTCTCTATGGCCTCTTCAGACATTACATGTGATCGAAGAAAATCGAAGAAAAACTCTTCCGTAACTCTCTTATCTTCTTCTTCATTCTCTAGCTTGGAAAGTTCATACTCCCACTTTCTCCTTATGTCATTTGGCAGCTTACTTTGGAAAATTGGTACAAGAATTCTGTGACACACTTCAAGGTTTGGCTCATACTGCTCCAGAGTGTGATATCTATTAACCAAAGTGTCATACAAGTACCTCAGTGACTGTGCAGTCACCCTTTCTCTCTTCTCTATGTTTAGTATCGATTCGACCAAATGTTCAACGACTAAACGTTGTCTACCATAACGCTTCTTCAATGCATCTATGGCCTTTGAGTAATTTGAACTCGTAACTTCAATGTATTCAATGGCTTTTCTTGCAGATCCTTTTACATATACTCTCAGATAATTGAATTTCTCTCTCTCACTTAATGTATTGTTCTCGTGAATACAAGATTTGAATTGATCCCACCATGAAACCCATTCTATCATATTGCCATGAAACTCTGGTAATGTAAATTTGGGTAATTTCAAATTACTACTTGAATTTGATTCTCTGTATTCCTTCAGTGGTGTTCTTTCCTCCACTGATCTCAACTCTGCTTCCTCATCCTTTGTTAATTGTGAAATAAATCGTTCTGCTCCTTTTGATGCACGCAGGATTCGTTGTTGAAATTCGGTCCAAATTCTTATCTCTCTATCTACAATACTTTCATCTATCTGTAATGTAATGATTTCTTGGACTATAGACCCACACTGTTGTTCCTTTTCATTCAGTCGACGTAATGAATTTTCCATCTCAGCTTTTGATACTTCACCCTCATCAAACTCAGAAATCTCTAACAGTATCATCTCTATCGCTGAACCATAAAATTTATATTTTCTGTAAAGTTGCTCCATCTCATTTGGATTTCTTATATCATCACTTCTCGTGTCTGCATTAACATTGGCTTTGTGCTGCAATGCCTCTAATATTTTCTTACTCCAACTATTTATCTTTAAATCCATTTCTTTCTCAATTTGATGAACAAAATTCGACTGTTTTTCCATTAAAACTTTCATTTCACTAATCTCTTGAAAAATATTCTCATGATCTTTGCTTTCTCCATGTCCGTTATCTCCATTATGTCCGGAAAATTCATATTCTCTGTGATCTGTTTCATACTTTGGTTCATCTGAACTAACTTGAAAACGAGGCTGTCCGGTATTTGAAAGCTGTCCGGTTTGTGTGGTCTGCCCGTTGTGTTCCAAACTTTGCTGTCCATTATCATGCAATTGTTCATGTATAATCTTGCATTCACCTCTTCTATCATCACTGCCTTTCGAATGTCCGAACAGATCAATGTCCCGATCTTCGAACTGTACGCTAAACAAATCCTGCTCCAATATTCTATTTCTATCACGAATTGATGACGTCCTGTCCAAACGTGAACGTGCAGACTTGCTTATCTCTTCAACATTCGGCAACAAACGTGGTATCCTCGAAGGAGTTTTCAATATCGACTCTGTTTTATTTTGAGACTTTTCACTCTGAACGGAATCCTCAGGAGAACCTCCTTGACTCGTGATTAATTCCCTTTTGGCGAACTTATACAGCCTCTGTATCAGCTCTGCTTTTCTCCCCGTGGCTGGCAATGCGTTTTTCTCCAGTTCCCTTCGGAGCTCCGCGACATTCAACTTCAAAATATTTTTATACAATTGATCCTCCGACGACATTGTCCCATGAGGAATACAGATAGCAAGTTCACGAGAGACTGATCCAGTAAACAATTAAATAACAAATTTTTCCACGAGCGATTCGACTTTCAAACAAAGTGATCCAAATCTTTAAACTTTAGCCAGTAAACAAGTCCAATAACAAAATATGCAGCAACATGAACTGTCCAGTAAATACCAATATCAATAGAACTAGCTAAGAAACTATTCAATTCAACTCAGCATAATGTGTTACAAATTCATTTAAATTTTGTGTAATAATTGCTATGAATTACACAACTTTCTCAGAAAAACAAGAAAGCAGCTCTTAGCTTTCTTATCGTACGCACAAATCGCTACGCGCAAAACATGCACTAGGACGCAAGCATAATTTCAATTAGCACACAAATAGCACATCGAAGTAGCACACAAGGTCCCTACCCACATAAGCACAGAACGAGGTACAACTCATCGTGTCGATATGATGCAAGTACCTGCGTAATGAGCTATGTTAAAAGGAAGAACCTTGAGAAATACCTCATTCAATAAACTGATATATCATGCAAATGCAACAAACAGGAAAAAGATACAACTGAGGCTGTACGCAAAGTTCAGCATGCACATATAGCACATAACAAGGTACAACTCATCATGTCGAAATGATGTTAGTACCAGCGTAATAAGCTAAATTAATGGGAAGAACTTCACGCAGTACCCCAAAGTATGTGATAGTTTAACAATTCAACTACCCTCTGCTACCATGTAATGGATTCTCGTGCGGCCCATAAACACAACAAAACAAATATGCCATTTTCTTAAAATGCAATGCAAATCATTTTCAATATCAAAGCATACGATCAAAAGATCAACACAACGAAATTTAAGTCAATCAATGTTGTTGAAAGTTTCTCTTTGATGCCTCAGCTCTGACTCCCCGACAAATAATAAGAAATAATACGCTCACCAACATGCCGTCATCGGTTGGGCTAGGGTCGACGTTTGACTCGCGGCCTGGCCTATCTTGACGTCATTTGAACGCGTTCGGTTTTATCTTGCGTCTTGTACTCTCCTCAAAACATAACTGCACAACTGACTCCTCTCAACTCTGTCTTGCAATAATATTCTTGAGCTCTTCAGGGAACCGAGAGAGGCACACACCACCAAACACAGGGGAGAAAACATTTACGACTGGAACGGCTAATCAACTCTCTCAAGGGACATAACGCACTGGGGGTCTCCTGAGTCTCATTGGCCTCGTTTCAGGTTTGTCAACAAGTATTGCACCACCCACCTTTTTTGCTTAAGTCATGTAACTCATGCAAAAAAAGTTGCATAATGAAAGCATCAGCATTTAAAGATTTTTGTACCAGGTGTTTGAATGAAAAATAATTGTTAATGCGTCTACTTTTTAATAAAAAGTTAATTAATGTCATTTTTTTGTTTCTTTGGTAAAGTATCAAAAACTTTAAGACAACATTGATCAAGATTTTGCCAGCATAACCGAATGAGTAGGCCATAGCAAAATGAATCATGGATGGATTTCTAGTAGCAACGATAACAAACTTCATAGTTTTCAAATTTGGATTCTGCAAGCTTTATTGCTATGCCAAAAAAATTCCCGTGGGAAATGCAAGCAGGATAGAACACAAGGAAGAAACGGTGAGAAGCTAATCTAAGGTAAGAATGTACTTGGTATTACTTTCATCACAATAACATTAAATTTACTCCCGGGAAAAATGTAGGCAAATGGTTAGCAACTAATATGTTGATTTTGATATATTTAGCAAAATTGTTTCATTCGAATTAAGTTTGAAGGCAATTTGGCACCTGGCTGGACTGGAGCGTGTTTTTGAAAGAGATTTCATCTAAGAGTGATTTAAGTTCATTTACCTCAGTTCATCGTACACAACATCGTTATTCATCGTACACAACACTGCTCAATCGAAAAGCAAAAATAAGAACTGATTCCCTACCCTGGGTCAATAGTGAAATAAGAAAAATGATGAACCAGAGGTATAAATTACTAAAGAAATGCAGAGGAACACCAAAAACATCTAAGGAATGGCAAGATTACAAGAGGTTAAAGAATTATATTACAAAAATTATGAGGAAGGCTGATTCAAGCTACTGGAGAAAAGAGTTTCTAGACGCTTCATGCAGTCAAGACTTCTGGAAGACATACAAAAGAGTGACAAGGAAAAATGTTACCTCTAAAATTGGGCCAATAAAAGATCAAAATGGATGCCTTGTTACCAATGATAAAGCTAAGGCTGATGTGTTGAATGACTTCTTTGTTAGCATTGGACAGGAACTGTCTGAGAAGTTCACAAACGAAACTGACAACGAATGTTCCTATATCTATACAGTAGCACCAAGCACTGATGTGCTGGCATTGAATGAAGTTAGGCTTAGAACTAAGCTTATGACAATAAATCCTAAAAAGGCATCTGGTCCGGACAATGTCACTAGCAAAGAGTTGAGTCTTCTGCAAGACAGTTTATTGAATGGCCTCAACATAGTTTTCAGGTCCAGTTTAAACCAGAGTACATACCCAAGAACATGGAAAAATGCTAGAGTTAAGTCTGCTCCCAAGAAAGGGTCAAAGACGGAGAGAACCAACTACAGACCACTGTCAATGCTTAGTCAGCCAAGCAAACTGCTTGAAGATCAAGTCTGTGATTCCATGGACAAACATTTGACTAGCAACCAACTGAAAAACAAGAATCAGTGGGGCTTCAGTGAGGGAAGATCAACAGAGGGTCTTCTATTAAGATTAACAGAAAAGTGGAAACAATCAGTGGACCAGGGACTCATTGTTGGGATAGTATTCATAGATTTTCAAAAGGCATTCGACACGGTGCCTCATGACCTTCTACCCCAGAAACTACTAGCAGTTGGCATTTCAGGGGACTTTCTTTCATGGATAATGAACTACTTAAGTGGAAGACAACAATATGTAGAAGTAAATGGGGTGAGCTCAGAGACAAAACGCATTCGATGTGGAGTTCCGCAAGGATCTCTTATTGGCCGTAGACTCTTTAGTGTCTATGTCAATGATTTGCCAAGTGCTATATCTGAAGGAGAGATACATATGTTCGCAGACGACACGACTTTTTTCTGCACAGATACTAACATTGAGCGCTTAATAGATGAAATGAATTTAGCCATGAAAGAAGTATATCTGTGGTGCCACAAACATAAGTTAACAATCCATCCTGGCAAGAGTGAGGCTATGATAATGATGAAAAGGCCCTTTGTTGGACCATTCAGACCAATAATGATTGGGACAAATGTTATTAACGTAGTGAGTGAGGCTGTTTGCCTTGGAGTAAGGATTGATAATAGACTGACCTGGGAGCCACAAATAGATAGTTTATGTAAGGCATTCTCCCAGAAATTGAGTGCATTGAAACGCATGAAGTTTCTGCCAAGGCAAGTTCTGGAGAAAATTTACTTCTCCACTGTCATCTCAAAAGTTACATATTGCACGTCGGTCTGGGGGAACTGCTCTACAGCCCAATTCGAAAAGCTAGAAATTATCCATGGAAGAGCAGCAGGAATGATTTACAACCTTAAAAGAAGTACATCTAAGGAAGAAAGCCTCTCAATAGCAAAGTGGCAGCCACTTGCATATATCTACAAGCGACGTATAGCTGTATTGATGCACACAATTTACAATCAATCTAAGTCCGATTTGGTAGAATTTGAAAAGTTGTCTCCAAGAAGTGAAAATTCACGACATTTGATGCAACTAAAAGTAGATAGATTCAAGACGGAAGTTGGCAGAAACAGTTTTAGATACAGAGGGTCCGTTTTATGGAACGCTTTACCATATGAACTCAAACAAATTAAAGATGCAAATGGCTTCAAGATCAAACTGAAAAGTCACAACAAGCTCATAAACGATTTTAAATTTACAAAAGGAAACATTACTATATCTGATAAAAAGGATTATTACTTTTACTTTTAAGTTAAATTTCAGATTTCATAGTGTTGTTATTAAGTATAGCTTTAATTGCAGGTCCACATCAGCTCCTCAGAGCTGCCAAACTTTAACCTGCGGGACAAATAAAAAATGTATGTATGTATGTATGTATGTACCTTGAATGGACGGCCTCAACATGTCATTTGAATTTTCTTCTTTGTCCAGAGTCGAAGAGGAAAGCTTTTATCCTAGCGGTAAAATTTACAAAATCCTAATTTGAAAATCATGAAATTTTACTTTCTTCGTTCGAAAGAATCTATCCATTCTTCATTTTGTTGTTGCCTACTGCCCCCATCATGATGACGAAATCTTATTCCACTTTGTCCTAAAATTGTTGTTATTTGCTTGAAGAAACCAGCAAAATGATATTCAATCTACCTTTGAATAAGAAGTTGACAAATTGACGTGTATTTTCGAGCCAAAACAGCCGGTAGAGAATTCCTTAAATTAGCCTCACTACCATAAGGACCCTCAAGTTACGCTCATCTCATTGAGTTAAATTGTTGTTGTTGTTATCGCTCCACTAAGGGCCTTATGGACATGGAGCTGTAGAAACGGCAAAAATTTCAATCGGCGACAGGATTCTGTCGCCCCGTCGTCTACCGATCAGCATGTGCCTTAGAGCAAGGCGGTTTTTGTTTTTGTGGCAAGAATGATCCTTTACCGAAGTACTGATACCTAATTTGGTGGTACAGCAGCTCTAGAAAACTGATTTTTAAGGCATTTTAGACCCAGTGGATATGAGGAAAAAGTAGCAGATGATTTAGGCCCACAGATACATTCTAAAAAAGAATGCGAATCGAACGACCGATTGATACATCTTGTAGAATGCTCGAATGTACACAATAGTGATAGAGCACAACATCGTACACATTCATCGTACACATATTATTCATCGTACACAACATCGTTATTCATCGTACACAACACTGCTCAATCGAACTCTTTTGTGGAGCAGCGGAAAGGTTTCAAATAGAATCAGTACGGAACTTTACCGTTTCCGCAAGCGTTTGGGAATAAGTCGTAGTTGTAGCGATATCAGTTCATCCAAAAGCGAAACTACGACATGTAATCAAGTCTACCCTTAAATACTGATTGTTTTCTGATGCAGATTTTTCTATTGAGTTGAAAGGCAATCCATGCCGCCACTTTGTATTAGGTAGTAGAATACTTCCGTGATTCAATACTTCACGATGAATTTTGACCTGATGCTCTCCAAGATGCATGCAGAAAATTCTGCGTTCTCATTACTTGTGATTTCAACTGTCGATCGATGCAGTGGTGGGAAAATGATATCGAAAATAACGAAGGGAAACTGTTTGAGTCAATAACTGCTGACCCTGATCCTCATCAATTGATTTCAGAACCGACTCACTTAATGGGCGATTCCAAATCTCTCTTTGATCTCATCTTTACGGACCAGTCTAGCCTCATTACTGAGTTTGGTGTTCATCCATCATTACATGAGAAGTGTCATCATCAAATCATTCGGTGGAATACTTTCTGTTTCAAATGTATCAGTTCCTCCTTAAACCCGCAGTATCTCCCATTATGATAAAGCAGATTTTGGTGCTATCATGAAAAGTATCGAAATGTTTAGATGGCGTGAGCATCTTAAAAAATTCACGTGTCCTGATGAGCAGGTTAGGCTACTCAGTGAAGTCCCTTTGAATCTTTATTCTAACTTCATTCCTAACCAGATCAAAACGATTAAACCTTGCCAAGCATCCTGGATAACACAAGCTATCAGAAATTTCTGAGGAGAAGGACCATGCTTATTAAAACTTTGTGAGGAACGGTCGACCAGATCACAAGCTTGAGGGTATGCAAAAGATGATATCTGAAGATGTAGAGATGATTGAGGATGCAAAACCAAATTGCTTCCGAAAGACTGGGCAAAACTTTAGCAATTCGAGAAAAAAATAGCAAAGCCTACTCGTCTAATCAATACTGCCCTGAACAAGGCGAAGATTTACATTATACCGCCACTTTTAGATAATGGGTTATTCATAACGGATTTTACTAAAACAGCACAGTTATTCGATGACTATTTAATTCTCCAATGACAGACGATCGACATAGGGAGTGAAATACCACATGATACTGCAGGAACTTCTACTTTGATCAGTGATTTTTGCCCTCTCCGAGGACAAAATTCTGAATATAATAAGATCGCTAAGTCTTAATAAAGCTCATAGCGGGAATGAAATATCTGTAAGAATGATAAAATTAAGCGCGTCTGCATTGATTACTCCACTAAAGATAATATTCACAAACTGTCTGAGGTGTGGTTTATTTCTCTAAATATGGAAATATGGAAATTTAGTACCAGTTCATAAGGAAATTTAATGGAAAAGCTTGAGGCTGTCCAGTATTCTGCTGCTCTAGCTATAGCAGGAACATGGAGGGGAACATCGCGTGAAAAACTCTATGCAGAGCTTGGCTGGGAGACACTCAGTTCCCGAAGGTGGAGTAGACGCACGACTTTGTTCTAGAAGATAATGAATAATCTCACGTCCTTGTGTACAAAGGAGCCGATTCAGTCCCAATGCTCTCTTCGCAATCAGGATGTTATTGGGCAAGTAAGGGCAAGAACAGAAAAATTTTAATCTAGTTTCTAGTATCTGAATGGAATAAAATCGATCCTGAGATTAGGATTACACCGTCCATTGCTGCCTTTATGTCAAAGCTTTTATCAATAATTCGTCCCATAATTCAAACTTTTTCTAGAATAGCAGAGCTATCTCCTCGAGACAAATTCGTGAATTTGATTGTCAAGTTCGATTTGGACTGCTGCCAAGAATTTCATCCGAAGCACGTGGCTTCTTGCGTGAACTTCGCCATGGTTTAGGAGATTCCACATCAAGCGCATTAACAGGTTAGGCCAATACCGAAAAGCTTTGGTTTGGAGCTGTAGGCAAATCTAGACTTTCAACATAAAATGTCTACCCCCAACGCTCCAATATCAGCAAAAAAGGTGTCTATCTTCAAGTTAACTATCGAGGATTAGTTTAAAGATTATTTTTAATCGATTAAGGCTAAAATCTTAGCGCTAACATTGATAAATATGATACCTTCTTTTCTGGGACACCCAGCATTTTCCAACTTTTTCGCAAACCAACTTTGATTCTTGTTCAATAACAGTTTCCCATGAACTACTCTTGTTCCCTCCCGTCTGCAAAGTCATTGAGGATAGAGTTGTAGGCATGTTTTTTTTCTGGGATGTTAGATCCTTTCGGACATCGATGCTGGTGAGGAAAGTTCGTTTTGACCAATGGTAGAGCGAAAGTATTAGCTCACTTTAAGATCTCTCAGCCTTTTCAATTTCAAGTATATTTCATTCTGACGCGGGAATGAAGTTCTCTCTCCAGCCCAGCATATCAAAAAGAAATGAAAGGTACAAAGAATTTTATGGGGAGGTGGAATTTCATCTTTCAATCACTAGTGTGGCTTGTAAGGTGCTATCCTTCTATTAACTCTTGAGAAGATGATCTTTGCTTGATAGATTCATTATCTATTATGAGAAGTATTACAAATTAAGTGAAGAGCTAAAGCGGATTGACTTAAGAAATCTCACTGGACATGAAGATACGATTCAGTATATTCAGCAAATCATTGGCAGCCTACATCCAGACTTAGGGCAAGAAAATGCAGCAACATCTCCAGAGGAGCAGGTATGTTTCATGTCTAGTTTGGTAGATATGATTCTAATTTCTTGGTTCTGATTTGGCGTGATTTCATGATAAATCCGATTGATTCGCGTTCTGAGTTCGTGCATGTGATTGTTCCCCACCGCTTAAAAATTCTGCTTTACTCCTATCAATTGCATTTCTTTTTTATGTATTTTATCAGTGAATCGAGTATCTTTCGTGACGAAAACATTCGCAATCGTTATTTGAATGGTAGAAAATGATTGGTTGAAACCTTAACCATTGAAAAATAGCGATATCATGAACAGGCTAATGGGAAGATCGCGGAAGATCACCATGTCCCTAAGATTTCTAACATCATCCTTGAGACCATAATCTTGCAAATCGCTTGAAAATTGACTGAGCTGCATTCTTTCAAAGTTCGAAAATATGCGACCAGCTGAAACTGGAGACCCCTAGGTTGTTTCTAATGCAAAAACCTCGAATATGGAGGCAGAAGAATTTTATCCAATGTTTCAGCTCCCGTTGATACCAGAACAAACCAAATAGGACTTCGTACATAATTTAATCATCGTCATAATTTTCTTACGATTGCTTGTATCCAAAGACAGTAGTTTGGCAAATATTTGATGAGAGACTAATCTTTTTCCTCAAAGAATCGCTACGCTTAAAATTAGATTACCGAAAACCTTTTCAAATCCCATTTGGTTCGCCCTGAAGCAAAAAAGATATAACGGAAATGATGGCCCATGCAAATTCTACCACAAATGCCATTGAGAGGCCTCTGGTCTCAGCTGTTCCACAAACTTAAACTTCAAAGACTTGTAATTCGATTAATTTCTATCGGATTTATAAGGTTCTCGTGTCAAAAATTGATTTGAAATCTCATAAATAGGCTACTTAACAAGTACCCATTCAATTAATCGTATTTTTTCAATTTATTTAGCGTTAAGCAATTTTCTTGAGACACCCTGTAGTAACACCGCAACTTGACGAAAAAACTACGCCAAAGGCGTAGACTGATGAAAATCGTCGTAGTTTTGCTCCTTGATAGGCTGATAATCGCTACAACTACGACTCATTATCAAACTAATAAAAAGCTCGGCCAGAAATTGATGAACCTCTTTTTGATGCTGGAAGCCACGAGCTTAGGCCCATTCTACACGATCGCATCTCACCAATTCTGAAACGCCTGAAATTGGTATTTCATTGAGGTTGTAAAGAAAGCAAAACCAACCTGAGTCAAGATGAGTACTACTTCTGTGCGCTGCTTGAAGGTTCCTTCACTTTGAAATGGGAAAGCTGCTTTTGAAGGCCAAATTATTCTTAGGGTTTTACCACAGCAATCGACAGCATTCCTCACGTTTCATCATTTTGAAGCCTGGAGACTAATTTGAGGCTAATTCTTGGAAAGAGGCTGAAATTTCGATATTGGTCCGTTTGAAAATAGTCAACTATTGTTTGGAACTCTGCAATCTCATTGGTCGCGCCAGTTTCACGACGATTTTGGCCCGATTTTCAAATAGTATGATTATCAGTCCTACTGGCAGTGGAGTGCCATCATCCAATTAAATAAAGAAAGCGAAAACTGGGACTGAAGTAGTTAGTCTAGCAAATGTGTATGAATTTATGTATTGCCAATATTTTACTCCTGCCATAAAGGACTTCTTCTGTTTTGTTATATCAATGACACACATTTTTATTTCACTTGGCAACCATCTGCGCAGCTTTGCATTAACCTTCAAAAGTAAGCAGTCCATAAAGGAACCAAAGTTTCTCGTTTTTTGTATCAATAAAACGGTTGTTTATACTTGAGAAAATAATCAGGTCCTTGATCAGCTTCCAAACAATGTCAATAGTGGCCTCAAAAGGGCTTGCAATCAAATTTTGGCATTTTTTCAACTTTTTCACCCTTTGTTAGCCTCCCTTCATTAGGGCCCACAATTTATGCTCATCTCATTGAATTGAATTTATGTTGTTGTTGTTGCTTCAGCGAGGGACTTTTTCCCAACGATTCGCTAGCCTGACAAAAATCTCCCTCCGGCCTCAGATCTGTTCCCCGACCAATCAGAATGGAAGATGACGAATTGTACGATCGGATTGCCTGGTTTTTCCACAGAAGGCCCAATCGCGTATATTTTGGTGGGGCCTAGCTTTGACTGAGGCAATTTATGCTGTGTAATTTTCCTAACTGCAAAATAAGTATTACTACTTGTTCTTTGAATAGAAGAAAAAATGAAATTGATACCGTTAAGTGGTTGGTTGTTTATCTATGTGTCTTTCTTCGTGCTTCAGCATCATCGCAGCATCGTGCCGGTTTGGCAACATCGGTCATATTGCTGTTACGCAACGTTATTTCGTGTGTTTGTTGTGCTGTATCGTTATAATATCTAACAAGGAATGAAGTTTCTTTACCTGCCAAATCTATTCTCGAGCGATCTGGGCGAATTTTGCATCAAACGCCCAGCCCTTTGCATCAAAATGTTCCCCAGCTCTTAAGCTTTGTACTCAATGCATTTGCTCTCACTTTCCTCCGTGAAATGATATGAAGCAAACGCGAAATAAAACTTCTCTCTCCGACGGTTTGAAATCTGCCGAAGCTCGGTCTCAGCATTTTGTCCAAGTCCAAGAGCGTCGACGTTCGATATTCGAACAAATTCGTTGCATAGTTTTATCCTCCAGATCTTTCACAGCGAGGAATGTTGGCTGCAAACACTTTTGCTAGAGATCCAGGGGATAAAACTGATAAAACCTCGATATGCCCCAGTCACCATTGTTCGGTAATATTTGCAATTTAGAGAAATGTTTCCTTAACATCACTTTGATCTGACGTCTAATATGCAGCAGACTTAGTATCAAATCGTTCTTATTATCCGTATGTGTTGTTTTTAGTAGTGTTGATTAAGTTTAAGTAGTTTTCTTTCCTTTATCTTTGTTAATTCCCTTGGGGTAGACACAGCCTTTTGCTCCCCGGGGGTATTTGTCCCAGTAGTATTGTAAAGTAATTCCTGTAAGTAGTGTAGACCGTAATATGTATTGTAAAATTTTATTGATTTATAAAAAAAATGTCATCGTTGTACATTAATTCTTTAAATTAACTTAACGTTGTTAAAAGCAACTTAGCCTGAGGAACAGTGGCTATCGAAGTATAGTATAGTTTCGTGCCGTTTCCCTTATTCTTTCCTTAAACTTGATCGCTATGCATCCGTTTACTTACTTGCAGGGTGCCACTGCCTCTCTGTCCAACGATATGATCCAGTCGATTGTTATGCAAGTCAAAAGTATGCTTCCAGATGAAAATGACTCATTCCTTCAGGCCTGTATTGTACATTACAATGGTGATTCACAAAATGTCATTAACAATATATTGGAAGACAACATTCCTCCCTTTTTGCAAGAAATGAGACATGTTGGTCAGACAGCAACTGGACTGGAGCAGCGTACCTCTGGCAAGAGGGACATAAAGAATCGAGCTAGCCTCTCAATCGACGGAAATGATGGGTGGCTTGCAGGTAATTACGGTTATGTACTATGTATATGGGAGTATTTAATGAGTGATATCTGTCTGTATTCCGTAGAACCAGTGTCAAGTTTTCGAATGCACATTATCGTAATAGAGGGGCCATGTCTATGGAATTCAGATCCTGATCTATCAAACATCCCAATTTACCGTGTGGAATTTTCGTAGCATCAATGCCCTGAAGAATAGAATGGGTGAATCAAGGCTTTCACTTCTCCTATATCCCCGTTGCGACGGCCATGAGTTAAATTGACTCTTTCTAAAGTTTGTTTGACATTGCCTTCAAATCAATTTTTTATGCCAGGATTTGACGAAATATATCTGTGATCCTGAAAAGGTGAAAGATCTTACGAAAGCTAGTGACCAGAACTTACCTTAATCAATCCAAATGATTTCATATTAATTCTCGAGAGTTAACCCGAATTTGAATACCTTTTCTGTCGATATTGGTACATCAAGAGTTGAATATAAAGACTGAAAGTTCAAATTTGCGTCTAACTCAAAATCTGAGCTTTCGGGTGTTGTCCCATACTGCAAAATCACTCATACTGCTTTGGGGAGTCTTTGTTATCGTCTACATAGTGCATTGGTTCTGAAGAAAGAACTTGGAGCCCGTAGGCACAATTTGTGAATAGAAATCATATTGCTTGAACTTACAAATAGATAATTGAATGTGGTCATTTTTTACTTTGAGGTGCATCATCTCTGGAACGATCAAGTCTAGTAGGCTTTCCATGTTTGTCTGACCTGTGCACAAGATACTGTTTCATTTTTGACAGACCAGTGCCTTTCATTATCATATCTCATCACCAATGAACATATTACTCTTTAGACACACAATAGCCAATTAAATTGAGCCTATAAACAATGAAACAGACATTGTCTACTTCAACTAGAGAGTAACTGCGTGATAGCCAATAACACCGGCAGTCTGTAAACCACAGAATCACGAAACGGCAGAACAAAATGAGGAAACGGCGGAATTTTTTTTTTTCATTTTTTTATTTTTTTTAAGTTGGTATTTACAGTAGTATCAAGGTAACACTAATTCAAACCAACTATTTACAAACATAATATATACAAAGTAGAAAAAAATAATATTTATAATCAGTGACATATTTTACAGGTGCATCTATCTGCTGCCCAGTCTTTGATCCTCTTTTTAAAACGCGACAGTGTTGGTACTTGTTTGATACTGTGATCAAGAGTGTTCCATAGGAAATTACCTCGAAAAGACAGTCAATCGAATCCAAAGCTAAGTGTCTTGCTTGTTAGCAGCTTACACAAGTTTTGTATTCTTAGGTTGTACGTTATTGGCTTCTTTTAATAAATTCCGATACAATTGAAGGGTTCAAGTGATTCATGGACTTGTAAATTTCTTTCATCAGTTTCTGCAGATTTTTTATATGTATGCTATTGCGGCCACTTGGAGCAAGCAATGTTTCAAATGAAGATTCGTAGTCTTTATAGAGGATCCGAAATGCATGTTTATGAGTGTGGTCAATTTCTTTATTTGCACCTTTATTGCAGAATAGCCATATCAAAGGGCAATAATTGAAGCTCGACAAAATTGCCGCATTACAAACTGTTGATTCCTGCTCTCTAGAGATACAATTATTTAGCCTAGCAAATGCACTGACCTTTTTATTAACTTTGGAACATAACGTTTCAATGTGTTTGTTAAACGTTAATTTGCAGTCAATTTCCATTCCAAGAAGTTTAACGTGACCTGTTGTAGGTACTTTGCTTTCCTCGATGTTAAGACACAGTCTTATTTTTCCTTGCAAACCAAGGAACATTAGGTGGAATTTTTTAGGGTTAGCAACCATTCCATTGCTTTTAAACCATTCTAGTAATTTACTGAGATCATTCTCCAAATTGGTCACTATTTCTTGTAGATCATGTCCACATGAGTATAAGGTGTTATCATCTGCAAAACTGCATATCTCAGAGTCTAGGTTAATGAGAAAGAGGTCATTGATAAAGATATTAAAGAGCAAGGGACCTAGGACCGATCCTTCTGGGACACCAATTTTGATTACTTTTGCGGTATTTCTATGTGAACCAAGTTTTACCCTTTGAAGACGGCTATCCAGATAACTGTATATTAAGCGAAGGCTATTTACATCTAGTCCATAAGCTTCCAATTTTGCACTAAGGAGGTCATGAGGCAGACAGTCATATGCCTTGGATAAATCCATTAGAATAGTCCCTACTATACCTGACGTGCCAAGGCATTGCCTCCACTTTTGTATCAATCGTATCAAAGCATGTTGCGTACTAAACCCCTCCCTAAAACCACATAAGACTTTTGAGAGTTGATCATAAAAGTACGAGCTGATTTGTTCTTTGAGAATTTTTTCGTAGATTTTAGAAACAGCAGGTAAGACACTAATAGGTCTAAAATTGCCCTTAAATATTGAATCATCATTTTTGAAAAGAGGGCTAAGATCAGCTTCCTTCAGTTCATCTGGAAACTTACAATCATAGATAGCATTATTGATACAGTGAGTTAGGTAGGGGCAAACTATTTCCCTCGTTGCTTTCAAAATACTAGCTGGAATAATATAACGGAGTCACATATCAGTGTAATATTTCTATTGGTAGGCTCCTCCTAAACGTATTAACACGATACGAATGGCCCAATTTTCTTTTCTTCTAAATTTAAACCAAAACTTTAGTAACGTGGCTTTACAAAAGTTAGAACTGTAGTGGGGGATCCCCGGTGCGTTCGGCATGGCATGAAGAAACCCCTGTCCCCATATTAGTACGCGATGGGTTATTTGGCTTATTTATGCACGCCTTGACACGACTTTGATCCACTGCTCGTGAATTCGTGATCAACAACTATTTAGTGCAGTTTGATATGTTGAAAATGAAGGCATCTAGATTCGAATGGGGGGGAGGGATAAAGCCCCCCTTTTGCGAAGATAAACTGAAGAATTTAACGATTTACAAATCAGTTTTTGGTGAGGATTAAGTTTAGATTTTTGGGAACAGACTAAGAGCTTATTTTTTGACCTCTTAGGTGTTACCCAGGGTGTTAGCAAGTGAATTCGTGATCAACAACTATTTAGTGCAGTTTGATATGTTGAAAATGAAGGCATCTAGATTCGAATGGGGGGGGGGATAAAGCCCCCCTTTTGCGAAGATAAGCTGAAGAATTTAACGATTTACAAATCAGTTTTTGGTAAGGATTAAGTTTTGATTTTTGGGAGCAGACTAAGAGCTTATTTTTTGACCTCTTAGGTGTTACCCAGGGTGTTAGCAAAGTTTTGGTTTTCCATTGAGAAAAAAGGCAAAACTTGTAGCATTCGTATGTCGTTTATATATATTCAGTAGGACCCTACGAAATAGATATCTTACACTCTTGTATGATTCCGTCATTTTATTCCGGCATTTCGTCATGTCGTTCCGTCATTTCATGATTTCGTGGTTTACAGATTGCTAATAACTCCTCTTGTTGTGCACCCAAATGCCAATATACTGATTTGTCACGTACCTCGATTCAATGAGCGCAAACATCGGAAACACGGAATGAAAGTCCACAAAGATTTTGCAACCCCTTTGCGAGTAAAGCTACAGGTGGCGGAGAATGGTTCGGTAATGCTTGCACGATTCAGTAATACATACAAATTTACTAAGATTTATTCTTACCTGCTAGTTCACTGTGTTAAATTTCTCTTGAATCTTCTGTTGATTACAAATACTCCAATCTCCATATCTCGGCTGTGTTGTCGCTTAGGCCACAAATTCTGTTGTGTTGAAATACTGTTGTGTTGTTGCAGTTGTTAATGAATACACAGTGAACTGCAACAAGAACAGTATTGCAACACAACAGAATTTGTGGCCTAAGTGATAACATAGCAGAGATATGGAGATTGGAGTCTTTGTAATCAATAGAGGATTCAAGAGAAATCTAACACAGTGAACTAGCAGGTATGACTAAATCTTAGTAAGTTTGTATGTATTACTGAATCGTGCAAGCATTAAGGTAAGGCCAAACTGGGCAACAATGTTGACCGACAATGTTGCTTGAAATCCCCTTGAAATTTTGTTCACTTTCATGTCGTCGAAACATCGTGGCCAAACCGGGCAACATTGTCCGGCCGGGCAGGATATTGTTGATGTTGTTGTAAAAGAGCGCGCCAAATTTGATCTGCACCATATTTTATTTGAACACAATGTGAGCTAAAACATGGCAGAACGAAAGAAAGCTGCAGCTTGCTTGCTGTTACTGGAAGCTTTAGATGAAGATGAAAGTTGGAAAAAGGGGACCAAAACCAGGGCATGGATTTGGAGACGCGGGAGCCTAGGGATCCTGTCATCTCCGTCTTTTTCCCCATGATTTTCTCCTTCTGGAGACGCAGCTTCCATGTCCACACCATCCAGATCCAGAAGAAGAGCAGCGGCCATTTTGTTTGAACTGTGCAGTGTGCACACTTCAACGCTGCGCATGTTGACTTCTGCTATTTGGAAGGTTGAGTTGAATTGTTGCCCAACATTGTGGCCAAACTGAGAAACATCGAACTGAACGACAAATGTTGCCAAAAAATGTTTGAGCATGCTGAAACATTTCGGCAACAAATTTTCCGATGACTTTGTCCACCGACACAGTGACCAAACTGGGCAACATTTGAGCAACATTTGCGTTTGGTCCATGTTGCCCGACAATGTTGCTCAGTTTGGCCATGCCTTTACTGAACAATTCTCCGTCACCTGTGGTAAAGCCAGACTATCACGTATCTCGTTGACTATTGTAGCTTGATACAGTGTCTCTTTACGAATCATTAGACGTTATCCTATTTTTGTTTCTTTGAATAAGGAAGTAGCGTGTAAGACATGGAACCTACAGGGTGTCCCAGAAAATTTGTGCCCCGTTTGCCTGAAGACCACGACAAAGCAGCAAAAGGTCGTCACCATATTTTGGCATGATGTTGCTCGCAAGATGTTGAATTAAAGTTTGCTTCCATCCCCGTAAAAATCCGTTAAGAAATGATGGAGCTATGACGTTCAGAAGACCAAATTTCTCTGATGACTGAAACCAGCGGTCGGCCATTTTGTATTACTATTTTGCAACGATAAGCAGCTTCATGGATGAGCTGAAACAGTAACCTCCAATCTCATAGCTCTCGTGAAAGTTTCAATAATCATCAGAGACTTCAGCTATTTCTTACCCTCGATCCTTTATTGAATGTCAAAACGAAGACGAGGACCCCATGATAAAATAAACAATCGAAAGGCAATGACAAAAATATAGTCACATTTTGTTTACAGGTGTGGTGAGTGCAGCAATTATTTAGTTTATCTATCAGTTCAAAATGAGACAATACAGCTCCAAAAATATTTTGCCCTTCTGGTTTCTTTTAGTTCATTGTCTTCGGTAGTAAATCAACAATTGCTTGTAACAAATGAAGGGAGAAATCTGAGTAGGGATACGCTAGGGATGGCAACAAATTAAATGTGAAATATATTTTTGTCGAAGCTTTTGATTTTTTATTACTTTGAGAATTCTGATCTTCACTTTTGCATTCTATCAAAGATCGTGGGGTAAAAAATAGTCTAACTCTTTGATGATTATTGGAAGTTTGATGAGAGCTATGACATTAAAGGCTGCTATTTCAGTTCATCCATGAAGCTGTTTATCTTTGCAAAATAGTAAGATAAAATGGCCGACCACTGGTTTCAGTCAACAGGCAGATTTGGTCTTCTGAAAGTCATAGCTCCATCATTTTTCGACGGATTTTCACGGGAACGGTGGCAAACTTTAATTGAACATCTGAAGAGCAACATCATGGAAAAGGTTAGTGATAATCTTTTGCTGTTTTCTCGCAATCTTCAGGCAAACGGGGCACAATTTTTCTGGGACACCCTGTATTTCATCAAAATCAGCTCACCAGTGTATACATAGTAAAGTTTATAAAGATAAGCATTAAACCGTAGTTTTCACTTCTAAGTGGCGATTTTTGTGCAATGATTCAAATTCATATCTAAAATTTGATTTGTCCTGAGCGCAAATCATCGGATAGTTATATCCCTTGTTATTATTGGTTTATTGAGAGGGGAAATATTTATATTAAAAGTTCACATTTGCCCCTGCCTACAAACCAGAGTTTTTGGACTCCGACCAAAAGCAGTAGCAAGTAAGAGTACGGATTCTTAGTTCTTTTTGGGTAAGCTGCTTCCAAGCTGCGTGTGATGCGATGAGACAAACTTAGTAGTATTCAAGACTCTGTTGTTACTATCTGTTTCATCTTTTGAGAGGCTACTTTTCAGTGGGTATCAAGAGGAACTTGGCATCCATTTGAATAGTGCAACTTCCAGAGGAAAATGCTATGTGATGAGAGACTTGATAAGGAGAATTGTAGCGACGGTTACGTTCCTTTTTACTGTCTCTTTATAAAGCAGTGATATTTGCCAATGTTCTCTCTGACAGTAGAAATGCTCTAAATTAGCATCCCTGTTCTGAAAACGATGAGGGATTTTCCTGACATGTAGTCTTTAAATTCTTTCTCAACTTGTTATGAGCAGTGGTCAAAGTTTGTTAGTTTTGTGTTTGTCCAGAAAAATGACAATTACATGTACATATTACCACATGTTATTCTCCTGGGAGGTAATTCAAGTCATCAGTGAATGGCAGAAAATCGAGAAAAATTTGATCTTCATATGATGCTGCATAATAAATAATAATAATAATAATAATAATAATAATAATAATAATAATAATAATAATAATAATAATAATAATAATAATACCGGGCGTCCCAGAAAAAAGGTAACAGATTTGATCATGGCTAGCGCTAAGGATTTGGCTTGAATCGATCGGAAACAATCTTTAAACTTTTCCTCGATGGTTAACTTGAAGAAAGATACCTTGTTTGCTGATATTGGAGCATTGAAAGAAGAAATTTTTATCATGAGAGTCAAGATTTGCCTCCACCCGTACACTAGAGCTTTTGGGTTTTGGCCTAAGTTGTTCATTCATTTTCATTTCATTTTCATTTTTGATTTTTAGGCATGGTAGCCCCTCAGTTAGAGAAAACTGATTTACAGGGGGTCATGCATTAAATTACAGTAAAACTAATATTAAATATTTTACACAAAATAAAACTAATCGATAACTTGATTACAATCTTTAAAAGAAATTTCAAAAAAACAACATTAAAAACGGAAAGGGAGGTTTCGTTGATTCTTCGAGAACAGAGGATCATTTTATGGCTTTCATAAAGTCTTTTAAAGTTGACGTATTTTTAGTCTTTTTAGATAAACCATTCCAAAGTTTCACACCCTGGTAAGAGAAGCATCTCTATCCTGTGGTCGTTCTTAGAAGAGGGACTCACTTGTTGACGCACTTGTTGTGGAATCTCCTGAATCAGAGCGAAGTATAAGCAAGAAACAGCGTGCTTCGGAAAAATTCTTGATGGAAATCGAAATCGACCTTGAAGTCAAATTCATGAATTTTTTTCCCCAAAGAGACATCTCCTTTCATTCAACAAAACCTTTGAATTACACCTGCCGAATAAAAGTTATTCATCAGCGAAATAATTCCCTTCGGTGTGAAAAAGTTTTCCTTGTTTGAATAAACTGCATTTTTGTTATCATTGGAATTATTACGAAACAAGCAATCGCGTATACCCAAAGGATAGAAATTAACAAGGATAAGACCATTGAAAGTGCTCACTCGTGCTTAAATTGTTTCTTTTATGTAAATTCATCTTGACTGAAGAAAGATATTCCATGGTGATTAAATTCATTGACAATTTTTTCAGTCTTTAGTTTTTACATTCCATTCAAATGTGTACCTAAGCACACTGGTCCTTGTTCAGAATTTCTACGCTGTGTCTGTCCTTGAGGAGATTCCCCAAAACAGCGCATTTGGAGTTAGGCCAAAACCTAAAAGCTCTGGTTTCGAGATGGAGGCAAATCTGTGCTTTCAGATAAAAATATCTTCTCTCAATGTTCTAATATCAACAAACGAGGTATCTATCTTCAAGTTAATTATCAAGGAATAGTTCAAAGATGATTTCCGATTGATTCCAGCTCAATTCTTTACACTAGCCTTGATCAAATCTTTACCTTTTTTTGGGACACCTGGTATAATACAATTCATTTACAGTTGGCTAGAAGAATAGCTAATAGATACTAACAAAGGCCAACTCTACCCTATTTACATGCTCGAATTATGTTCTACCCTATTTAAACCATACATACGCGGCAGTTACATCCAGACTTCCAACTTCTTATTTTCACTGTATTTGCAGTTTCTTTAAGAGGATTTTTCCCGAATCTCTGTAGCAGAGCCTATTTCAGTCAGGAAATGTTTAAACTCTGATCAGACATGTCCGCCGTTAAATAGGAATATTTGCGAATGCTATTGTTCCAAATCTCTGTAGCAGAGCCTATTTCAGTCTGGAAATTTTTAAACTCTGATCAGACATGTCCGCCGTTAAATAGGAATATTTGCGAATGCTATTGTTCCGTATCCAGAGAAAAGGCCTTTATCAAAAGGGGCTGATTTTTTTACTCAGTTGGTACAACATTTCCCGCACACCATTTTGAATCTCGACACTAACATGATGTTATTTTTGTTTCTTCTATAAAGGTCATTACTATAGGAAGACTGACAGGATGAGTAAAACAGAAGAGGATGAGATTTTTCACAGCGAAGGCAGCTCAAATTTTTTCGCCGATTTCTTAAACAGATATGAACAATCTGAAATGAATGATGAAGTCACGAATAGTCATTTACATGATGAATACGATGATGAATATGATGATACTTATGATTCCCACAATGTTGGAGCGATGGATGCAGATTCAGGGGATGAACTAAAGGATCTCACATCCAGAAGGTAATCGTTTTTTTTATTTGATTACTTTGCTGGAAGGATCTCAAAACTAGAAGATAAACGTTTCTTCATTTAGGAACATTGCTTGTAATTTTTTAAATTCTAGTTGTGTCAGAAAAAAGAATCCATTCGTGATTGGCTTCGATGGATGATACTGTCCTGTTTTCACGACTGACGATAAAATTTTCATGTAAAAAATCCGAGATGACATCCCACAATTTGTTTTCGTTTCCTTTTTCACCTGCAAATCTAAAGATTTTTTTGGAACTGCCTGAATCGATGGAACTTTATCGAACAGCAGTGTGAAAGACTGAACTTTCAAAGGACTAGGAAAATTTCTTAACTTTATGAATCGACAGACTCCATTGAAAGCTCCATTGAAAATTTTAAAAGCTGCCTTTGTTGATTCATGAACAAAGTTCTGAAATTTTGCAATTATTGAACGACCGCTTTTTCAGCAGCTCACAAAAAATGCAGTTCTTTATTTCCAAATCTGTTTTCGAAGAGTTTCCCCTTTTGCAGTATTTCAGTACAGTTTCCCCTTCAGCAGCATTTCATGCTGTATCTTCGATACCAATTCACTCTTCACAAAGAAAACTTCAAATAGAAGTAGCGTAATCAAACTTTTGAGGAAACTTTGAAACGTTTCACTTTTCATTGGGTCACCAGAAGTGTCCAGAATGTCCAAGAGCTTTCTGCTTTTTGCATGGCATTGATCCTAATGCATGTATGGGATACGTTTTATATACATTCCCCCTCCCGCCGCAGTTAACAACAACAACTGGCAACCTGGCTGGGCTGCAATAGAGTTTGAGTATAAAACTTTGTCACACATGCTTTATTTTCTAGGTCCTTTGTAAAACCAAAAGTCCTTGCAGCTCTTGAAAGACGGGACGAATCAAGTGGAAATGAAAATAGCAGCAGCGAAGCAGATTCCGATGCGGAAAAAGTAAAATCTTTTGTTACTCATATGTGTTTTTTGATCTGTTGTGAAAATTTGTTGAGAAGACGTTTGAAACCTTCATAATTTGGAATTGATCCCAGATCACAAAATCCTGTACGAGGAGAGTGGCCTCAATGCACGGTGACGAGATTACATTAAAATTTGATACGAATGCTTTGTCTTCAAGTTCTTTTTACGTTCATCCATAATGCCACCATGAATGTTACAACCTTTCTAAGTACTTCACAAATAGACCACACTTCAATGACAATGTCAACAGAGAGCAACAATGACTACCTCATTATCATCATCCTTCGAATCAGGCTTGAAAGCCTTGATCAAACTTGCCGAAAATTAAGCCCTACAGCTTGAGCCTCTTGTATTATTATTTTATTGCTCAAAAATTTCTCATAAGGAAGTTTCTGTTCCGGGTGAGTCAAAGGAAGGCTGACAGTTGGAAAATGCTACTGCCTGAATATCCTTGCAATAATATTGAAAATTGCCTTGTTTTTATTCTCGATATGTCCAATTAGGCTCAGTAATTTTTCGGGGCTTTATTGGCCATTCCTTCCCTTCGAAATTGAAGATTTGCAGCAGAAATCACGTTTTAAAAAACCTGCAAAACGAGTGAAAGTTTGGACGTACGCAAGTCCCTCCCGTGTTTATTTCTGCAAAAACCGCCACTTAAAAGTTACCAATGTGCAGGAGGCAAGGGAAGCCTCGGCGAGGAAGAGAGAAAAACGAAATTTGGAGAGATTTGTATTATTCCCTGCCTCATGAATGATTAATAGGGTAATCTAAATTCTAGGAAGCTCTTATGATCACGGGGGGGGGGGGGGGTTACTTCTGGCTGAAAGACAAAAGTGATAGCTACAGTGATTGTCGTAACAACACCATCCGCCAAAGTTACTTTTGTTCAATATTCAATGCCCCTGTGGTTAAAGTGCGAATGGAAAAAATCAGCGCAGGTTTGTTTGCGCATTTCAAGTCAAGTCACATAACAATACTCAATGGAATTTTTTTATCAAAAATTACTTTTTGCATACATGGCGCAAGTTTCATGGTGCGCAAGAAGTTTCAAATTTCAAAGGAGGTTTTACCAAGAGTTTTTATCACCTGACTTGAAGTTACGCATCTCCCACCTAAAGAAGACAATAGCTTTGTTTCAAGCGAAATTCTCGGCTGACATTGGTCAAAGAAGCACTACAGTGACCTCGTTCCCAGCTGGCAACAATACAAGTCTCTTCCGCTTTGACCCTCTTCTTTGCAAAGGTCATTATTTTGTATTTTGACATGAAAGAGACTTGGGCAAGTCCAGTGAAAACGAAGAGAAAAATTTCCCTGTGTTCTTCTTCCTAATGTTAATGATACTTGTATTTTGCTCAATCATTTTGTCCTCAAGGTAAGCTGAAATCCCTCTGAATGAATTGTTGATACTCCGGTAAGATTTTCTGTCCTACATTAGGATAGCACGGGCTAAAGGGTGTCCCGATCATCGCTGCGAGATAAACATATTGGGAAACTTGTTGGTGATTTTAGCATGCCTCTGTGGTTTCTCGAGGGGGATTTTTTAGACAGTAATGAAAATAATTGAACCTGCTTGCTGTTCACTCAGATATTGCAAACAGCATCGCTCATACACTAAGTTAGCAGTAGCCCTTTAAACGCCGGGCTTTCTTAATGCACCCGGTTCAGTGGTACACATGGGTGAATTAGAATCGTATACAGGCTTTGTTTGAGCCAATTTTCGTTCCAAAAACTGCACAGTACACAGACAGGGCTATTGACTGTTGAAGACCCATGGCTCAAGAACTCTGATGTATGTATGGATGTATGTATGTATTACTTGCCACATAAAAATATTTACAAGTTATTATAATATATATAGAAATAGATACAATACAATACAATACAATGCATTACAATACAATACAATACAATACAATACAATACAATACGATACTTTAAGGTTAAAAACATAAAAGGAAATCGCCCCTAATTACAGTGGCAGGGTTTAGCATTAAAGGGTCAAGCTGACCTTACTTCCATAATGCTGGTCCCCTTAGAAGTGCTGGTATAACAGAAAAAGATGAAAGAAGAAAACAGGAAAATAAATAGTTGTTATCAGTACAAAAGACGGTTTGTGCGACAAAAACATGATTGGGAGAGATGAGGAAGGGTCTTACTGGAACACTTATATGTCATCTTTCTCTTTTTGTATTTTTTGGAAAAAATTTTCTTTGATCTTATGTTTGAATGTATTTGGATTGTTAGCTGATTTTAAGTCAGATGGAAGACTGTCCCATATTTTTGGCCCTAATGAAAGATAAGCATTTTTGTCCAAAACTACTTTTGCGAAACGGAAATTCTAATTCATATTGAGATCTTCGCGTTATTCAGCCTTGGTTGGCTGGATGGAATAAAATTGATAACTGATTAAGGGAAATAGACTTGAGTATATTCCTTGATCTCAAAAAATCATTTGATATCGTTCACTATATAATCCTATGGTCTAAGCTACGAGAGTTGGTGTTGAGGGTACTTGCCACAGCTGGTTCACTTCTTGTCTGAACAATAGTGAGCAGTTCTGTTATTTTGACCGATCCACCTCCAGCAAAAGGAGCACTGAGTGTGGTATTTTGCAATGCTCAGGTTTTGGAACCCTTACGCTTCACACTATAAATTAATGATTTTGGGAATTATCTAGAAAGCACGGTCCTAAATATGTATGCTAATGATACATGTTTGAATACAGTAAGGCCCCGCATTTAAGAAACTACTTTTTCACACCGTAGCCTAAAATGTTTCTTATATCTCTGATAATTCTCATGTTTTAGGCTCAAGTTTCTTAAATTGCTACTTTAATTTCTTTGAAGTCCTAGGCAAATAAGTTAAACCAAAACGGGACGGTCCATTGGTATATCATCCATATTCAGCCATACATGTGTGTCAACAATGATTGTCAAGGGCATGAATTAAAATTTAGGCAAAAATCTGTTAAGTCCAAAATATCTCGCTGGTAATTTCTTAATGAATCATGTATGAAGTGTAATCAGACCAGCAATTAATGTTACTCAAAATACAAGAAACTTTATTTTGGATGCGAGCCTCAAGAGTTTCTTATAGGCAGGGGGTCTAATCATTTTTTTAGCAGCCTAAAAGTTTCTTTTAGGTGGTTTCTTAAATGCGGGGCCTTACTGTATCGCTTCAGAAGACCTGAATTAACTTCTAACAGATATGAAAACGAACTGGAAAATATATCGAATTGGATGCTGATTAGTAAACTTAGTTTGAATGTCAACAAAAATTAATTTGTGGTTGTAGGCCATAGGCGACAGCTAAACATGGTAATGAGGTGCCAGATCTTTTCCTACATAATGAAGTTATCAAAAGCAAGGGTTAGCAAGACAAAATACTGAGGAATGAATATCGAAGAAAGCCTTAATTGGAAGAGCAGTACAAAGCTATCAAAAACAAGCTCAAAGAGGGCTGGAGCACCTTAAGAAATCTGAAAGACATATTCCTCAAAGGAAACTTCATCAACTTTGCAAAGCTCTCTTTGTAAGCCATCTTCGTTGATGTTGATTCCAAAATACTTTATCTGGCCAACCCTGTTGATGACTTCGTTATTTAGGACAACATCATGCAAATCATTGCCTACCTGATTGACTTGTCGCTAATGGTCTCACATCTACTGGCATTCAAGCTAACTTTATCAATTCTTATCAATTCGATATAGCTTTCCAGTTTGTTTTCCAAGTCTGCTAGAAGTTCATCTCGGCTCTCCGATGCAGTATTTACTCTTTTATCATCATCATGCTTTCCACTTCATTTTTGTCATTTTTCATTCTAAATTATTCATACACAAAATCCCTTCAGCTAAATCGAATACCGTAAAAGCTCTATTAAGTCCCCTCTCGCTATTAAGCCCCCCCCCTCTCTAACAAGCCCCTCCCATCTTAGTCAAAATTTGAAATAAGCCCCCCCCCCTGTCTATTAAGCCTCCCAACTTATGCAAAGCTCTAGAATTTACCAAATATTTCCATTTACTTAGCGACACAACCTTGCATGTTAATTTTGATATGGTTTGGGATAAAAACTGTCTTGAACTTATGTATTTGACTCGTCTGATTGTTTGTCGAATCCGACAAATATGGAATAAAAGAACTGAAAAGCAACCAAAAATATCATTGTCACTTGATTTTGTAAATAAGCCCCCCTCTCTAATAAGCTCCCCTCTCTATTAAGCCCCCCCCCGCTGGAAGCTCCAAAATTAAATAAACCCCTGGGGGCTTCATAGAGCTTTTACAGCACTATATACAAAGAGAAAGTTTGTTAATTAACATTATATACAAAAAGAGAAATACTGAGGGCTAATCGCATTACTTACCTTCTAGGGAGTCATGTTTTAATTGACTGTCAGCTCATCACTTATGTTTTAGTTGTTTTTTAATTGGCACAAGGTAGGAAGCTCCCTGGTACTTCTTGGGATTTCATACCAGACCTGAAGAGCTGAACAGGCAAATCCTTTTTCCGCATACGCTAGATTATACCTGGGAATCTGAAGATTCTGCAGAATCGCGTGTTATAGCTGGAATATTGGATCTGCGTTGGAACTTGTTCCAGAGATTTTCTGGGAAGAGTCTGTTCATGATCTTATAGGCCATAACGGTATGATCAAACATGACTAGTTGCTCATTACGAAGGAAATATTTAACCATTCGTCTTTAATCCTGGGTTTTCGATTATGGATATGGCTTTGTCCTGAAGACATTGAAGGGATTCCTTTCTTGAATATGAGAGGCTACCCCAAACAAATAACATCTGCATATCGCATATGACTTTCTACAAGAGCACGATATACATTGCTTAACTGAGATTGTGGGAGGATGTTTTTCAGCTATTTAAAGATCCAAGACCTTCATGAACTTTCACTTTGACAATTTTGAATTGTTCTTCCCAGTTAAGTCCTTCGTCTACAATGATTCCAAGTAATTTGGTCTTTTTACTCGTTTAATATCGGAACCATTCAGTCTCAATGCTTCGTGCATCTCGACTTTATTACTTCTACGAGGGTGTCCAATTATCACATACTCTGTCTCTTTGAGGATTGGCACTTAATTTATTTAACCTCGTGTATTGAGAAATATGGTTCAATTCCTCTTGAGCCTTATGAACAAGTTCTTCAACAGTCATAGATGTTGCGGTGACGTGAGTGTACATACCAGCTTAGAAACTTTCAAACATGTTTCAAAGTCATTCAGGTAGATAATGAAGAGAAGGGGGCTAAGACAGGAACCCTGGGGAGTATTATGTGTAATTGTCCTAGGCCTTACCTCGTAACCATTGGCGGTACATTACTGCCTTCTATTTCTAGGTACGATTGAAACCAGTCTCCGGAAAGTTCTCGAATGCCGTATTTCCTCAATTTCCTAGCAAAGTCTTATGGTCAATGGTATCGAAAGCCTTTCTGAGGTCGAGTAATGTTGCTAGGTTAAGTTGCTTGTGGTCAATATTCTCATACTAGTAGTCAGTACTATCAATCAATGATATCATTGTCGAACAAAATTTTTGAAAGCTGATTGACTCGTTGTTAGAATCTTATTTGTGTTGAGATTTTCATAGACTCGATTGTGCACAATTCTTTCGAGAATCCTTGAGAACACAGAGATCACCGAGATAGGCCTATAGTTCTTAGCCTTACCTTTAGAACCTCATTTGAAAATAGGGTTGACCTTCGTCAGTTTCCGCAAAGAGAAGTTGAAAACCATTCCGCAAAGAGGAGTTAAAAACCATTTTCAATGGTTTGCATTTGAAATCTGCGGCGTCCTTTGTCAACAAGGACAGATTTTGTAAAACAATAGCATCAGGTGCTTTTGTTGACACCTAAAGTCAAAGAGATTTGCGATTGCAAAGCAGTAGTTCAAAACAAACAAAGCCGCAAAGTTTCTCTGAAACCCAGGTAGCTATCTCGCTTGTTTTGCATTCCAGAAATGGTTTTTAAAAGCAAACATGTGCATATATCGAAAGAAGGAGGATGTATCTAAGCATCTACCGCGGGCATCTTATTTTGTTGTACAGCAGCTGAGCAATAACTGCTTTGATCACACCCTACAAAATACGAGAATTGAGTCGCCTCCGAATCAGCTCCTATACCAAACAAACTAAATGCCAGCGGTAGATGTTTAGATATTTCCTCCCTCTTTCAATATACGCACATATTTGCTCTTAAAACCATTTCTGGATAGTGTTATATTCTCACTGTGGCTCACTCTCTCTTCACCAAACTAATTAAGACATGGAGAGTGCTGCGGAGGTGCAGCTGTTTGGCAAAGAGAGTAGAGCGAGCTGCCACTGAGGGAGGCGGGTAGGGCCGATTTTTGGTCTTAGCTGTATGTTGTTTCTTCAGAATGACAAACAGCACGTTTTGCAAAATGGTTTTATGCTCTCTGGCACGCAGGGGATTGGCACTAGCCCCAAGGGAGCGCTTTTTTATCTTTGTAAATTTTTTACGTAATTTGTTTGACGAAATCGCGAGCACGCCCTAGTGAGAATAGTGTTATATTCTCACTGTGGCTCACTCTCTCTTCACCAAACTAATTAAGACATGGAGAGTGCTGCGGAGGCTTCGCTGTTCCGTAATCCGTTGACCCCCCTACATGGATTAGGCAGATTGAACGAACAAAAGACAAAAACAGATCCCTCTCCAATACTCAGAAAGGCTAAAACAAGCATTTACTAAAGTCAATCAAAGAACTTTACGCAGCCAGTAAGGTTATTTCTGTCTCTGAAGTCTTGTCCAAGACGCTCTGCTACTGAGGTATTAGATACAGAGCTTTGACCCGCAGCTTGAGAAAGTCTTGAGCTTGTTCCGTCATGTGCCATCACCTTTTCGAACTGGCAATAATATGCAGCCATCTCACAACTTTTCCATCCCATATGTGCTGCAACCTCGGCATAGGAAACTCCAAGGGAAGAGAGCGTTATGGAGCACCCGCTGCGGAAACTATGCATTGATTCTCCATTGTGTATCTTCAAATCACAAAGATGTTTCTTCAGCCTGTTGGAGACCGCTGAACCAATAAATGGGGAATCTGTTATACGTCCATGTTGATCAGTTACACGGAATAAATAGCCATCTTTCAAACTGACTGCCATTTTTTCTGAAAGATATTTATAGTATTTAAAATTCATAATGGGACAGTATGGGGCTCCTTGGATTGGTTTCAGCCCAAAAACTCTGGCTCTGTTACCTCTAAGAGTCTTTCCAAACACCTGGTTGACCAAGATGCCACTTTCTAGGTGTAACGTCAATACATCCATTGCCTTGACTCTACCAAGATCTGTGCCTCTGTCTCCCGAGAAGAAGTCCATAGAAAAGAATGCAAGATCACGTGCTAGGATATATCTTGTTGTAGATTTCATTTCTGGAGTAACAATGAGATTTCGCAAGTGAGAGCATAGGAGTTTGAGCTTGTCCAGAAAAAGAGGAACTGCTTGAGAAGGGAAACATCTAGCGATCGTCTGTTCTTCTTGAACAAGGGAATGATATTCCTTGACAGATCGATGAGCAGCGGGATTGCCAACGTTCAGATCGTCATTCCACACGGAAGGCCTGTTTTGAGGAGTCAACAATGAAACCAAGAAAACTTATTTCTTTTGTTGGGGAGAGAACTGATTTCTTGATGCCAATGAAGTACCCACAAGAGACTAAAATGAGAGCAGTAATAAATGCCCCAGCATTTGCGAGATCGAAGTTAGACCAGGAACGAAATGAGCAAACATCATGAGGGTAAAGCTGACCAATATGACGATCATCGATGTATTGTAATAAAGGAACACCCTTAGAACGAATAAAATTTGCTGCACCAAGACCAATAGTTTGATAGATGTATACACTCGGACTCCAACCGAAAGGAAGTGTGTTGTAAACAAAGTACCATCCTTGCCAATAAAACCCGAAATATTTCCTGCTTTCTTGAGTTAGCCGTGCATGGTCGTAGCCACTCTTATCATCCAGCTTCGATTGAAAATGCTCATGCTCTACATAACGCGGGATGTCTGTGATGGTGTCGAGAGCAAAATGGGGAGTGTCCATCCACAGGTTTAAAAATCTTTCGTCATGGCACATACGGGGCTTAGACGTCTCAATAGTTAAAGGCATGACTAGATGCGGTGGTTCACATGTACCTTCCTTTCCCCAGACAGAAACAGATCCATTGCAAATCCTCTCTAAAATTGTCTCCGAGATGAAATCTTGGTATTGATGACAGATTTTACTGTTCTCAAAAATCATCCTTGGTGGAGGTGGGGAGTTAAAATGGTTGCCTTTAAAATCACCTTTGAAATATCTGAAGAATGGAAAGATCGAAACACCTTCGGAAATGTACCTCAAAATTCGTCTTTCTTATAATAACCATCTAATATTGTATCCCATGCATCGAAATGATGATGGAGTTCACCTGCGACAAAACAGTCAGGATTTCTGAAAATCACATTATTTGCAGAGGCTTTCATTTTGCCATCTTTTACCAGATCAATTGTAGACAAGGGTTCCTGGATGCTCTCGCTGGAGGGTCTTCCATCAAGAGTGCACCATTCGATATCTTTCATAAATCGCGTTTCTAATCCACGTGTGATATTTTCCACTGCAGATTGAAATACAGCCGACTGGAAAAGAAAAGGATTAAAGAGCGTTGAAAAGCAGATGGGAGGCTTCCAGCTCCGAGAACATCCAGAACCCAGCCATAAGCCGAGTAAAGGCTCTTAGTTGAACCCCTGGATGGGAGGAAATAAAGAGAAGAAACTTTCTGAGAAAGGAATACAATTAAATGGCTATAGGTCAAAGCAGGCCTTAACCTTTTCAGGCTAGAAAAGACAAGACTTGGCTGCAGGAAATGCAAAAAAGGGGCCCTGCATATCTGAAAATATAAACTGTTCCTTTGAATATCATAATGCTTGACATTTTTGATGTGTGTTATCCTAATCATGAACTGGTTTTTTTTTTGTGATTAACCACATTATCAGGTGTCAATGCTTTGCAAGGTGTACCAATGATAGATATTGATTTGTGTCTCATATCTCAATTGGCCAGCATAAATTTATAAAATTTGTCTCTGCAAGATTTCACTACATAAAAAGTATCAGACTATCATACCAATGATGAGTACAATAGAAATTTAATGAACTCACGTCTATTATGCCTGTTGCTAGGTGACACACGCATCTAACTTATTTGGACAGAATGCTATTATCAAATTCTAAGCATTTTGCAAGTCAAGCAGACCCCCAGAGAAAGGAATATAAAGGGAAAGATGAAAATTTAAAGAATACTTGGTTACACTATACCAAATGGACATGAGTAAGCACACATACAATGTTCCTTACATGGCCGGAAGGGCCATATGGCCCATGCTCAGTTTTCCTGTGTGGGGGGCCATTTTCAAAAATTTATAGTCAGTACTATTTTACATCATGTATAAGCATGAAAAACATTACCAATGATTTTTTTCCACGAGCCAATAAATTCCGGGCGTGAAAGGGTTAAGAAACTGGAAACGGATACAGCGGTTAAAGTAAAACGGAGAAACTAACAAACCCTGCATATTCACTCATTCACTCAAACCAGAAAAGTAAGATGAGACAAGACAAGACAAACTACGCAAGCTCAGATTGTGAAACAATAAACCCTTTTTTCTCCTAAGCTTTCATAAATGCGGCTTAACAAATAACAGAATATAACTTCAATATAATTAACACAACTCTAACTACTATTTGTATGTTACACAACTGTTTGATACCGTTCAAGTCTGAATCACTTTCGCTGTTGTTCCACTGTTCTCTTGTGGTAGCAGTAATGGCTGATGTGGCCCCTTTGTCCACAGAAAAACAAGTAAGATGCCTGGCTCCTCTAAGATTATGGTAAGGACTAAATCTTCTTGGATGATTGGGGAAGAGTGGTGGGGGTGGTGGCGGAGCTTGGGATGTTTGGACTCCTGGATGACTGAAACCCGCAAACCTAAGACGAGACGGGGATGGTGGAAACACATAGCTAGGAACAGGCAAGGGTGAAGGGGCTGCATATTTAGGGGCTTGCTTCTCATTAAATGACTTGTCAATTTTGTTTACTGATTCTATCATCTTCTCGTAATCTTTATCACCAATCAATGTAAGAATATAGTTTCTGAATTGTTCCTTCGGTTTGGACACTCTTTCCTGTAAAGTGGAGTACACGCTCCTAAGATAGTCAGCCTTTTTGTATTTGAGATCAACAGCGACATTCTTTAACTGCTCCACCATGTCTAACACCTTATATTTGTCAAAGTCTTCCATTTGACGAAAGCAGTACTGAATAATTCCTTTCTTGAGCGTAGATACTGATGGCTTTTGCTTGCCCTCTAAAGCTTTAACTCTATTCAATAAATCATCAATGTTTCCATTCTAAAAGGAAATAATCAAATCACCGTCAAAAATTGGACAAGGAACCGCAAAATTCTCGTAGCAAAAGACTAGACTGCTGAACGAGCGACAAAAATTTGAGCAATATCCTAAGAAATTCCGCAGCAAATAACCGCTGAACGGATTACATCAACAAATTCTCGCAGCCAAAGACGAAACTGCTGAACGAGCGATAAAAATTTAAGCAATATCCTAAGAAACTCCGCAGCAAATAACCGCTGAACGGATTCACATAAACAAATTCTCGCAGCAAAAGACTAGACTGCTGAACGAGCGACAAAAATTTAAGCAATATCCTAAGAAACTCCACAGCAAATAACCGCTGAACGGATTACATCAACAAATTCTCGCAGCAAAAGACGAAACTGCTGAACGAGCGACAAAAGTTTTATGCAATATCCTTGGGAATTCTGCAGCAAAAACCGCTGTACCGATTCACATTTACAAACTCTCGCAGCAAAGGACGAAAATTGCTAAGCGAGTGGCACAACAAACTCTAGCAGTAGAAGACGAAACTGCTGAACAAACTGACAAAAAAGGTGGAGCAATTTTCCTGGAAGAGAATATTAAGAAATAGCAAGAGAACGAAGAGGACCCCAAAATACACGTGGAAATGAACGACCGCAACACCTAAGGCAGAAAACGCCAGAAAAACAAAAATTATTTCTTACCGCGTTGACTTGGGCGACAGCCTCGGCGGGTTCGTTTTGGACTGCCCCTTGCTGATCCACTGGCTGTACTTCCCTTTGCAAGTTGTCTAAAGCTGCGTCAGCAGCGTTTATTTCTGCTGGCACTTGTGCCATTCTGCTGTCAGTGGCAGCGAGAGACGTTTGATTGTAGTGCGAAAGATTTTCCGTCTTACGCCGTCTGTTGTTTCTTCAGAATGACAAACAGCACGTTTTGCAAAATGGTTTTATGCTCTCTGGCACGCAGGGGATTGGCACTAGCCCCAAGGGAGCGCTTTTTTATCTTTGTAAATTTTTTACGTAATTTGTTTGACGAAATCGCGAGCACGCCCCAGTGAGAATAGCACAACAATCGATATAGCTACCTGAGTTTCATAGAAGCTTTGCGGCTTTCTTTGTTGTGAATTTCTGCGTGAGAGACTTTCCTTGGTCTGGAATCGCAGATCTCTTTCAATTTAGGTGTCAACAAAACCAACTGATACTATTGTTTTACAAAATCTGCCCTTGTTTCCTTTCTCAGCATTGTCGGAATCTTGTCTGGCCCTGGTGCCTTGCCATTTAGCTGCTTAATGGCCTTAGGTACGTAGTTTTCATCAACCGGGATAAGCCTCATCGTATTAGGTTCATCATCAATATGTTTAATAGGATCTTCACTGGCATTTTGCTCAATTTTACTGGCAAGCTGCGGTCCAACTGAAACAAAATGGTGATTCAATGCCTCCATTATATCTCCTTTGGTAATTTTTCTGCCCTCAATGCTCAAACTCGAAGTATTGTCGATTTCTAAAGATTTCTAAGATACAGAATTAAGTGATGCTATTCACAAAACCTCTATGTGACTGTTTTCCTACTTTACGTTGTGCTTTGTTTAGATCTTTCTCTGAACGTGTGTATCTCTACCACTACTCTATATACTTCCTAACATTCCGTGCAAATCTTTTCGCTCCATCTTGTTTTACATGTATGCACTTATCACAAATATTACCAAAATATATTGTCATATCAGTATAATCTATAGCCTGTAGTGAAAGTTCTTCTTTCACATTCTTATTCATTTGAAATACTTTAACGGTGAATCCATTTGCTGCATCTTTGCCTTCTTCTAATAATCGAAGGGTATGCGAATTGAGCTTTGGAATTCTTTTGTTTAATTTTCCTGAACGTTTTAATAACCAGCATACTCTTCAAATCCTTCCTGGTTGCCGAAGCACGTAGAAATCATCCAATGTCACGGCATTCAGCCAATTAAATCGCCTCTTTCCAACCGCGTGATGCCGAATAGGCCTTTCTTGAGTGCCCTCACGAACATTGAAATGGCTTCTAGGTTAGAGTAATTGCATAGAGCCTTTTTTACCGGGTGACCCAAAAAAGTGACCCGATGCAATCTGTTATAGAAAATGAGTAAGTAGCCGATGAGAATGCTTCAAACGTTGTTCTGTCGCTAAAAGATTATCCTAGATAATGAGTATTTTTTGCAATTTTTTCAGCTCGGTGAAGTTGACAAATTAAGGATTTTCAGGGAAAAGGCGTGCTAGAAATCCTCAAAAAGTAGTCAAAAACATGGTTCGATCACAGCCATTTCCGATCTTCAAAAAACAGAGGAGCATGTTCTATTGCAGGCTGGGGATAAGCAACTCAGTCAACAGTTTCCAGAGCAAGTTTAGAGTCATTAGGTACCTAAAATATTCTAGTCTCAAGGGACAAGGATAGTGCTGCTTTTCTGTAAAGATTCCCTGTATTGCATAGAAAGTTGAATTCCTTTGAAATTAAATGAGTTTACAGGGAATCCCCAATTCTTAGGTACCTGGGGACTATAAACTTTCTCTGAAAACTGTTGACTGAGTTGCCTATTTACAGCCCGAAAAGAAACTCGCTCCACATCGTTTCGAAGATCTGAAGTGGCTGTAAATCGATCCTCTTTCTTTGACGACTTTTTGCGGATCTCTGGCATGCCTTTTCCTCGAAATCCTCAATTTGCAAAATTTACCGAGCCGAAAAAAATTGCACAAATTCTTCATAATGTAGGCTAGTCTTTTAGCAACAGAAATACGTTTGAAGTATTCTCAACGGCTTCTTACTCATTTTCTATAACAAATTGCGTTAGGTCACTTTTTTGGGTCACCTGGTATAAATGATTAGAAATGGTGTCCCTCTACCGCCCGTTGCGTGCTTCGAGAAATATCTCACTTGAAGCCGAAATTACATTCATTTTCCGGTCGAAGAATATTGACATTCCTTCAAACATCAATAAGAGTTGCTGCAAATAAGATATAAGGATAAAAATCTCATCGATTATGGATGTTGGTATAAGCAATCACCCAAGCACTTCTCCTTTTGTTACATCTGAAAAATCGCAGGCAGTTTTCAGCAATCTCCGTAAGAAATGTCACCTGAGCCTATGCTTCTTACCGATGAAAACCCTTTCGTTGATCTGAAAAGGCTGAGCTTGCATTCTTTAGCTAAATGGTTCATTTACCAAGGACTCGAGTATCAATTTGACTGCATTTTCCATTTGAATGTCTCCACATTTCTTTTAAAACATCTAGTCTTGAGCAACTTCCAGTTAATTTTCTCGTTCCATATTTTGTCTGCAAGCACCAGCAATCTTCTCAAAAACGTTGCACCGATAGGCTTTGTGCTACAGCGATTCGATACAGTTCATACACTCGTGAAAAGGTATTTCATGCCTGATTTTGCTCAATTCATTCGAATGGAAACAAAATAGCTAATCTTGTGGCTGTTTGGTTCAACATTGAATAGATCTTACCTAAAACAAAAAAGCTAAAAAAATTTGTGCAAGAGATGTGTCAAATCAAATCTAGTCAATGAAACAAAGGGAACAAAGTGGTAAACTTTCAGCCCAACAAAAATTTAATTTCATTGTGTCGTGCGAACTCTCTTCATTGTTGAATCAAGCAGCCAAAAGATGTTTTTCTCTTTTGTTTCCACCCCGGCGGGTGCAATTGGGTACCACAAGTACTGGCACGCTTGTCCAAAGATTTAAAAAATCACCCTTTTCTCTGACTTTTCTAGAGCCAAAATAGACCCCTATCTCTGAGAATTGTTAATGAAAATGAGCCCTTTTTCAAAAACTCTGATCAAGCAAAATTTCCATGATGTATATTCTTGTTTCCCTTCTTATACAATAACCAATCTATTTTGCATTTATACATACATCACCAATATCTTGCACACGGAAGAAATCACATATTCTGGACTGAAAATACTTGAACAGAACAGAATCCATGATTTTATATGAATGAGATTACAGTCAAAACAATAATTAGCAAACCAAATAATTTAGATAGCTGCTGCCATGTTGGGGTCTTACTACATGTAGTGAAGTGAATCTACAGAAAATATTTATAAAGTTTCAGCTGACTTAGTTTGGACAAGGTCAGTGAGGTGGGGAATGAGGAGTGGGGGGGGGGGAGTTAGATCACAGTCAAAAAAGTTAGATCTGGTCTTTATATGATCCACACTTTCAATGTGCAATCACTCAAATATAGTAGTAGATAAGGCTTTCTATCTCTAGGCAGCTTGTAGCAAAACTGTTATTGTCAAGCATAAGGTCAAGCAAAGAAGATTAAATAAATTTGCGTCAATGATCTTACTCTCTTCTTGCCAATCACATCATGGCCTGTTCTCATTTTTAGGCCGATCTTTTTGAAGCCATTCTTTCATATCATAATAGGTGCTATCATTCTAAATCAAAGTTGTATTAGTTTCTGTTACTAACTACTGTTACAGCTGTACAATCTTAGCAATGCTAGGTGTCACCAAAGAGTAAGAAGGCGTCTTCAAAATTCCAATATGTTTCTTTGTTTTCACAGCACAGCAACCATTTTATATTTGCCCTAAGCAACAACAACAACTCTAAATATCTTCCCGCCAAATCCGTCAAAGAAAAGGACAGTTTAGGCAGGCCAATATCGTGTAGACCTACAGTAGCTGTCTTAGAGTCAAGTGAATTTATGAAATGTAGCGGATGCGAATCATTGGTGAAAGCGTTGAAACACAACGGAGAGGATTGACTTTCCAATACAGAATTATAGTGAATGTCAGGAAGATTGTCAAACAAAGTCAACGATGAGTAAGTTAAGGCCAAGTCTAGGCCTAAGGCTCTCAACGTTTCCAGTTTTTAAGCTGAATTTTTTCACGTGGTTTTCAACGGTTCATAAATCATAGAACAACGATACATGGCATTAATATTACCAAAGAAAATGCTACAGTAAAATCACTTGACATTGTTTTTGTTTAAATGTCATTGACAGTTACCAAATAAACTGAAGATGTTACAACTTCAAAGGAGAAGCTTGCTTAATTGAGAAATTCCCAACTTACAAATTCCCCTCAAATTAGTTTCATCTCTTTGTATACTGTTATATGCTGTTTTGCTGTTGTTGATAGATGGAATTTGTATGCTGTTTTGGAACTTTAAAATGAAAACTTGAACTTGAATTTGACAGTTACTTTGTGAATGAAGATACAGATTAAATACAATTCTGAAGAAAATCATATGCAAATAGATCATATCAGCATTTTGGTAAATGTATATGTAGTTTTATGGATCGAGGGTATTTTAATGAATAATGTTGCAAATTTTGATAGGAAAATTAAAACCTTTTTTTAGTTTTCTCTGACAAGCTCTGTAAAAAGACCCCTTTTTCTCAAATCTAGGTCCTAGACATTTCCTGAAAATTCATCCCTTTGTCATAGAAACCATGGACGCGCGTGCCAGATAGAGATTCATATTATATGCACCCACCAGGGTTTCCACTTGAATGAATTTAGCAAAATAAGAAAATATCAGAATTTTCCTTAAGAATTCTTGCGGGTATGAGATTGATCGCAGAAGCCTTATTCAAAATTAAGTTTGGAACGAGATTGCAAAAAGGCGATTTGATTGGCTCAGTGCCGTGAAACTGGATGATTTCCACGTGCTTCAGCAATTGAACGGTATGCCTTAATAAACTTTTCTGCGACTTCTCTTGAGGTTGAGTCACGCAAATTGTTGGTGCCCGCATGCATAATCATCACATCTGCCTCTCAATCTACATGATTAGCTGTCTCTTCGACTTTCATTCCTGGTTTTGCATTCAAAATAAGTGTGTGATGTTTGTTTGACATTTTATCAGCGTCTATTCTACGTAGCTTGGAGTCTCAAACCATGCAGATGTGGACAGGATTTGCGATGTTTCATTTGAAACTAATCGGCTTAGCTTAGATGCTGTATTTCCCTATTTCCTCTTCCTTTGACTATTGCTGCTTTTGCGTGTTTCGTTTCTGTTTAGCTCCTTTTTTCCCATGTTTTTTCAATGTTGCATTATTGCGAGCTGCTGCATTATTGCGAGTTACTGCATTATTGCGCGATACTGCATTCTTGCGAGATACTGCATTATTTGAGATACTGCATTGGTGCGAGATACTGCGTTATTGCGAGATACTGCATTATTGCGGCCGAAGGTCGCTTACTAATCTGTGTGTAGCTGAGTGAATTTGAGTTTTGAGCGCATACCTTGCTAATTAGGCAATTGTTAAAACAATGGCAGTCACATGCCATGACTTTATTTGATTGGTGGAAAGGAAGAATGAATAGGTTATCATTGGCCGGCCTAACAATTAGTAGGGTTTTCATTGGCTGACTCAAAGAAAAGAATAACCAACAATAGGGCGGCACAGCGACTGCGACTGATGCAGGAAATATTCCAGTGACCTTGCAGTGACGTTGGAAAGGGGCTGGAGTGCGAGATTTCATTTCAAGTTACGAACAAATACTTGGAAATTGCCGATGTGGAAGGTGGAAGCTTCTATGGGACCTGGTAAACAACAAGAAAGATCCAAAAGTTCCAGAGATGCAAAACTGTGCTCGACATCAGTGGATCACACAAGAAGCCAAAACAAACTCACTTTCAAGCTTCAGTTCCTCGGGATCAAAGCTAAATTCCACATTGGTTCAATATAAGAAGGAAACTCTCCACCAAAACAGTTTGTTATGTCACACTAACTGTAACATTCTTTCCGTAGAACGTAACAAGCTCGAGAAGTCCACCTTCGAATTTCCAAGCGTTGCAAAGTCACAAACACTCGGTAAACTTGCTTTGAGATGCGTCCTAAAATTAACTTCCTCTTATAGATTCCTTCCTTTCAACGCAAGTCAATGAAAACAAATTTGAATAACAGTTTAATTCATTTCCATGGTTGCACGGTCAAAGTACTCAAGGCAAATTGTTTGTCTCTTTCAAATGTTCGTTCCATCATTGCAAATCCTCCGCAGAGGCAATCCAGTTGAAGGAGCCCCTTGTAGCGAAACAGCACTAGACTTGTCCCAAGTTTATTTCGTCATCGGTAATAAGTCTACCTGAAAGACTATGAGCAAGTCTACACTTCTGGGGACAATCTTTCCTGATTCGAAATCATTTTATATCCAACAATACTATGATTCTGCTACCCGGCCGCATGTTGTAATTTACAAGTTACTAGTTGTTAGATACTGCATTAGTGCGAGATACTGCGTTATTGCGAGATACTGCATTATTGCGAGATACTGCATTATTGCGAGATGCTGCATTTGACTTAATGGAAAGTTGATTTCATTGTCAACCCGAGATGTCTCAACATTAAAGGGCCCAGGTCAACATCGCTGCTTTGCGCGCATAGCTCATCCTCGATACCCTGTGTTCTTGAGTTTCAGATGTTCAGAAAATATGGCTGCTCGCAGTGGAAGGACAAGGGCCACAGTGATCCAGTAAGCGTTTTTGATAACAAGGAGAGTCAAACGAGCAAATTGCAACTGTTTGTCAACTCTTGTAAACCGTTAGAGTATCGTGGACTTTCTCATTTTTCTAATTGACCTGTCTAGTTTCTTTCAAACGGTGATATCAACGGTTTCCATTCCTCACAACATGAAATGTTACATTTTATCATTAGATTAAATCAGCAGAGCTTGAAGAAAAAAATTGCAAAAAATAGCAGTCGGTACTCCCTGGTATCGAACTCAGGTTTTGTGTGTGAGAAGAGTAATATTCTACCGCTATGCCAACCAGGCTCTTCCGCAGTAAAAGACTGCCGATTGCAGCCTTTCATATTAACAACAGCCGAAGGCCGCAAAGCATCGATGTTGACAAGGGCTCTTTAAGTCCGATGTACACAATCGTTGGACGCACGAGTTTCTTCAGCTTATTTCATTGTATTCACTTCACTTGCATTGTTTTACAAGGACAATTTTTTGGGTAACTACGTAGTTGCAATGTACCCAATCTTCCCAATGCAGGCAATTAATGCTTTTCAATAATTCTTCCTCAAATTGGCTATAATAATGTTCCTTACTAGATATGCAATATTTTTAACAATATGGTGGGACCTCCGATGACTTGGTGTCTATTTCCGCCATTATTATTATTATATGATTCCTATCCTTGTTCAAAACACAAGGGCACTGAAGGCTGGCTTTGTGGCCAACCAGCTTGCTGGATACATATTGCTGTCTTTTTTTCTTCTTTTTTCATTGTTCGCTTATTTTGTTAGACAACTTCTTTAGCTTTCTCCCCATTTCTTTTATTTCTTTCTTGTTTCCTTCCAGTGTTTGCAATATTCTAAAGGTTTTTTCCCTTTCCATTTTATCTTTGAAGATGTTGTCCATTCCTGGACAATGTAATATATAGTGTCTTGTCTACTGTTCTTTCTCCATTCAAAATTTACATCTCCATACCCTATCCCAGTACGGCTTTCTTGGGGCGGGATCTAAAACCCCTGTTCTTCCTCTCAATATTGCACTGGCAACTTTTCTACTTAATTCCGCATATTTTTTTGGCTCTCCTGGTGTTACCTCGTCAATTGCGATATCACCATATCTTTCGCTTGCCTTAATTATCTTTCCAAACTGTATTTTTATCTATTTTTCATTTTGCCTTTTATAATTTCTTTCCATTTCTGTTTGCTTGTGTTCTTTACCTCTTGGATATCAATTTTCATTTCATCAGCAATTTGAATTATCTGTAAGAACCACGGTAGTTCCCGTCATATTTGTGCCATGATAGACACAGTAGATATACCTTTGAGTTCTTCCTTTAATTGATTTTGAAAAAAAACCAACATTCCCCATTTGATTCAATTCCCGCGTGCATAAACAGTATCGCCAGTATCAGTAATATGGATGATGATACTCTTTGTCATCAACTCTTGCTTGGAGATCCATCTCCAGGCACTATTGAAAACAGAGTAATACTGGAAGCGACGATCTCATTCAAAAAAATTCTGGCAGATTTGATTGATACAACAATATAAAACCAGCAGCGGCAGTTCCATATTCCTAGTTCCCATCATCGTGTTTGTACCCTTTTCTGTTTCTCTTGTTTTGTTCCGCTTTGCTGTGGTGGATTACTGGGATAAACTATGCACTGAAATAGTTTTCACTCGTCTTACAGCTACGAGTTGAATAGCTCTAATTTCAAATTTCTTTGACCAGTAATCTGCCTTGGCTCAGTTGTTTTGTTGTTGTTTGTGCGTTATGTGTCTTGGTTTTGCGGTTTTGTTCTGTGTTTTTTGCATAGAAAATTAATTTGATTTATAAGTGCCATCCATAGTGAAGACCCGGTGACTTCATGTCTTTTTTCACTATGGACGGCGCAATGTAATATAACATTATATATTGTAGTTTTTTAATCTTGATAGAAAAAAATAAATAAACAAACCAAGCCAAAGAAAGCCTGTTGTGTGGGGGCATTTGATAACCCTATCTTGATTTGGGCTTTGAGCAACCCCGCTGGATCTAATTCAATTAAAATGATTACGAGAATTTCTTGAAGTTTTTTATCAATCAGTTCACCTGGCAGAGAACAAAAGAGATCTCTTTCCACCAACGAGGTGGGTTCCTCGATTTTGGGAACCACACGTGACTTGGGCAGTCATTGTATCGCTAATGCGCAGACTCTAATGGAGGAGGAGCCTCACTTCTCTTCACGGAATAAGTAGAGTCTGCACGCGGGCTACGTTTTTGATGGATAAAAGGTGCATTATTTGTTGGATGTCAAAAAATGCTATCTCGACAGGGAGAGGCTGCGGAATGCAGAATCAGGCTACAAAGATGCTGGTCAGTAAGGTTCTCTAAGTTGAGTATTTAACGAAACCAACAAGTAGAGTTGAAAAATAGGTTTAGAACTTCAAACTGGATATGCATTTAAGAGCAGCAAATTTATTTCAGGAGGAACTTCAGCCTGATGAGATGACTTCCGATGCACTATCTGCAAGGGGTCGTGGAGGTAGAAGAGGCGGATTTCGAGGCCAATCTAGAGGTGGGGCGCGTGCCCGTGGGAGCTCGAGAAGCAATAACAGAGGTGCAAGGGGTGGCCAAGCAAGAGAAGGAGAGAAGAAAAGAGATATTAAAGAGCATGGACCAGATAGAGGACGCGGAAACCGGGGATATGGTGGAAGGGGACGTGGAGGAAGAGGCGGAAAACACAATCAGAAATCATTGGCAATGAAAAAATCAAGTAGAGGTATGACTGGGATATAACACGGTACGATAATTATTAGAACGATAAGAAATTTAAAATTGACATACAGTTGGATATAGAATCATATTTAAGTAATTTTGATCCCTTAATGCTTTCACACATCGACATGATATCGTGTTTTTGCCTTATTGAACTTTCTTTGTTATCACATTGCATGTAGAATACTGGCACAAACACTTCGCTCTTTTAGTAACGTTCATCCTACATTTCATTTCATTTCATTTCATTTTAACTTATTTATCCACGGTTACCCCGTCAATCAAAGATTGCTTTTCAGGGGGCCGTGCTTAAAACCTAAAGAGAAGTTTTTTATCGTTTAAAAGCCCTATCCTAATTATAATAATGCATAAAACAAATAAGTAAATAAATGAATAATAAAAAGAAACAGCAAAATAAATCATCTTTTTACAGCGTCTTTAAATGCTTTGAAAGAGGATGCCTGCTTGACTTCCAAATCTAAGTGGTTCCAGACTCTAGCACCACGATATGAGAAAGCTCGTTGACCATTGCACGTTTTCATTAGAGGGACTTGGAGATCAGCTGCCGAGTTTCTCAAATTTTTCCTACAGCATGCCGAGCTTTTGGTAAAAGTTTCTGACAGATAGTCTGGAGCAAGGTCATTTATTGATTTATAAACCATGCAAGCCGTCTCGACTTTTATCATATCCGCTACCGTAGGCCAATTTAGAGTTTTTATCAAGGCACTAGCAGAAGAATCATAACTACTGTTGGTCACAATTCTAGCAGCACGGTTTTGAAGTTTTTGCAGCACCTGCAACCTAGTCCCCCCACATGCTCCCCAGACTGAACAGCAGTAGCGGAGGTGCGGTTCAACGATACCACGATACATTTTACAAGGAGTGTCCTGTGGCAGTAACTTCTTGGCATATTTAAGGAATCTAATTGCACGAGAGACCTTAGATCGTACAAAATGGATATGTTCATCCCAAGCCAGATGTCTATCAATCCGCACCCCTAAATATTTGACGTTACCTACCATTTCGACATCGGAGCCCCCAATAGTAAAAGAGGGAGGTTCCACTAGCTTTGTCGAAATCTCCTTAAGGTTGGGGCGAGATCCAATTACTATCGCCTGTGTCTTGAGGACATTCAGTGACAGTTAATTGCCTTGGAGCCATTTCCGTAAAGAATCAAGCTCTTTGTTCAGCGTCATATTCAGATCGTTGACACTTTTTGCAGTAAAGGAGATGCTGGTATCATCAGCATACATGGTCACCTGGCAGCTCTCCAGACAAAACGGAAGATCATTGATATAGACTATAAAAAGAAGGGGTCCAAGACAAGCTCCCTGAGGTACACCACAGTGTATTTCTTCTATTCGTGAAGAAACACTATTGACCTTGCATAAATGCCGTCTGTCTCGGAGATATGACGTAAACCAGGCAAGCTCGTTACCAGAAACTCCATATTTCTGCATCTTTTTCAGCAGGATATCATGATCAACAGTATCAAACGCTTTTTTTAGGTCTATAAACACCAATGCAGTGTATTTCCCCGTATCCATATTTTATTTCTATTTATTTCTATTTTATCTTTTTTACCCATGGTAGCCCCTCAGTCGAGGACTGCTTTACAGGGGGCCATGCTAAAATATATAAAAAAAAGAAGAAAAAAAATATATATTTTATCAAAGTAACGTGAAAAACCGAATCAATAATCTAATTACAATCGCTAAAATAAATTTTATATAAATACATTAAAAATAAACGAAAAAGAAGGTCTCTGATAATCATTTTATGGCTTTCATAAACTTCTTTAAAGTGGACGCATTTTTAGTCGTTTTAGAAAAACCATTCCAAAGTTTCGCACCCTGGTAAGAGAAGCATCTCTGTCCTGTGGTCGTTCGGAGAAAAGGGACTCTTAGGTCACAATCCGAATTTCTAAGAGACCGTGTTGTAGAGACGTTGACTTTGGTAGACATGTCACTCATGTAGGACGGTGCATCACCATTCAGGGATTTGTAAACAATCCTAGCAGATTCAAGATCAATTATTTCCCTTACTGTGGACCATCCAAGTGCACGAATGACTGGGAGTGGCGAAGCATCGAATGGGCTGTTAGTGATTAATTTTGCCGCTCGATTTTGCAGTTTTTGAAGTTTTCCTATAATTGATACGCCAGCATTGCCCCAAACGGGGCAGCATTATCTGAAATAGGGCTCTACCAGGCTTCTATACATGGTTTCAATGGTAGCGGGCGGAAGATATTGTTTTGCATAACGAAGAATGCCAATACCCCTGGAGATCTTTTTCGTGACAATACTCAAATGATTGGTCCATTTGAGTTCTTGATCCACTTGAACTCCGAGCTATTTTACATCACTTACAAGTTTAACATCTTCAGAACCAATTTTAAACTGCGGCTTAGGAGCGTCAGGCGTATCTATCTTGCGTAGCTTTTTGTTGCTTCCAATTACCATTGCTTCTGTCTTAGCAACGTTTAAAGACAATTTGTTGCCTTCAAGCCAACCCTTCAAAGCTGTTAAGTCAGCATTAATGGCATGATTCATTGCATCAGCAGAATCAGAAGAATAATATAAACAAGTGTCATCGGCGTACATTGACACGTTTGATTTTTCAAGACAATTTGGAAGATCGTTGATGTACACCAAGAAGAGAAGTGGCCCTAGGCATGACCCTTGTGGTACCCCACAGTTTACGACCTCTGTTTTAGAAACCTTACCATTGACCTTGCAGTATTGACGCCTATTTTCGAGATAAGACTTAAACCAGTTAAGTTCCTTCCCCTCTAGACCGTAAAAATTTAGTTTTGCCAACAAATTTCGTGATCTACGGTATCAAAAGCTTTCTTGAGATCGATAAAAATGGCAGCCGTATATTCACCCCTATCAATGTTCATGTACCAATCATTCGTGCATCTAAGAAGACATGTTAAGACCGAGTGAAGGCTCCGAAAACCAGACTGCTTACAGAATATCAGTTTATTTCTATCGAAATAGGAGTATACCTGGCCAAAAACGAGCTTTTCAAACAAACGGGAAATGACCGAAAGAACTGATATGGGTCTATAATTCGATCTGTCATCCTTGGGACCTTTTTTATGGATAGGGGCTACTCTGGCGATTTTCCAGCTGTCTGGAAAGCGACCGGTGGAAAGAGACAAGTTGAAGAGCTGCACAAGCGAAGGAGCGAGTATTTCGATGCCAACCTTGAGAAAGAAGACAGAGATAAAATCTGTACCATAGCCATTGGATGTCTTAAATTCTTTGCATGCTTTAATCACATTTTCGGGGTTCACAGGTACAAATGCAAATTTTTCAACGTCTTTCTTACGCTCACCATATTTGCCTGTTAAAAGAGGGTTCTCTTTGTTAGGAATTTTATCACTTAAGTCCTTTCCCACATTACAGAAAAATTCATTCATAGAGTCAGCTATTTCGGTTGGATCAGAAATGACCTGATCACCATCCCTGATCGTCAAGATTTCCGTTGTCTTAGACCTCTTATTTACCAACTGGTTGATGGTTTTCCAGGTTTCTTTGGTGTTGCCTTTGTTTGACTCAATTTTTGAGGAGAAATGTTCCCTTTTCAACTTCCGGTTCAAATTATTTGCTTTGCAGCGCATTTGTTTGTAGGCATTCATGAGAAGCTGTGACTTCGCCTTTACAGCTCTAGTTCTCAGCTTGTCCCTTGCCCTAAGAAGCTGTTTCAGTTCCGGAGTAATCCAAGGACTGAAGCGCTCAGTAACTCTACGCTCTCTAAGAGGGGCATGCTTCTCAATTATATCTGACAGGGTGCGAGACCAACAGCATTGTCCAAATCATCAGAGTTATAAACAATTGCAGACCAATCAACGAATGCTAAGTCACTAAGGAAAAGGTCCTCCTCAAAGTTTTTCATCTGCCTAGACGTTATTACCTTATGCTTTGCGCTCAAAGAGCCTCGAAATTTTCTACAAACGTATACCAAGTAGTGATCGCTAATACAGGTCTTAAGGACTCCAGATTCAACAACATTAAAGTGGTTGCTGACTGCAATGTGATCAATTATAGAAGAGGTATCGATTGTCTCTCTAGTGGGCTCTGAGATTAACTGCTTCAGACCAAAGGAGTTGTAGAGATCTAAAAGGCGCTTAGTGTTGTTAGTTAAACTTTGATTTGAGTCAGTTTGAGGGCTTTTAATAGAACTTACATCGCAGTTCGTGTCGCCAAGCAGAATAATCTCCTTTCCCTCCGATTCCAAACATTTTAGAACTCCTTCGAGTTTGTCGAAAGTTTCTGTTCGATCGGAAGGAGGCCGATACCAGGAGACAACGAAAAACGCTTTTGCTCTGACAGGTTTAACTTCAATACATCTTAGCTCTAAAGAGGAGACAGGAAGGTCCTCGCGGATAACGACCTCCAAAGAGTCTCTAATATAGAAAGCTACCCCGCCACCATTCCTGTTTCGATCGTATCTGTCGAATTGGTAGCCCTCTACTTTCAGTAGTTCACTGGGGAAATCAGCGTTGATTTTTGTTTCATTTAAAGCCAAAATATGAATATTTTGTTCTTGAAGGAGAATTTTTATTTCGTCAATGTGAGCAGGAAGGCTGTTTATGTTCAAAGAAGCTATAACCATTCCCTTCCGGAAACCCAATTTTGTTCTGAGAGGAATTGAGGGCCTCGAAGGAACATCTACCGAATCTACAGCTTCAGTTACAGTAGAAACATCTTCACCAAGATTTGAAACAAAGGGATCGGGGAGACTAGTTTCGAGGATTGAAGGGACAAGCGAAGGATTTCCTGTCTCATTGGGCATATCAGACTCAACCGTTGTATCTACAAAATCGTGCAGTCAGCGGTCAGATTTGCAAACCTCAAGAAAGTTCTTGGCAAGGATGTTATCGCCTTCTCTGTTCAAGTGTAATTTGCTGCGATTTAAATGTTGTAGGGGCTCGATATTTGGATGGTCAACAAATCTGAATTTTTCGTCACGACACATATCTGCAAGAATCAGATTCACCTTTTTTCTCTTGGTCTCCAAGTAGTCACCCCTGGCTATTAAACCGGAGACGATTACCTTGACACCTTTCTCTTCGATGGATTTAGCTAGTTGCACGATGCTTTCAGCAATCTTCACTTCACTCAGCTCTTTATTGCTGAGATCATTTGTACCGGCATGTAATATGATCTTATCAGGCATTCTTTCAACTGATGGTTGGCAGTAGGATATCATATCCTTCACAGTGGCACCATTAAAAACCTTAACTGAAATGTTTTCATTATTTTCGCTTCTCCGCTTAAGGTCCCAACTCTTCACATTTTTCACCATGGAATCACCGCAGATGACTGTGGTGCGGGAGCCATTTCTATTCAGCTTTTGAGGATGCCCCTCTGCAGCGTTTTTTCAGCCTTCGGGGATTTGGTCAGATATAGACGAACCATTTCTTTTCAGTTTTTGTGAATCATGCTCTGAAGCGTTTTTTGAGCCTTCAGGGATTTGGTCAGATGTAGACGAACCATTTCTTTTCAGTTTTTGTGAATCTTGCTCTGAAGCGTTTTTTGAGCCTTCAGGGATTTGCTCAGATCTAGACGATCCATTTCTTTTCAACTTTTGCGAATCTTGCTCTGAAGTGTTGTTTGGGCCTTCGGGGATTTGCTCCGATGTGGACGATCCATCTTGACTCTTGTTTACGCATAGACTTTCAGACTTTCTTTTATTCCTTCTCTTTTTACTTTTCCTTTTTTTGTCGCTATTTGTATTGTTTCCTGTTGATTTCACAATTACATTTTCTTTAATATCTTCGTAAACAATGGCGCTATGCGATGTTAATTCATGAGACTTGGTTTCTAGGCGACCGTTGCAAGGACGATGATGATGGCTGCATGACGACCTAGACGAAGAACTTTCCACCGCAGAGGGTGTGGTCGATTTACTTACAGCAGAGCAAGCCTCAAGTTCCTTAATTCTAGACTTCAGCTGGATGTTTTCTATACGCAAATTGTTGCTAAGATCTCTTTCTACCTGAAGCAAAGTGTTCCAGTCGTTGGTGCAAGACAGGAGACTTGTACAATCTTAACAGGGAGGAAGTGCGACCTTTTTAAAGTTGGGGAAATTTGTTGTGACTTCTTAATGGCATCACCATTGATAGATCTGACAACTTTTTCTGGGGGGGGGATGTACTTCATTACGACCCTGTTTACACCTGCATTCGGACTTTGATAAAAGGACTATGACAAAACGTTGAAGAGTTCCAAACCCATTTTTATGAACATTTCTAGCTCATATGAGTTTTTTATAGACGCAAGGTCAGTTCAAACTTCTTCAGCTTTGACTCGTTAGATGATATAATTGACGTTGTTGCTACACAGAACCTCATCTTTTGTTGACTTTATCGCTTCTCGAGCAGAATAAAAAGTGGTTTGCAGTTTTTTGGTTTTTGTTGTTTTGTTCATTTTTCGAACCATTAGTGAGAAGTTTCTAAAATACTACCCATCTACCCAAGGTTGCTACCATAAGAAAATTAAGAAGTGGCCTAAGATCACAAATAATTTTCCCTAAAAGTTCTGCATTCACAGCGATTAGTTGAATGCGTGTTGTCACTCATTATCCTCCTGGCAGAATGAGGGAGTCGTCCATTTGAGAAATATTAATATTCGTAACAAAATTTTCATTTTGATCATTGTTATTTTGTATTTTCTTGTGTGGTCCCGGTTTGAAAAACGGCTTTGCTTCAGAAACAACCTTTCTAGCTACGCCGTTGAGGTCTTTATCAAAATAAGTTCCAGGTCACCCTGTCTAGGAAATGACTAACGCATCTTCACCTCCAGACAACCTCAGTCTTAGGCTCTTGAATAGAGTAATTTTATCTTCCCTTTCATTCCCTTGGCCTTGAAACTCTTCGACCTTTCGATAAGTTAGCTCCCTGCTGAGTACTATAGTAACTGATTTGTGGGCAACCCCAGTCATTGTTTACATTTTTATCACTTGAAATATTTTTACAAATGTATCACTGTGTGTTAGAGAACTCTCGCTTCAGAGTATCGGGCGAATGAAAAAACGCGTGGTGTTTGGCGCACTGTAACGTCGTAATGTTTTAAAAGCTGATTTTTCCCTTTTATTTCATCCTCTGGACCATTGTGCCGTAGTAAACATTTGGTATTTGCATCAAACATCTTCTAAATAAGTACATGATTCTTACAATGAAATAACATAACTGGATGCGCAAAGAAGTACCCTTGTTTAAGAAATCACAAAAACTCTATTATTTGATAAATAATAAAATTTTATTTTTGATCTCTTTCTCAGTGATCCAAATATATTTAAGAGTGATAGAATGTTTGTTTTTTATTACTTGAGACGAATGAAATGATAGGTGAAAAAACCTCATTCAGACATACTTTTTAAGCAACAGTTTTTATCAATCCAAAATTTCCAAACAACGAGTTAATGCAAGATGTTGTGGCATTTGTAGCGAGGAAAGACACTTGGTGAGTGGGTCCTCGCTACAAATGCCACTTGCAAAATTCTTAGAAATATCAACGATGAACTAATGATAAAAAGAAGAAAGCAAGCGGAATGTGCGCACTAAAGCAAGGCAAATGACGAGTAAAATTGATTTAAGTATCCCAAAAATTCGCACAAATCGCCCACCAACCCACCCACCAACCACAATCACGAGCTCACCGGCAGAGAGAACACAACAGAATGCGACGGCGGGAGCAGTCCGAGGAGCAGAGGTCACCCATACTCACTCCGGGAGCACTACAGTCAAAAAGCGGGTTAGGTGGCTGTCTTCCAAAAAGAAGCGTCCAGAAGTTTTAATGAAAGAAATAGTTGCTTCTACGATGATGCTATTTGCAAAAGTGCCCTCACTTTGATCCCCTATAATAACAAGTAACAAAGATATTTTCAGTCCATGCTAGCAACATTGTATCCGACTTGCGAGACTGTATCTTATTAGAACAACTTCAGAGCACAAGCACCTTGGAATGATCATGGATCATAAACTCGATTTTCAAAGTCACGTTAGAGAGGTAATTCTGAAGGCACGTAGAGGTATTGGGTTGATAAAATATCTTTCCAAATATGTTTCTAGGGAGGCCCTAGATCAAGTTTATAAGCTTTATATAAGGCCACACTTAGATTACGGTGATATAATCTACCATAGATTTGACCCTGAAATGCATCTTAAAATCACAAAAAGTTGGAGTAGGTACAATATTCAGTGGCTCTAGCTGTGACTGGAACATGGAGAGATACAAGTAGACAGAAGCTTTACGAGGAACTGGGTTGGGAGACTTTCTATCAAAGACGATGGTACCGTAGATTGACTCATTTCTTTTGTTTAAGAAGGTCCAAATCGCCTGAATATCTCTTCAATGAAATACCACAAGAGCGTCAATTAGCGTACAATTTGAGAAATCCACGTGCATATGAGCAACCAGTGGCAAGGACAGTTCGTTTTTCCAATACCTATTTTCGAGACACGCATGGAATTCACTTGACAGCAAGATCCAGAATACTACTACAATCACACAATTTAAAAAGAAATTGGTCTCAATCTTTCGACCAGTTAAAAATTCTACATATCGCGTATCTGACATCCCAGGTATAAGATCATTAACTGGGCTCCGTGTTCAGTTTTGTGCATTAAATGAGCATCGTTTTAGACATGCCTTTGACTGTCTTTCTCTAGTCTGTAATTGTAGTGTAACCACTGAGGATAACGAACATTTCCTCCTGCACTGCCCACAGTATTACACCTTTCGTTTGGATCTCTTTGGCCAGCTCTTTGACATCTCAGGATTTGATCTCACTCGCCTTGATGATAGATCCCAGTGTAATATTCTTCTATATGGAAGCCCCCGTTGCAGTGTGATAGAAAATAGCATTTTTCTCCAGTATACAATATCCTACATCAAAGATACGGGCCGGTTTGATTAAATAGATTATCCTAAACAGCAGCAGCTTTTACTTTTCTTTTCACTTTTCTTTCTTAGATGTTTGTCTTAAGATAGATGCTGGACAAGTCTGCAGGAATTATTTCTGACCATTAATCTTTCAATTACTATATCCTTAATTCCGTAGAAACTCCTTGCACCTTGAGATACACTTGTTGACTCTTTTGTTTGGTATACTTCTTTATTTATTATTCTTACCTTTTTTTCTCAGAAATGTAACTAGTTGAAAATTATAAGTACCATTCATAGCCAGAACTCGGTGACCTTGTGTCTTCTTTGGTTTTGGATGGTACATTAGTTGTATTATAAAAAAAATTGTGTCAGGTTTTATGATGGATAAGAAAAAGACTTTATCGAGGACATATTGACGTTGTGCCGTAAACTAGGGGCAGTGCATGTGGTATCTTCCTCTTCTGTACCACTAACGCAAATTGAAGTTAACTGAAGTTAACTGGAAGCCTTGTTCGTAGCTTTCTGCACAAAATATCATAGCTTTTATAAACTGGGACTTTCTCGGGTCTGATGATTCAAAGCAATCTGCTCTTGAAGCTGCAAGAGACGCAGAACCTTGTACAGTTTTGTAGAACTCGAAAAGTGCATTATTCTTCTCATGTTTTGTTCATTACAACTCTGGTTTCAAACAACATGATAATCTTTTAATCGATTTAAGATTTTTTATTGTTCTAGAAGTCAACAAGCGTAGCTCTTTCGTCTCTCCGTGATATTCATGTTGAACCAAGAAACTTATTTTACGAAACAAATAGTTTTATCTGGCAGTCATCAATGCTTTCTGGCAGTATGCTACCGTATCAGGCAGCCCAAAAAGATGCTCAATTTTGCCAACTTTACTCCCAGTCACAAGATAAGCTAAAACTGGGAAATTATAAATGTGTCTTTATCCACTTGACAGAGAAGGATCTCATAGATCGATTGGCCAAGTAATAACAGTTAATTAATTTTTCAAACAGGAATCCTTTTTGAGACACCCGATTCTTGGCAAAAAGCTTATGAAATGAAGCTGTGAACGCCTAAAGAGAGGCTCACATCGTCTTGCAAAACCTTGGGATTCATAGTATGTGTCTCAAGTTATATGTCACCTGCGAATACCTGCGAATGAGAAGAAAAGAGGTAGTTTGCAAAGGAAAAAGTTCGCTTTCTGCAAATCTCAGGTGACATCTAATTTTAGAACGACTCTAGTTTACATTTTGAGACACAGAGAAATACCTTGGAATTTTTCAAGTTTCGAAAGTTTATTATTTGCACGAAATTGGTCGTCACTGAATTTTCGAAAGCATCTAATTTTACTCGGTCTTTTTGACTACCTTGGTACTTTTCTGCGAACTGCATAATTTAAAAAATGTTTGCGTCTATATTGATACTGTGTAATGGTAAATGCATTGCACTGTAAACTGAAACTTCTATGACAATACGAGTTGACCCCTCGATATTGAGCTCTGTGATCCCATTACAGGTGCATCTCTCCTCAAATTAAATTAGTATCTGATAAAGCGTTCTTTCGTCTTTCTTCTGCCCTTACAATGCGCTAAGTGGTGTCAAATTGCTAAGTTTTGTACAGCTCTTGCAAATTATTAACATTGGCCATTTTAGATGCTCGGCGCTAGGAATCTTCGTGCGAGCGAAGTGAGCGCTTTGCTTCAAGAGGTTGATATAAAAAATGGCATGGCATATGACCTGTTTGCTTCTTGCTGTATTTACCTTGCCGAGTTTCTCCATTTAACATCAAGAACCGTGATCTTCCGTAAATATTTGGTACAAATCAGAAATCTTTATACGACAGTCAATGGAGTATACTCCAAGCCGTGCAATGCGCCTGTCCATTTGTCCCTGATTAATTGCGCGAGATTCTATGTAAGTAATTAACAAAATGACAAAATAGGATCAAACGCTATTATTCATTTAGAGTTGGCGTTTCAAAGTTATGCACGGCTAACATTGAAAAACGTCACCAAACTACAAAGTGAGCCAATAAGAACTATTGTAGTTTGCACGCCCACTGCTCTCTGGATAGCAAGATGATTTCATTGGTAGATGTATAATTTGATTGCAGACATGCTCAAATATTTTGAAGTTTACCTGACTGAAATCGGTCACTCCGTTCTGAATTTACAAGAGATATCGTGAAGAACCCCCTGCAAGAAACTTTTGGAATGGAGAACGACGTAGAGCACAATCAAACATTCCCAATATTTCTGCCTTACAGCGATTACTGATCTATATTTCGACATGTATGATCCCTTTTGGCAGGATGAAAGTGCCATCCTTGTTAGAAGCATAACCTAATTAGTTCTCCCGACGTTGTCCTCGCATGACTATAATTATTATTATTATTATCAATTTCTTTAAAGTAGGCATATGCAAAGGCAGCTCTAAAATACATGCTAATTCAAGCCTACTACAAAGTAGAATTTGTCAAAATTAGTAACATAAAAAGAAAACGCATTTATGGTACAAAATAATTAGGTATAAATAAATATGTACAGTATGTACGATAAGATGTTCTTTAACGTATTGAAATAATTGCTGTAAAGATAGAAATGTTTCGAAAATTTGATGTCAAGGAAACCCATCATAGTTTCAGAATTTACTGGCCAATTTCAGTCAGTCAAGTAGAAAAATCTATTCGGTTATGTTCACTACTATTATTTTGCAATTTTTGCAAATTTTTGACACCATTATGGACTTGGTATATAGGGAGCGGCGTTGTTGCAATTGGCAAACTATTTCATTGACTCATTTAGCAGCTAATCGAAAGCCCAGGCGTAGGTGTATTTGGGTGCGGGCGGGGATTTGCAATCGGGAAAGGTATCGATTTTCCAGATATTGGTGTCAGGAAAAGTTTCGATTTTCACGATGTTGGTATGAGAAACAGTAACCATTTTCAAAATTTCGATATAAAACATAAGGTCGGATATATTTTCTGAAAACTTTGTTTAACGTCAGGTATAAAGTCAGGTATAGTTCCTCGAGAATTGGTATAAGGAACGCATATGTTTTTGAAAGAGTTTGTCGCAAGATTTGTCAAGAAGAGTTTGAAAGCTTTTTAGGTGCTTTTCAAGGTGACAGTCTGTCTGGAAAAATTTTCACACTTGTCCTTGCTGCTGCTCTAAACCATCTAAGAGCAGTTTCTGGAAGACCAAACCACCCACTTCTATCAACTGGATTGTCCCTTGAATGGCAATATGCAGACGATTTTGATTTCTTAGTTGAAGATATTTAACAGCTCAGACTAGCTGAGGAATACACTAAGCAAATTTTACCGCAATGGAACCTTACTGCTAATGGAACAAAAACAGAATTTGCGAAAGTTAGTCATCATAGTAAAACTGAAAAAGATGATCAGGATCAGCCATTAATCAACAACGAACCATGGCGTTCAAGTAAATCATTGGGATCATTATTGTGCTCTGAAAAAGATATCACCATTAGTCACTGCATAAAGAGTGAAGCTGCGTTGAAAAATTCGAAAAAGTCTTGTTGACAAGAAAAAAGATCTCGCTTGCTAGGAAGCTGAGACTGTATGAAGCTCAAGTGGTATCAGTCATGCTTTACTACTCAAACAGCTGGTTTGCAACTAAAACCTTTCTCGAAAAATTAGATGTTAAACACAGGCGATACCACAGAAGATATCCAGGAGTGATCAGCAATAACACTTTGTATAAACGATGCACCGTCGCAAAGCAATCGGACAGAGTTAGCGAATATCGTTGGCGTATGCTTGGTCATATTTTGAGGAGTGATGAGAATACAGGAGCTCAATTAGCACTAACATTAGCTGTCGAGGCAGATAGTAAATGAGTAAGATTTTTCTATAGTCTTAAATACGAAGAAAAAATGTTAAAAAACCATAAAATTTAGGGAAAGAATGAAATCTTATTGCAAATGCATACTATAATAGAATCTAAGAGTTAAAAAGTAATTTAAAAACACCCCAAATTTGAAATGGCAGGGATGGCAGTAAAAGTTCAGTGCCACCTTATTTCCATAATGGTCCCCCCCCCCCAGATGTGTCTTTATAAGAAAGGTTTTCGCAAAAGAGCAGAAAATAAATGGATTATTGTTCAAAATATCATAGTAATGCAGCATTTTGAATATCGATCTATGGATGGATACGTCTTTAACTTTTAGAAATTTAATGATATATATTGATATATAGGGGCTGTTTTCTCGGTTTTGAAGATCATTAAAGAATTCTCCTATATCTTTTGCTTAAAACCGCTAACATTCTTGCAAGACTTTCGATGAGATTTTAGACTGTTCCAAATTTTGGGTCCTAGGAAGGAGAGATCATTTTGTCTCGTGTTACTCTTTCGAAGTGGTTGATTTAGTTTATTTTTAGATCTTCGAGTGATCCGGCCCTGGCCAGCTGGTGAGAACGTCTGTGACACGTAAGAAGGGGCTGAAATACCAAAACAATTGAACACGTCTGTAGCAATGCAATGTTTAATCAGCATTTAATTGGACGCATTGGAAGACCAAGAGTAATTTGTTCACGCTAATAAAAAACTATTTGAATAAACCCAAGAATAAATAGCATTGCAGAACTTAATGATGTCAGAAATATAGCCATATGTAGAGAGCGCTCGAAGAACCTGCTCTAACTACAGTTTACATTTTTGAGGTACCTGAAATATGATTATTTCCAATGTATGCTCTCGTATAAGGATGGTGGTGACAAGTATGTTTTTGAAGCCTCAATGACACGTCCCCTGCCAAACTCAGGTGAAATGCACCGCGAAATCCAAAATGCGATCAATGATGTACACGAAAGTATAAAAGCAAGATTGCAGTCACAAAACGCCAATCCTGTTCATAGACCCGTAGCATTATGATATTCAGACTTGTAGTATAAAAACATAAAAGTACCCTAAAATATACAGGCATATCTTACTGTATTCCATCCTTCCAGTTTTGTCTTCAGTAAAACATTGAGATGTGCTTTCTTTTGTATTGAGAGGCATACTTCCAAAGTTGCAGGCCTTCGTGTATATTTGATAGTGTTGAAGGGATATTTTGCTGATGACTTGAAGACATACCTTATTCCATTATTCCTTAGATTATGAATAATGTCTTTTTCACGTAAAATGTGAATATCGAATCGGTTGGGAGCCGGGGAAGCAGACAGATGGATAGACAGACAGAATGAGTGCATTTGAGTGGTTTTGCAAAAGCTCTGGCCAGGTTCGCAAGTAGGTGAGAATTATTTACAATTCATTCGCCAACCTTATGAATCAGGCTCTATTCATGGTCTGATAAGCTACTATAAAGCGTCGAAGAAGGTGGTACTGCATCATTTCTGCATTCAGACACAAATTTTTTTACAAAGTTTTTTCCAATCAAAAGTCAAAGCTCTTCTTCAATTTAATTTATGGAGAGTTGTGAGACTGAATCATTAGCCTCTGCTTTGACATATCCTTTGATTTGATAAATATGATTAAAGGGATATGTTACTTCTCTTGCATATCTGTCGTTTCTGTTGAATGTGGATTTACAGAGTTAACTAGGAAAGTGGTGCTATAGTCCTTCATACAGAGCATTAGCTGACATTGATATTACATTTATGGCTTGTGTGCTCGTGAAATCACAATTTTCCACTGCTTGAATGCGTGAAAAGCCAAAAAATTGTGCGTGAATGCGTGAATCGCTACTATTATATGGAGGCCTAGGTTTATTTGGATCTAGGTGTATTTTGGCCTGCTTACATGATCTCGCCTTGCCGCGATATCTCGCGTGGGTGGGATATCTCGCCTTGCCGTATCTCGCCTCATAGAAAAACATACAATTTCACTTTGCATTTACATGGGATTTTCATCCCGTCTTGCCGGGATGTTTTCATCCCGTCCCGGCAAGGCGGAATATCCCGTCTACAATCAGTTGCAAGATTGTTGAGCCATTCTAAAAAATGAGGTTTTTTGCCACTGTGCCCCATTTTCCCCCTTTGCAATGTTGAAATCACTCGGAAAAGTCGTAGATCGTTAGCTGCCAACAGAAAAGTCACATTTGTTTCCAATCAACATTGCAATTGGGGGAGGGGGGCCAAAAAACCTTATTTTTCCTCTATGGCTCAACAATTTTGTAACTGATTGTAGCCGAGATGATCCTCTCCGTGTAAACAGAAACAGGAGGGATATCCTGCCTTGCCAGGATGTCATTGATTTCAATGCGCATTCGATAATGATCTGTCTTTTGTTGGGCTTTTGTTATGGTAATCTGTGAAACCTAATAAGTGTAGATAATCATTATCCCGTCTCGCCTCTTTTTCTTCCGTAAATGCAAACTGAAAAACTTTCCGGCAAGGCGAGATATCCCTGCCAGGGGAGATAACCGGCACAGCGGGATCGCGTAAAATGGCCCTAAAAGTGCCCATTTAAAGATGAAACTATGAGAACTATTTGCACATACTCATTGATCTAGCAACAGCAACAAAAACGCTTCATATTTTAAAACATCTGCACGGTTGATGTTACCCTGAAGAAATTTTTGTTTAAAATGGCAGCCGTTTTGAAGCTTTATCTGAATGAAACATCGCTACACAAAGCAAACTAATGTGGTTTTTTAGGAAGACCTGAAATGGTTTGCTGGTGAAGCGTTCATTCTTATCTACTCCATGAAGTAGACAATCGAGTGATCCATCCGTCAATTCATTGATTAATCATTAAACTGTGCTGCAAAAGTGCATGTCG
>OZ026507.1:10161097-10276097 GCA_964019985.1 Aurelia sp. 4 Dawson et al 2005 | reverse complement strand
TTATTATTATTATTATTATTATTATTATTATTATTATTATTATTATTATTATTATTATTATTATTATTATTATTATTATTATTATTATTATTATTATTATTATTATTATTATTATTATTATTATTATTATTATTATTATTATTATTATTATTATTATATTTATTATCAGAATCTCTTATTATTATTAGACACTGAAGAAGATTTTAATCGAAACGTATGTCGGCAACAGTTGTGTTTTTATATTTTTATTTCTGTTTGTTCAAGAGGATGGTTTAGTTTATTATATATTTATTATCATTATTATTATTATTCTAAATCGAAACGTCTTGCAAAATTACAGTTGTGTTTTCTCATAATTGTTATTATTATTACTATCTTTTTTTGTCTTTTTCACAGGAGTGATCTTATTTCCTGGTGCCACGATAGCGGACCACACCCAGTGGTCTTTGGTATCTTGACATTACTTCTTTCCTTGATCTTTACTTTATATCCAATACTCTACGTATTATTCTCGCTGTTCCAAGCAAACATGGTCTCTGTAGCATCTCTACCGTAATATCCAATTCTAACTTTTCCAACCATTTATCAAAATTGTTTGTCACTGTCCCTAAGGCTCCAATAACTACTGGTATAACATCAACCTTTTCATTTTCCATATTCTTGCAATTTCATATTTCAGGTCATTGTAATTTGCGCATTTCCTTTCTGCTTTCTTTTCGATACGAGTATCGAATGGGCAAGATGGGTCTATCAATTTACAACTTTTATCTTTCTTTTCAATTACAGTAATATCAGGTCTATTATGCTCCAACTGCTTATCAGTCTGTAAAGGGAAGTCCCATAGAATCTTGCAATCCGCTGACTCAAGTACTCTTTCAGGCTGATGCATGTACCATTTCTCAGCCTTTAAAACCCTACTTTTCGCAAAGCTTGCAGTGAATTACTTTGGCCACATTGTCATGCCACAAATTCTTATATTTCTTCTGTACTAGGCACTTCCGAGGAGAGCAATCTTCTGCAATTGTTCAATCCGTCTGTGGCCAAGAATTTGACTAACGTACTTCTAAAGGTCCTTCTTGTTGAGTCCAAGTGCACCCACAACGATGGGAGCTGTCGATGTCTTCATTTCCCACATTTTTGTAACTTCAATTTCAAGATCTTTGTACTTGGACAGTTTCTCTACTTCTTTAATTGATACATTTCTTTCAGATGGTAAACTCATGTCAATAATAATGCATTTCTTTTCTTTCTTGTCTTTAATTATGCCAGGTCCGTTAGCTTTGATCTCTTTGTCTGTGCTCACAGGCATGTCCCATAATACAGTGGCAGTTTCGTTGTCTGTCACTTTTTCAGGTTTGTGCTCATACCACTTATCTGCAGCTGGAAAATGGTAGTGCTTGCATATTCTCCAATGTAGGTACCCTGCTGCCTTGTCATATCGCTGTATATATTCCTTGTTTGCGAGTACGAGTACTGAACAGCCTGCCACGATATGGTCAACAGTCTCCTCTAATTAATTGCACATCCTACAATTGGGGTCAGTGCCATCTTTCATGATCTTATTGTGGTATGATCTTGTTGCTAAGCTTGGATCCTGTGCAGCGATTATTACAAATCTTACAAATCTACCGATTTACAAATATCGCCATTTGGAGTACCGCTGTTTTTGACTCTCTAGAGATGTAATGCTTTTCATCATCTGCGTGTTCATTGATAGTCTTGCGTGCGGCGTGGTTTCTTCAATGCAGTATCAAACAGAGTTTGATTTGAGGATTTAGTAAATTTTGCACACTCGTGCTGAGTGGTTGCACATCGAAATCTCCCACCCACCTGCCTCTTTCACATTTTCGTGTTGGATCTTCTTTCTTTTGCAGATGCATCTGGAATGTTTTGTCCAACATGGACGAGGGGTCTAGTTTCGCGGAGAAAATGCAGGTTTTCCTTACAACCCCACCTTTAGGAGGTTTATTCATTTTTTCAGGAAATGGGCTACTTCCCTCAAAGCCAAAGCTGCCCTAATAATGAGAAAATGCAACCTTATCAATCTTTTTTTGATGCTTATGAAGAAAGATTTACGAAAAGGTTGAAAAGGCGTGGATTAGCCCACCGGGCTACCGGGTGATCGGCCTAGAGGCCGCCCGAAGGGGAGGCCAATCAAGAAACGGGCATAAAGTACCAAAGCTAATAAAATTTGTTTCAATGATGGTGAGATCAAAGTCCTAAAGCTTATAGCTTGCAAAGAAACGCAAAGGAAATATAAGATCTATTCTAGGCCTGAAGGCACAGAAGATCCACGATAAACAGGCTCTGCACAACAGACATATCATGCATTGCGTTATTGATGTGATTTGCTTTCTTGCTACGAAAGTCTTAGCCTACAGGGGTCCAGGTAACAATGAAGCGCTATGTATAACGGATGAGGATGTCAACCATGATAATTTTCTGGATATGATGAGGGTCATAGCAAATTACGACAAAACCCTGAATAGTCATCTGGAACGTATTGTCCAGAAATCCAAAGCAAAAATGCTCAAGGCAGATTCCTCAGGTAGATTTCTCGGATAATGAAGGATGAGATCTCGAAGGAAGTTAAGTTAGCTGGTGGTAAATTTGGAGTTATGATTGACTTGACGCAAGACATCAGTATCTACGATCAGGTAGCCGTTGTCATTCGCTAAACTCAAGGTGAGCCAAAAGAACGAATGCTGAGGATGGTGCTGCTAATTGCAGTGGCATATACAACGGATTTCAAACCAAGCTAAAAGAAGTCATCTCTAATCATTTCCATTCGCATTGCTATGCTGACGTCCTAACCTTGTCAGTCAGCTCTCCGACCACATAAAGCGCTTTTTGTTCTGAAAAAAATAGATTTAATACATTCGCCGCCGCCAAGCAAAAGTTTTCTATATTCGTTTATTTCAATTTGATTGAGTTCGCTCAGAATTGTGAAATCCTTTGGAAACGTAAATGATCTTTTCGTCTACAAAATTTATTCATCCTGATGTTGAGTCACTTTCAACTTTCAACTTCTTATGTGATTATTTTCTTTGCAGCACTGTGCAGCTTGCACCTTTGTTGCTTCCAAAAATTTGAAGTGTGAAGGAAAAGTCTCTCATAAGCAATTCGAAGAAACAATGGCAATCAATAGCTGCATCATTTGCAAAGACATCTCACATTTCCAGTTGTTGTTTACGATTCTTTTGTGGACAGAATTCATATCAACATTTGATCGATCTCTGAAAAAAGCACAGAGCTTTAAGCTGCAGAGAAAAGCATGCTTTAACATGTCTCTTACGCAGACAAGATTATTCTGAAAATCTCTTCAGAACATATATTTATCTCTGAGAGTAATCTTAGTCTATTCTAGTCTGATCTTCACTTTTAATAGTTTTAATCATAGAGATATTCCTATCTCTAAGGCGTTTCCTTGTGCCACAGGGGCGGATCCAGACTATAGCAACCGTTGCTCTAGCATAAGTCAGATTCTCAGAAACAACACTTCAGTATTCAATATTTCATTCAGAATATCATTGCAAATAAACAATTCTAATTCGTCTTAAATGTTTGTATCATCATTGAATTGTGTGCGGAAGAGCGTAACCCCTTTGTGTGCATTTCATTTTATATGCAGAGTACCAACGCCCTGAATCGGCACCCCAGCGTGTTCTCCGAGATTTAGGCTTGTTTACGAACTTTAAAAAAAGGAACAGTCTGGGACTAGAGTAATATCGCCCCTATCAGACCACCATCGATTCCGTGTTGTGCAACGGCCTTGAATAAAATGTTAAAATTAAAAGGGAGCTTTGGCCTAGCTAATCCAACAAGCGCGCGAAAGTTGTTTGCTGATGTCATCTCTTTGATATTTCTTCATTGCTGCTGTTTTGTTTTTCTCAGAAGACTTGCAATAAAGTTTTGAAGTTGACCTACCTGCAACGAAGGTGTAAGCACAATTCACATTTCCTTTTATGTTTCCACACACCATGTCTATTTTGTGTCGTTTCTCAATATCTCTTTCAGTTAACATAGAATAGTCTTCATGAATGTTTCCTCCAACCCTTATCGTTTCATATCCAAAGAAATTTCAAGAATCGCACACAAATTGCGAGACCTAAGGCTCCTTTTGGAAGAGCACTGCAACTGACATTATGCCGCCCAGGTGCGTCCACCGCGTGAAACCCTTTAGTTTTGGAGACTATTGACGCATCGTGTGGTTAGAGTTGACTGAGCTCAAGGCTTAAAGAGTTAAAAGCGGGAGTGAAATTAACAATATTTTGAAATCATTTTCAATCAACTTAGAATTGGTCATTTAACTTTCTAGCTTTCTGGGAAAGCAAAAAAATACTTTGTTGAGCTGTCAACGGCCTTGAAAAGATTTTGATGTGCTAAATTCATCGTTCTTCTACGGTGGTCTGATAAGGGCGATACGGCCTAATTTATGCGTTTCAGACCGGTCCGTATTTGTGTTGTTCCAGCATGACAACGAAGAAACAGAAGGAACAAAGCTCACTTTGAGGTTTGTAGCAAGAGTTGAGAAGCCTAGTCAAGGTGAGTTCCCTTCCAGAACTTCTTTGACCTCTCCGATTTTCATTTTTTTCATTTCATTTAATCTTATTTAAGCACAACATCCATTCAGTTAAGTGCGATACCAAAGAAAAATAAATTACAATTAATAGTTTACAATATAAGCTCAAACTATGTTTCCCCCGCTCCCTCCCCCCCCCCCCCCCCCCGTGTACTGTTCTTCCATGGATTCGTGCAAACCTATTTTCTATCAGCTCAAAAGGTGCGATTTCAGATCTTTTTTGAATCGTACAACGGATTCGGTGTCTCGGATGAGCTGTGGGATACTATTCCAGGCTTTTGGACCAGTGTACAGAAAACTTTTTTTCGTATGTTCTAATTTTAGTTTTTGCACATGGAGATCCTTCATGTTCTTTGTGTTATATTTTGATAAGGCATACCTCTCTATGAACTTATTTTGTAGGCCTTCAGGACAAAGCTGATTGACAATCTTGAAAGTCATGACCGCTCGGTCAAATGTCAATAGCTGATTTACATTAAGGATGTTCTTATTGTAAACATCTTTTATCTTGGAGGATTCTATCAGCTCGAGAGCTCTATCCTGATATCTTTGCAGATTGCTAAGCTTAGTATTGGAGAGGGCCCCCCAGACCACGTTTGCATACCTTAGATGGCTCTCAACAAGTGCTTGATACACATTAAGTAGCTGAAAATCTTAGTTTTCTGAAAAGTGGTCTGATAAGGGCGAAAGTTCTCTAGTAATTGAAAATAAAGCGCGAAAATGGTTTGCTGACGCCATATTCTTGCTCCCTGACAGTTCTTGCTTGTTTCCTTGGCATTGTTTACATGCTACGAAGAAGTTTTTAACGTACCTAATGGGTGGCGGTAAGAGTTTGTTCATTTCTCCATTTATTTTTCTCAGCCACGGTTTTGTTTTGATCCATTTTCATCGATAAAATACTGGGAGAAGTCAAATATCTTGTTTCAATAGTTTGTTCTGCCCCCTTTAATGAAATATTTGAAAAGTCCTTCAAGTTTTCGATTTCCATTTTTGTTCAGGGGGTTTCCATGCTAAAGCGAGTGGATTGGCTAAAAATCGCCCTGAACCGTCACATTGTGTGGAAATGGTCTCGTGTTGTGAATAATGACCTCTCCCCTTTCTGCTGGACGACTTTATGAATAAAAACAGGTGGTAAATAATAGTTTGATTGCAGGAACACATTTCTGACTTGGTGACCTTTCTTACAGTTGGAAGAGGAGCATCTTTGGAAGAACGTAATGGCGGTAGTATGTGTGAGAGGTGAAAACTGGAGAGGAACGAAACCTTTAATTTTCCATCCGATCACAATGCAATGAACATCCCCTATGTAATCAAAATTGAATACATAGGGGATGTGACCCTAGAAAATAGCTGTTTTGACAGTTAAGTACAATTTTCTTTCGGGATAGCTGATTGCGGTAAAATGAGGGTGCCGGTTCAGGGCGATATAATTCATTTAGGCCGATTTTTACCGTTGGTCCTTTGAGTTCTGGCTGTACTTCAAAAAGTGGGAAGATTAAGTTGATGCAGGGCGACAGTAAACACCATTAACTAAAGAATCTCCTGATGGCAAATTATTGTTTAAAGTCCCTATCATAACGCTCATAGTGAGTGATTTCTCTGCAAGGTGACGATTCAGGGCGATGGTACGCTACGTCATCACCTATGACTAACCCTTCGCCCCCGTGAAGAAAAATTTTGGTTCATGGTTCGCTTAGTGAAAACATTTTACTCACCAGCATGGTCTTGAGATCATTGCCATCTTCTTCACTATATTCCAGAGCATAGGTGGGTCTGAATGTTATTGAAACAGTTTCCCATAAATTTCATCAGCATGGGTCTGTAAGCCAATGAGTGATCAGGTCTGCTTGACAAATTTTGGGCGCGAGCATTGGTGGAATTTGCAGTAACGAATAAGGAGCCGAGTTGACTTATGCTCAAGTTCATTTGTCCAATGGAAATCCAAGTTGAGCTGTACAATTGTTGTTCAAGTATCCAATAGTAATCGGAGTTGATCATGGAGTTGACCTATGCAATTTTTGTAAGGGCAAGACAAAGAGACTTGGACTGCACGTCGAGGTCAAAGTATTAGTGTGGGCAGGCCGCAAAAGGAATGGATATCCACAGCACATGGTTTTGCACGCTTTACAAGAAAGATCTGGTGCTACTGAACGTGAAAATTGGGAAGATATAGGGAAAAGCGAAGACTTGGGACTACTTGGGACTTGCCTGAGACAACTTCCTGCAGCTGCTAAGATCGAATACCTACAACAGTGATGGACCTATCTGCACTCCTTGCACAGTTAATCTGTGGTAATAGGCCTAGGCAACTGATTTCAGATTTTGCAGCAACAATTTCCAATGGTCCAAAGCAAATGTGTTGCGCGAGTACGGTATCTCAAGTTCTGTGACCACGCGCCTATGGTATTCGAAATATGCGACAATTTTAATTTTGAGAAAAACTAAATATACTACATATTTCGTAGATTTGAAATATGAGAAGTAGAAGTAGGGAGTTTGGTTATACCCTTGGTCCTAATAATGCTTCTGTTCTGAGAGAGTTTACTCTAAGAGACTCAGCAATGAATCAATGAAATTTCAAGTCGTTCGTGTTTCATGGGAAAAAGCGCGTTTCCCATGATAAAATGGGCGTCAGAGTAGGCCCAAAAAAATTTTCTTGATCAAACCCCCTTGTATCCCGTCCTGACCATAAGTCAGATTTGGGGCTGGATCCGCTCCTGTGCCATCCATATGGGTGGGTTTTCGGTACCTCAAGTACCTAGATGAGAAGAAAATATTACTTAAATACCAATCCGGCTTTCGCGCACACCATTCAACAAATACTTACCTGTCCGACTTGAGTGATAGGATCCATCAAGGATTTGAAAATAGTATGTTCACAGGTATTATTCTGATTGACCTGCAAAAAGCATTCGACACAATTGACCATTAAATTTTCCTAGATAAAATGGTATGTCACGGCTTTGGTGACTCTACTATCTCATGGTTTAAATCTTACCTCCAGGACCGGCCATTTTCTGTTGACATTGGAAAAGAATACCCAAACCCTGGTTTTTTGTCATGTGGGGTTTCTCGGGGGTTAATTCTTGGTCCACTCATTTTCCTCATGTATGTGGATGACATGGCACGGGCAATTGACTGTGGCCTGCTTCTGTACGCAGATGATTCATGCTTAATCTTTTAGAGACAAAGATATTGAGAAAATAGATTCCACCTTGAATAGAAACTTTAACTCTTTATGTGATTGGTTTTTGGAAAACAAACTGTGCATACATTTTGGGGAAGACAAGACCAAATCCATTCTTTTTGGCCGAAAAAAGTGCAAAAACCTGAAAAAGCTTAACATCAAGAGAGATTAAACATCAAAGATTAAACAGCACTCAATGGTCACATATCTTGGATGTGTTCTGGACGACAATCTTCCTGGAGAATCAATGGCAATGAAAATGCTTGGAAAGATAAATGGCAAGCTGAAATTTCTGTATAGAAAACAAAGTTTCCTCAATAACTCCCTTCGTAGGTTGCCTCTAAATGCCCTTATCCAACCTCACTTTGATTATGCGTGCACCTCATGGTTCCCGATGTTAAATAAGAGGCTATCCAAAAAAATGCAATCTGCAAAAAACAAAAAATGCATTCGCTGCTTTTTGAATCTAAAAAACACAGCACATGTAGGGGCTACAGAATTCAAAGCTATAAACTTGCTTCCCACAAAGAACAGAGTTGATCAACATACATGTGTAAACATAATGAAATTTTTAAAGGAACGGCTCCAGCTTATGCCGACGAAATTTTCGAACCAGTTGACCAATGCCGAGTGACCAGAAGGTCAAAGTTTAAATTAAACCTTCCTTTTCGCAAAAGTAGCGCTGGCCAAAAGTGTCTGTCCTATATTGGGCCAAAAATATAGAATAGCCTATCTTCTGATTTAAAGTCTGCAAATGTGGAATTTAACATGGACTTGTCAACTTAATTATCATTGGACGCTACTAATTATCAACACATGGATTTGTCAAAATGAAATTGAAATGATTAAAATATGAAGCAACTAACAACATGATGTTTTTCATCGCTGTACTTGCCCCGAGAAGTCTGCAATTAATGTCAATTCGTTTAAGCACAAAATCAAGGACAATTTTTTCCAAAATATACAGAGAGAGGAAAAAGACATACATGTGTTCTACTAAAACCATGCATCCTCTCTCACATTCATGTTCAGCCTTACCATAATTATGCCATATCCAAAAGCGCATTCCAATATAATGTTTATATATATTTATACATACATGATTACTGATGAAGGCTTTGGCCGAAACGTTTACCAAGTTGTATTTTTTGAGTTTATACATACATACATACATACATACATACATACATACATACATACATACATACATACATACATACATACATACATACATACATACATACATACATACATACATACATACATACATACATACATACATACATACATACATACATACATACATACATACATACATACATACATACATACATACATACATACATACGTACATACATACATATATATATATATATATACCAATAATTCAAGAGCCCATTCACCCAAGCATATAAAATTCTAAAAGATATTTCAAAAATATACTATCACTTTTTAAACGCTTCGACTTTCATCTTCTTCAGTAACTCTATTATATATTTATATATATTTATATATTTATACTTCCTTTGCAATCACCTCTAAGGGGACCATTATGGAAATAAGGTCAACTCGATCTTTTAATGCTATCCCTGCCACTTTAATTAGGGATGTTTTAACTTGTATTTAAACTTGCTACATAAAACATATTGTAAATATTCTATTTATTTATTTATTCATTTATTTATTTGTTTATTATTTATTTGTTCATTCATTTATTTGCTCTTTCCTTTTCTTTTTACTGTTGTAATTTTCTTTTATTTGTGGCAAATTTATGCTTACTTACTTACTTACTTACTTACTTACTTACTTACATCGGGCCAAAGATTCTCCAAGCATGGAAAAACTCGATATCGTTGAACGGCGCTGCTTCCTTTTAAAAGAAGTGCATATTATTATCGTTCCAAATATTTCCCCAGCTCAAATAAAGCTCAAACTGGTCACAAACGACGGACCGAGATCTCAGCCATACCCTCGCTTTTGAATCCGAGACAAAAGTGAGCATTGTCGATACAGCTGATCAGACACATGAATGAACGACAACAGAAGGACATTGAAACTCTACCTATTCAACGAGTGATGCACAACAAACCCGGATCTGGATAACGACATGAATCTTTGCAGGCATTTGATTTTCAGGGAATGTTCCTATGAACAGCGATCGTTTTGGCCGAAATTCGGAAAAAGCATGGAAAAATAGATAGTTTTCAATCAAATTTACTATAAGAGCAAGGATTGAGTATGAATGCAAGTTTTTGTAATCAGAAGAAGGTAACTTTCTGAGAACCGGTGGGCAGCAGAGCCCTGTCCATTTGCAATTCTTGTGCCCACCCTAGGACTTCCTGAGTCACTCCATGGCTATTTTTATAAGGTTTTAGTGGAGACAAGCGATTTTGGCCATCTTTTCTGCATTGACAAAGACGAGTTATCATCAGATTTTGCGTCAGCGTGGTTTTCAAGGTGGCTAGGAATGAAAATCTAAGTTTCCTTTTTCGATGAAAGCCGAAAAGACTTTCTACCGTCTAGAAAACTAGACAGGAACTATCTATCTATCTCTCTTTCTGCCTGCCCAATCTGCCAACGTAGCTTCCTCGTGAGTCTGAAGACCGAAGTCATGGATCTTCACTGTCCCTTTCCTGTGCTTTCCGTGTCAATTGTCCACATCCCTTGATTATTGGTCTATTGAATAGAAGAAGAGGGAATATTGCATTTGCCATGCGAGAATCAGCACAGGGAGTCCAGGATATGTCACAAGGTCCAGGATAGGGAATTGCCACAGGTAGACACAGCCTTGTTCTCCTTGCGGTATCGTTTAGGTAGTGTAGTAGAGTAATCTTATAAGTAGTGTAACTGGTAGAGCGACTTTGTAAGTAGTGTAGTTAGTAATATATTGTGTAAATGATTATTGAGTATAAAACAAGAAAAAAGTCCAGGATAAGATACATTGGCATATAAAGGTGTTACTTTGTGCCACTTTCATTCAAACATTAAAGTGTCTTTAGGAAAGTTTTGTGTGATACACAATGCTCCCTTAATCTTAAAAGACAGCTCAAACAAACAGAGGGAACTACGAGACGAGCGCGGTGTCTTCTGGGACTACGAGAAGAGTGCATTGTACACTGCCCAGTACACTGAGACTCGCACTGTGATCCATTAGGCCCTTGTTATTAGATTAATGCCAAACAAAAAATTAAATTCCTAATCCTAATAAAATTTTAGACTTTTGAAATGCACCATAATCTAAGGGTTCATGTGCTGCAAAATTTTCGAGACCAATCGACCGAAGGCGAAGATATTGATTTTTGAAGTTGGGCCTTAACCGGGGGGGTCACTGGGGGGTATGCAATTCCGCATTTCCGCAATTTTTTTCCCCTATTTCCGCAAATCCTCATACAAAAATTGGTTGTTTCCGTTATCCGTAAGGGTCAATTAGCAAAGACTTTAAAAAACGTTCTCAATAAGTTTACGGGCATTACTATTGATAGATGATGGCGGACGGAGGTCGGACACAACATCATTTTGAAAATTCATGTGAATCGAAATAATAAGCGATTTTTGTTCGCTTTCGTCGTAAAGTTGACGAAAAGCAAAATAGGTTTGTTTTTCCACGCGGCAAGCTTTGTCAGATGGGTACACCTACCAAGGGCAAATCACTCCTTAGAAATGACAGACGCCATTTTCGGAAATTCTTTTGCTTCCTTTTAAATCCTCTGAACTCCTCGAAACCTCCTTTTTTCCCGAAACTATGTACGCTTTTATCAAGTCATACACCCGGCAGGCAATTTTTTTGGAGGTGATACAAAAAATTGCTACCTCTAGTAGTACTCATTAAGGTGCTAAATACCAACGGGGTTTATGACTTGCTAAAAGCGTGCATGATATCTCGAGAAGTAAATGGGTGTTTAGAGGCTTTTAGAGGATTTGACGGATATATAAGGAAAACGAAAGAATTTCCGAAACAGTGCATGCCATTTCTAGGGGGTTATTTGCCCTCCGTAGGTGGCCTCATCTGGGACAAAGCCTGCTTCATTTAAAAGCAAACTTATTCTGAGCTTTCATCGACTTTCGGAAATTAGCTAAAACAAAAATCGATTATTTATCCGGATTGTTCGACCAAATTGCGACTGTCTTCCTATCACAAAATTTGCTGCACTATGAATCTGTGGAATTCCGTTGTCGTAACAAAATTCCACAGATTCACCGTCTTCTGGTCGTTCTTCATCTTCGTCTGAAGAAGGGTCACATTCAATATGATCTTCAGTTGCAACCAGTGCCACATCGTCTTCGCCTCGCTCATTTCCATCAGTTTCGTTGCCACCGCTAATGTCAACTTGCTGGCTGCTCACCACACAGTTTCTTTGCTGGAGGAACTCTGGCAATGTCCCCATCCTCGACATGGTGGTTTCCTGTCTTACAGTGCGCTGGCGAACAGCTGACCCATAAGTTAAGGCCCAGTCTCGCAGAACTTTGCACTTCTGCTCATCTAATTTACCAACTGGCAGTGGAGAGATTAAAGGAATGTCCCGTAAAGCAAGGGAATTAGATGGGGCTTGGTACCAAGATTTTCTGCCAGTGTAGTAGAACGCCGACCAATGGACTATTCTCTTTGCAGCCTCTTTCATAGTATTGCCAAAAGCGCGGGCATATTCATGTTGGGACATTACTTGCCTCTTGGAGTGCACTGTTGAATGGAGATGTTCCACATCGAGGGTAAGGCAACTCAAAAGATTGGGTTGAACACTTCCGAAGGACGACAAGTTGTCACGTAATTGGCCAAGACCCCACCTAAGCATTTCAACAGTGTGCTTTGATTTAGCAGCAACGAAACCGTGTGAACCATTCAGCACCGATGGAAGCTCTGGGTGTTCCTGGCGAATCCAGTATTCATTCGAGTCAAGGGTTTCTTTGCATTCATTTACTAATTGCGTGGCTTCATCTAAAGACTTCAAGTCGTATTTTTCTCCTTTGCCATGCACCGAGAAAGCAAGCTAAAGTTTTCCTATTGCCGACAAAAATGCTGCGGTTTCCTTCATTGGGCTTATTAGTTTTATGCAGTTGGCTTGCGTGTCACACACGTATACGACGTTGCCGAATTCAACACACAGTGACTGGGGTTGATAGAAATTGCAACTTCTTGCCGCTCCATCCAAGCTCCCTTCATGACCATCTCCAGCAAAGGTTGACAATGTGTGATCAGCATGGATCTGCATCACCTTATGAGCTAATGGATCAGTGTAAAGCACCCCGTCGTCATATCTGGCAACACAGTAATTGCATTCTTTTCCCTTAGTGTCAACTATTACCGTCTTCGTCTTGCTTTCGAGACAAAAGCATGTGATGCAAGTGTCAGAAGCAATATACAGGAGGGACTTGTTGATGCACATGCTTGAAATTTTGTCGCACTCTTCGTCATAATGCAGTAATTCTTCTCGTTGGGAGCAGGCTATGCCAACACCATCTCTCTTCAAAAGAAGTGATACAATGCAGTGGCTATTCTTCTCTCCTGCATATATTAGACTGCTGTCAACAACAACACCTGCCTCGAAAGTATTATTGTCTTAGGAAAAATATCCGCATTCCGCAAAAAATGCAGCCAATATCCGCAATCCGCAGAAATAATGATTGATTTCCGCATTTCCGTCCCCAAAATAGCCCGATTTCCGCTATCCGCAAAACCCCAGTGACCCCCCCTTAACCAGATCTTTATTTAAATGACCGGAAGAGGCATGGCACTGTTTTGACAGCAAATAGCAATTCCTTGTATCGAGGCTCAACCTTCACCAATCTCTTTCATTTTAGTCTCATTCTGATCTTCTAAATTTGCGCTTTTGAGGCAATGGAAAGGATAAACATTTTGCCTTTTTATGACCATTTTTAGACCATTTCACAATAGTGCTGTTCCAAAAAATTTTTGTATTCAAATATCAACTGTAGAAGTAAAAAGTGTGTTTCGCTCCATACTCTTCAAAAATTTTCAGCAATTAGATACACCTTTCTTACAAGTTTCTACCAAAGGGCTGGTGCCAATTCGCTTAAGTCTTGTGCATGACTTTAACGTTTTTGCACATTTCGTGGTGAAAAATTAGATAAAGTCAAATGGAAAACTTTCCAATCGTTTGAAACCAATTCAGAGTTAAAGGTATGCCATTTATTTGGCCTGCTAAAGCCTCGAGTCAAACATTTTTAAGGCCAAAATCAATTTTGTAGCAATTCGTCCCTGAAAGAATTCAAAGTTTTTGTGAATTTTTTCAAGACTTTTTACAAATAAAGCCTTGCAAAGTGTGTCAAATGTTAGCCATTATGTTGTTTTAACATGTAGGTAAGGCCTGCTCATCTTTGGTTCTTTCTTTGGATGTCTGTTTAAGTTTAATGGTCATTATATGCAAAAAATCTTAGAGTTCAAATTCAAGACATATGAAATAAAAATAATCATAAAAGATCTTGGGTTCGAACTGTCACCAGCCCTTTGGTAGAAAATTGTTAGAAGTACGTTTCTAATTGTTGAAATTATTTTGAAGAGCATAGCAAAACATACTTTTTTTCTTTAGCTTTTAATTCTACAATTGTCTTTTGAAGACAAGAATTTTTTAGAAAAGTACCATTGTGAAGTAGTCTAAAAACGGTCCTAAAAAGGCAAAATATTTTAGCATGCTTTTCATTGCCTCAAAGCGCATACTTGGAGGATCGGAATGAGACTGAAATAAAAAAGATTGGTGAAGCTGAGCCTAGATATAAGGAATTGTAATTTGCTGTCAAAACATTCCCATGCCTCTGCCGGTCATGTGAACAAAGATCTGATTTAGGCCTTCTGATCTTCGCTTTCGGTTGACTGATCTTGAAAATTTTTGCAATACACGAACCCCTAGGTTATGGTGCATGTCTCAAGCGCAAAATCAAGCAGGAATCTAAAACTTCAAATTTTGGTTCAATCCGATGCTCTGGATCACATTGAATCGGTCGGCATGAAACACGAGGAAGAAATTAGCACTGTGCTGTGGAAAAGCTACTATGATCTTCAGATGTTTTTAAGAAAGCGTACTCCCCTTGCGGACTGCGGTCTGTGAATACAGATCAATTTTCAACCCAACAAAATATCATTAGAAACTAATGAATTTGATCAGTATTTACCTTGATTATGCCTCAAACCTCCCTGAAAATCTCATGCTGTTACATGGTGTAGTTACTTTTCTAGAATTTTTCGCAATCAAGCATTTCTTATGGAGTGGCTTGATTAGGGCGCTTCCGATTTGGAAGGCAGATTGCGTTCATTGATTGCCAAACAAATATTGTTAGAAACTAAGGCCCTGTTCATATGAGGAGAAACACTTCACCTGCCAGACCCAGGGGCTGAGAGGTGAGGTAAATTTCAGCCACTGTTTACATAAGATTTTTCACCTCACCTGTCAGCTCCGGGGCTGAGAGGCGCGGTGGAGTAAAGTATCTCTTCCGTGAAATTAGAATGAATTGACCAATAAGAATCAACGAATACTTTCAATTCACCTCACTATACCGGTGATGCTTCGTTTATATGGAAAAAATTCACCTCAGCGAGGTGAGATCCCACCTCTGGTGAGGTGGAACTTCACTATACAGTTCAACACGCAAACGCGAATGAAAATACAGAGGATTCTGTTGGAAGGTGGAATCTCACCTTTGAACCCCGGGTCTGGCAGGTGAGGTATTTTTCCTCATATAAACAGGGCCTAACAGATCTGACCTGTATCTACCTTGGTGCTGCCTCAAAATCCCTTGAAAATCTCATCCTGTTACATGGTGTAGTCATTTTTCTATTATTTTTCGCGATGAAAATTTTATTACCTGTGGAGCAGCTTTAATTAGGGCGCTTCCCCTGCGGATGGCAAATGGAGTTCAATGAGTAAGGCTCTATTTACTACCCAAAAGAAATTTTAGAAACTAAAAATCTTCATCAGTATCTGCCTTGGTAATGCCTCCAAATTCCCTGAAAATTTCATACTGTTACATGGTGTAGTTATTTTCCTCTGATTTTTACAATACAAACATTTCTCACAGATTGACTTTAATTACGGTGCTTCCCATACGCATGGCAGATTGCGTTCAGCAAGTACATCTCATTTTTCTACCGGATAAAATATAATTAGAAACTAAGGAATTCAACCATTATCTACCTTAGTTACCTCCCTAAAAATCTCATGCTGTTACATGGTGTAGTTATTTTTCTAGAATTTTTCGCAATCAAGACATTCCTTATGGAGTGGTTGATTACGGCGCTTTCGATTTGGAAGGCAGATTGCTTTCTGCGAAAAAAGATGAATTTTCTACCCAACAAAATATTTTTAGCTAGCAACAGATCTTTCCAGGCCAGTATCTACCTCAGTTATGTCTCGAAGCTCCCTGAAAATCTCATAATGTTAAAATGGTGAGGTTATGTTCGCAACATGGATAGCGTTTACAATTTTAACTCCATGCTGAGGCCTTGTCGATACTAAAGGCTTTCAATCGTTGTAATTCAAAATAACTTTAGTCAGTGTTAACTTTAGTTGTAATTCAAAATAAGCTTAAAAACGGAATCTAAAGTAAATTCTCCGCTGAAATTCAATGCCTTTTCCCTTAAGAAGCTACTTATTTGAGGAAAACAAAGTGAATGCATGAAACATGATTCTGTTGATTGAGGAAGCTTCGATTTTTTTCTGGTTTTCGCCGGGGGTCACTTTGGTCTGCGGTATACAATTTTTCCTCATCTTATGTATGCCATGGTTTTCAAGTTTACACGTGAATTTACATGAATCTAACTAACCTAAGGGGGGGGGGGTACTTGACTTGCAGATGGACGGGGGATCTGCCGCCCGGTTATCAGAAAGCTACCTTCTAATTACCGAAAGTTGTCGTCATACCCACTGTTATGATGAATTTTGCAGTATACTACCCATTTTTGACTATATTTTGCCTCTTTTTGGCAAAGCCACCCATGTTTAAGGAAAATTTACAGAAAAAGAGATCCTTGTCTAGAGAATTTTGGACCCTTAAAACTTGCCCATTTGGGTGGCACATACCAATACCCTCAAAATTTTATGTTGCGTCCCCCTCCGGGCTAATTGAAGGCCCATTTTAGTAATCTTGCGAAACACGATTCCACTAAAATCGCTTGTCATAATGGAATAGAAAGAGCAATTTTGATTAAATGATTTTTCTTATCGGAGTTTGACTCTTTTACATAATGCGGTTTACAGAAAATAATTTGCATAATACTCCATCAAAAGATTAAGAAAACAGCCCCCACTTTTTCAGACTCACTAAGAAAGTGCAGCGACTTTTCAAACTTTGTAATTTTTGGCGCATTCGGCAGTACACGTTTTGATAAAAGGGAGAGCTATTAATCTTGGAAACTTTGAATCGAGGAACAACTCTTGCGATCCAATTTAAGGGCATCTTTTTTTTAATGATGGCAAATCGTTTGACAGCTACAGTGATTTTACTTCAAGCTAAAGGTTGTCACCTAATTAATCACGTTATCCTTTGTTTATACAGCAAACTGTAAATTTCATCATAAATTGACACAAACCTCTAATCATAATACCTGCTTCCATGGCAACCACCAATGAATCACACAGAAATTTGCCTCAAAAGATTAACGAGATCATTTTTTGGTTTCACCAGGATTAGCGGCATTCATAATACTAGACACTGAGATAAGAATTCCGTAGATAACTGGTCTTTCTTCTCCACAAGAACAGCGAGCTCCATTAATCTTTCAGCTCTTAGATCAAGACCGTCTGTCTTCATTCACAAAGTGACATACCACTGTAGTTCATTCTGAAATAAATTTCTACCATAGATTGAAATGTTTTTATCATTCATTTGACACAGTGTGAATCATTATTGGTTGACTCTCCACTACTGTATGCGCCATGTCGTTTATTTCCATGCTGGCTTCATTCTATGATATTGGATTTTTAAATGCATTTTTGTCTTACATTTAGAAGTTTTCGTCATTCATTTGATACGTGAATCTCAATTCTTGACCCTTGAATTTCATTTGAATCTTCTATTTAAATCAGCAAGGAAGACACTATGCTTGGTTCACCCTACTCTACTTTATGCGCCATAATGCTTACTATATCCGACTGTCTGTACCCAATGGTGACTGAAACAATCTGCTTCTTCTAGAAGATTGTAAAGTGATTTTAATTGCCGAATTTCTGAGGCTCTTCAATTTATTGATAAAAGTTTCAATTGAATTAAGTGACAATGCTTATCCATTTATAGCTTGAAAAATACATAATTCTAAGCAACGAAAGATGTGATTACATGCTTGTTTGCTTGCATGCTTACTTGCTTGGATGCTTGCTTCATCTTTTAGTTTTCTAATCACTAGTGCATCAACTCAATGTTTGTTTGTTTGTTTGTTTGTCTGTTCCCTCGTGCACATACTCTTTCCTCACTCTCACTTTAACAGCAATATTGCAGCGATTGCAGCGTACACCCTTCCTTTGCTTCCATTACATTTACCTACAAAATTTGCGCAAAATTTGGCTACCAAACTTTTCATAAAATTGGTTTAGAATGCCTCTCTTGATCCACGTCTGCTATATGACAAATTTGCAACCTTGATATTTTTGTGGCAATTTTCATGAACCATGACCTTACGGGGAAGCCTTCATGCAAAAGCCGCTACTTTATCTTGAAAGGTTCCTCAGACTTTAAGTTAAGGTTTGTCTGCTGTCAAAACTTAGAATTCTGTGATGTGTGAATGGTAAAAGGTGAAAATGTGCAGCTACATGCTTTCACTCTATCCTGCTTGTCCTGGACCAAACCCAGCAGATTCAAAAGGGAAGGTGTGACGAAATTGCACCGAGCAGGCCTAGTTCCAAACACCATGATCATTGCGGCCAGAGGATACTTACTAATCTGTATCACAGGGAAACCAGTATTCTCTTTTCTAATAATTGTATTTTATTTTTTGGACACTGCATATCTTCTTTGGCACTGCAGTGATGGAATTGTATATCCGTGTTGAAACGCAAAGGTGGAAAAATGTGCAGTTCCTCTCCTTCACATTTCACCACGCATGTAGAGTTCAACCACCTGCCACAGAAGCTACGTAGCGTCCAAAAAATAAGTTGCAATAACGACACAGGTGAAAGTGAAGGTGACGGTGAAGTTGCGAGCGCCAAGCGCTGGGATTGCAGAAATAGAGAGCACATCTAGTCAAGTCCGCGACCACTTGTCATGACGATCAAGTGGTGTGGCCCTAGCGGGATTCGAACCCACTCCACCCGACTGTTCTGGCTGCAATGTCAAAGGATTACACCACGGCGCCACAAAAGGTAGAAAGGAGACTACTGGTTTCCTTGTGTCTGTACGTAGCCGAGTGAATTTGAGAGTTCACCACCTACCTTGCCAATTAGGCAAATTAGGCAGAGTGAGCGTGTGGCCGAGTGGTTAAGGCATCTGACTCGTAAGCCAAAGGTCAGAACGGCCGTAGGTTCAAATCCCACGCTGGACAGTTTGGTCGCTGTCCGTAACACTAGCCCGGGTCGACCAGAGCCATGTGAGGAAAATCTGGTAGCTGTGGCGGGTAGCTGCGGCGAACTGATGGTAAAACATCCGTGGCCCCTGCTGGAAATAAGTATCTCAGACTTTCGCAGGCTAGCCACGTTAAATATAAATACCTACCTACCTACCTTTCAAAGCAGTGGAAGAAAAAAGTGTAGACCTCATGTGATTGGTTGAAAGGAAGAATGTAAAGGTTATCACTGGCTTGCCTAACTATCGGTATTGCTTTTATTGATTGACTCAAAGGAAAGAATGGCCATCCAATGGGCCCAGCCACTAACCAGGAAAAAATTACAAACTACATCTAAGCTATGTACATTTTCTATGGCTGCCATAGCTGGAAAGGACATGATGTCAGCGAGTTCCAACTACGACAGCCACTTACAATGATTTCAAAATATATGTACAACTGATTTAATAAAATTATTCATTAAAATTATAGAATTATAAAGAATTATTACATTGAAGCTGGAAAGGGATTGGAGTTAGAGAATTAATTTCAATATACGAATAAACACTTGGATCACTTAGAGATTGCAGACGTGGAAGGTGGACTCAGTGCATAGTAAAAAGAGAGATAGATGCAAAACTGGCGGTGATGTGAGGCTTTAGTCAACGTCGATGGATAACATGAGAGACATAAAAAATTGCTTTTAAGCCTAAGTTCATAGCGATCATAGTGCTAATTCCAAATGGGTTTGATAACAATAAAAGGCCAACTCTCCACCAAAAGAATTTGTTACGTCAAATCAGCTGTAGCATTCTCTCTCTAGAACGAGCTACAAGCTCAAGAAGTCCACGTTCGGATTTTCCAAGCGCTGCAAAGTACAGTAGCGTAGCCAAGGGGGCAAAAGGGGGGGCGGTCGCCCCCAATCAATGCCAAAGATGAGTTTTGTGATTCTTCCAAATCCGTTGAGAAACTGATGGGGGGATAAGCTGCACCTTTCTCCAACACTTTTGCAGCGTGGTTTGTCAATGTTATTAAAGAAACAGGAATGAAACTCTTGAGCTAATAAATGACATCTTGGCACGATTTAGCCAACAAAAGTATCAAAAATTTTCTGCTCGCCTCGCTCGCAATTACATATGTGGGTCACTGTATAATCTTTGTACCGCCTGGCTTGCCATCATGTCCCCTTCAGGCAACCAGCTTCATTAGTTTCTTTGAATCCGGCTTAGGCACCCCTTTAAATTGATGTACCGGGTGAGTCAAAAAAAGTTTCGCCGTTTGGAGAGCTGTGGAATAAAAAGTATGTGACCGATATTCAAAACTAAAGTGTTAATCTATCACTCAAAGGCTAACTTAGATGACAAAATTTTGTTTGGTAAAATCAAAAATCTTTGAGACCCAACAATAATCAAAATGCTTGTAAGGGGTTTGTATGGGAATCTAGAATTCCACATTCCATTCTGGTCCATGATTTATGTGGCATTGTAGTTTGCATTGCCAGTTTTGAGATGCTGAATTCGAATTTCGATAGACAGTAAATTATGGACCAGAATGGAGTGTGGAACTGTTGTTCCCAAACATGCCCCTTTCCAGCATTTTCCTCATTTCTAGGCTTGTAAGATGAGGGATGATACCAAACAAAATTTTCTCATCTACGTTGACCTTTGACTGATAGATGAACATTTCAGTTTTGAATATCGGTCATATACTTTTTATTCCACAGCCCTTCAAACGCCTAAACTTTTTTTTGACTCACCCGGTATGTATGAGTGCATTTGGCACGGAACATAAAATCAAGTTAATCACATCTGACGAATTTTTCTCGCTTCGCTCGAACTTGTTTCAAGACTTCCTTCCGTGTGTTCTTATGCAGTCACTTGTATCCTTGAACGATTTCTGCAATTATGAATCCAACTTAATCCTTAACTTTAATCGACAGTGCATCTCTGCTACAGTGATGTGACATTTCAACCATCCAGTGAAATTCAGTGTGTGCTTCTCAAAAATGTTCGGCTCGCCTCACTCGAATTTTGATCATGTTCCGTATACCCCATAATCTTTGTTGCTCCTTTTAGAGTTACTATCAGTGTTTCAAAACAATTCAAAGTTGAAATTTGTGAACGGTACCATGAATCCCATCATGCTGCAATGGTCCTTTATGGGTCAGCTCTTCCTCATAAAACTTTTTCTTATCAGTCTGCCCAGGCTGACATGAATATTCTCCCGTTTCTTGTTACAAGGGACTTTCTGAATTGCTATTTTTTACTTCTTTTGCTTCAGGTACCCATGAAACTAAATTGCGAAATCTTGGCGAGAATTAAAATATGACTGAAACAGAAGAGAAAAGCTATCGTCGCTTCCATTTTAAAAACAGCATAGAAAATTTTCTCTGCTTTTTTAGTTCGGGTGCATTCTTGTTTTTCCAGCATGCTGGCAGAGGCATTCTAAGCCAAAGTAGAATGATTAAGAATTTTCCTGGTGACAACTTTACCCAGGACCCATCAATTTCAATATCACCTGTGACTTTATTATTATTATCATTATTATTATACATTATTTATACACGAAAAATCCCTTCAGCAAAACCTAAAATGTACAGGCATAAAAAATAAATATATAAAAAATCCATTGGGTGGGGCTGATCTTCCAGGGAGTCGTGTTTGAGTTTAATTCAGCTCCTCAAATGTATCTTGAGGTGTTTTTTGAATTGTTGCAAGGTAGAGAGTTCCCTGATGGTAGTGGGGATTTCGTTCCAAGCTTTTAGACCGGAATAGTGAAAGCTTTTCTTTGAGTACTCAAGATTATATCTCGGAAGTTGAATGTCCGTGCAGTTTCTTGTTCTATAACTTGAGTACATATTTCTTGTTTTATATCTATCCCAAAGGCTTTCAGTGCAGATCTTATTCATCATCTTATAGGTCATAACAGATCGGTCAAAGTTTATTAGTTGTTCTACAGTCAACCAGTCTCGAGACCACTGATCTTTGATTTTTGCCCTTTCTTTGATTGACTGAGCTCTATTTTGCAGACGTTGAAGGCCTTCTAATTTTGTGTTGGAGAGAGACCCCCATACAACATTTGCATATCGCAAGTGACTCTCCACAAGAGCATGGTAAATGTTAACCAGCTGGGATTGCGGGACAATTTTCATTAACTTTTTCAGAGACCATAGCCCACCAGAGACTTTCCCTTTAACTTTGCTGTACTGTTCTTTCCAATTCAATCCTTCATCAACAAGTATACCCAACGACTTTGTTTCCTTGACACGCTTAATTTCTGCGCCATTCAACATAAGTGGCTCATGGGATGATATCTTATTCGTTCTTCGTGGGTGCCCAATTATCATGTATTCGGTTTTTTGTGGATTAATGCTTAGTTTGTTAATTCTCATCCATTCCGAAATATTCATCATTTCCTCCCGAGCGCTTTCAAAAAGTTCTTCTATGCTATCTGACGTTACAGTTACGTGTGTATTATCTGCGTACATACCCGCTTTAGAGAGCACAAGACAATCTTCAAAATCATTTAAATAGATGATGAATAAGAGTGGGCCCAGACAAGATCCTTGTGGGATTCCACATGTAACCAAGCTTTCACTGGACTTTTGATCCCCTAAAGAGCAGTACTGTTTCCTATTGCTCAAGTAGGAATCAAACCAGTCCCCTGCAATACCTCTAACACCAATGGCGTTCAATTTCTTAACCATTATTTTGTGATCTACAGTATCGAAGGCTTTCTTCAGATCAAGAAACAAGGACAAATTCAGTTGCTTTTTGTCGATGTTTCTGTACCAGTTGTCAGTGCAATTTATTAAGGATGTTATCGTGGAATGCAGTTTACGAAAAGCTGATTGACTCGGTGTCAAGATGTTGTTTATTGTTAGGAAATTATGTCGCTGATCGTGCAAAATTTTTTCGAATATTCTTGCAAAAACGGAAATAATTGAGATGGGCCTATAATTGTTTGCGTCGCTTTTGTTGCCAGATTCGAAAATTGGGGTCACCCTTGCTAATTTCCATAAATCTGGGAAAACTCCAGATTCCATGGATGAGTTATAGATCATTACCAATGGTTTACAGATAAGGTCCGCTGCATCTTTAACAAGCATTGTAGAGACTTTATCTGGTCCGGGTGATTTTCCATTTTTTAGGCTTTTTATGGCCTTCAGGACTGTGGCATCATCAACTGGTGTGAAAGCCATATCATTTGCTTGGCTTTTAAAGTGACCAACAGGGTCATCGTCCTGTCTCGACTCAATTTTGCTCGAAAGTTTGGGGCCTACGGTGACAAAGTGATGATTGAGTGCTTGGGCAATGTCGCGTTTCCTCGTTAGGACTTTATCCTGCACATCAAGGCTCGAAATTTCTGTAGATCCGGAGTCCTTATCAAGCACCTTGTTGATAGCTTTCCACATCCTTTTTGGGTTATCTTTATTCTCGTTTATTAACCCCTGATAGTGTGATGTTATTGCTTCGCGGATACTCTTTGTCACTTGGTTGCGAAGCTTTTTATACGAATTCCACATTGCAGGAGATCTTTCAGCATCTTTTTTGGCAGCATCCCTTTTTATCATTAGTTCTCTGATTAAAGGTGTCATCCAGGGAGCTGTTTGGGAGCGCAGCCTCTTCTTTTTTATTGGTGCATGCATTCCAAAATCGACTGGAAAATCTCTTGAAATGTGGTGGTCATCTCATTACAGTTGTTGCTGCATGAATTAAGAATCGTTTCCCAATCTACCTGTTGTAAGTCATTACGAAAGAGAGACCTATCATACTTCTTTAGATTTCTGGTCTCGACAACTTTTGGCTTTTTATTTTTTTGCCACCAGGCATTGATTTTTCGTATGCCATACACCAGGTAGTGGTCCACCATTCCAATCTTTAGGACATCTGAATGCATAATATATTTCGGGCAGGAGGAAGAGAAGTGGTCAATCAGCGCCTTAGTAACAGATTGCTCATTTAGCTCATTAGTTGTTACTGCAACCCTTGTGTAATCCTTAATCAGTTGTTCGAGCTGAAATTCAGAGTAGATCATATTTAGTTTTTTTGCATTTTTGTTCTGCTTATTTTTTAGATCGCAATTAGTATCACCAAAGAGAATTATTTCTTTGTTTTCTTTCTCGAGGTCTATTAGGACATGCCTGAGACTTTCGAAGGCAGTATCATCAACTCCATCAGTTGGAGGTCAATACCTACAGACAACTAGAAATGGCTTGGCATGATTTTGTTTGATTTCAAGTGAAATGAGTTCAAGTGTGTCACTTTTCAATTTAACAACTGGGGGTGGTAGACTTTCCTTTACATATATGGCAACCCCTCCACCATTTCTATTACGGTCTCTTCTAAACAGATTGTAACCGTCGATTTTAACCTCGTTATCTGTTATCTCTGAGTCAAGGCGTGTTTCACTTAGGCCTATGATGTCAAAATCTTGATCCTTGAGGGTAATTTCCAATTCGTGCCTATGTTTTCTCAAGGAAACTATATTGAGGAACGCTATCTTAAGACCATTTCTCTTACTCTTGCTTGGATTACATACTCTACTACTGCTCTCAATATCCTTCTCAGAGCTGAGTGACCCCTAGCAATATTTGATAAATCTGCTCAGATTACCAGAAAATTTCCTTACCCCACCGTCATTGATATACAGTCCATCTTTCCAAAGGTTACTAAAAAATATGTTAGAGTTATCGATAATGTCAATACCATTGAGGGCAAGTTCATCTTCGAGTAATGTATTCACTTTCGTGACTTTCGTGTTCAGATTTTGGTCGTCTTTTCTTCTAAAAATCGCGGAGAATCCAATTCTAGCTTTTGGGTTGTTCGCTTGTACTTTGTTTAACGTTTCGCCACGTCTTCGCATAGTTGCTCTGGGGACGAGTTATCGACGTTGTTCGTTCCTGCATGGATGATTATCACATCACTGTTGCTCTTCCCTGCAAGGCTGGCCGCTTCCTTGATCTTAATTCCTGGCTTGAATCTTTTTTCCACAACACGTTGATCATTTGTGAGCTTTGATTCATCAACCCGGCGCAGCTGTGAGTCACCGACGATCATTACTTTGAGTTTTTCTCCTTTTCCATTTTCTTTTCCTTTTCCATGATTTGTTTTTTCCACTGCTGCGGTACTCCTTTTTTGTTTATCATGTTTCTTTTTTGTTTCGTTTACGCTGTTGTTCTTACCTTTGTTTTGTATCTCTTTGTTAGGCTCGTTGCAGGACAATTGCCTTTTGTCTGCTTCTTTGTCTTTTCGTTCTGCTGCAGTAATAAAGTCAGATCTGCATTCAATGGCTTTCTTTGTTACACTGGCATTGCTATTGTTTTGAGAGACTGAGAGTTTTAGCTCCAACTCCTGATTTTTTTATTTTAGGCCAAAATTTTCCAAAAGTAAAGCACTCGTTTTTGATCTCTCATCCTGCAATAGGGTATTCAACACGCTGACTGTTTCAGCCATCCTTCCTAAGGCACTTGCGAGTTCATTCACACCATTTTGGATGGGCTCTTGTGGGTGGTGGATGAGCTTCCCGGGGTCATGCAAAACGTCGTTGGGTACGCGGGGTGTCTTTTCATCACCAGACACAGTGGCCAATATTTTTTGGGATGGTTTTTTATTTCCTTTGTTTCCAACTTGATTTTCGGGGATGACTTGTGATTCTGCTTCATAAAATGAATCTTCTCCTTTTGTTGTTTTTACGTTGATTATTTTCTTTTCATTAATCATCTTGTCTAACACTTCCAGGGTTGATGCCATGGCTAGGCCCTGTGTCTCCAACAGATAAGCAAAAGAAATTGTTCTTCAGCGTACAGATTCTTCAAATTATCATTTGATGAGATTTTTTCAGAGTGGTAGCAAATAAGGATCCCTACAGCCAACGGCAGGCATTTCAGGCTAAGAGTCACTAGACTGTAGGCATTTCAGGCTAAGAATCACTAGACGGCAGGCATTTCATTTCATTTCATTTCACGGCAGGCATTTCAGGCTAAGAGTCACTAGACTTTGACTCTACACTAGACTGCGGTGACCGGACACACATCTGAAAGCTCCGATTATTTTACGCTGTTTCTTATCCGTGTTCAACTGAGAATCATATCAAGATGGATCGTGGAATTCCCGACAAAACTATCTTTGATGCAATAAATGAAATCCGAGAAAAAAGAGGCGAAGACCTGATAAAGAAAGAATCTCAACAAAAGATTCTTTCAAACGATGCTGTAGACTGACATTACAATGATAAAGTAGTGAAAAGAAGACAGTTCCTCGAAAATCAAGATGGAGCGAGAGCATAAATTCTTTATCCAAATTGAACAAACATCCTGCCTATTTTGTATTCAATCTAGTCATGTTTATGATACAAAATATAAATGAAAAAGGGCGTTTCCTTCGTTTTCCAAGCATCTCAAGGGCGTGGTCCCCGGACCCCCATATGTGCTCACTACACTCGCTCTTTGCCCCCCAAAGCAGGGACCTGGCTACGCCACTGGCAAAGTAGCAAGCACTTGGCGATCCTCCTTCCTCCTTTGAGATGCATCCTAAAATCAACCTCCTCTTACACACTCCTTTGCTACAACAAAATCAATGAAAACAAATAGTGCTGGTAAGACAGCAAGGAAAATCACAGAGATACTTCGATCTTTTTTAGTTTACCTAACATCTGAATCATTCAAATCTTGGTGCTCTTGGCGACACTACCAAATTTCAAAAATGGGAACACTTTCTGGCTTACCCGGAAAGTCGTATAATTAGAACAAATTTGGAAGAAAAATGCTATATAATTTGCACGAACAATCTTCTCCGTTTCAACGTTTTATTTTTGTTTTAGTCTGACACAGGGACTGTGAATTTTGTATTATTAGGAACATTTGCCATAGCTATTGACCTTTGAATCGGACACAAATGGTTGGGTTATTGACAGATCTCACTCTTGGTTGAATAAATTTGTTATTATTACGCAAACTGTAGTAAGTTGTAGTTTCACAGAAGATTTCCTCCCTCGATGAGGTTTTCAGGCCCTTCCTAGTGCTTCTCTTTGTCATAAGTATTTGCAAATTCTTTGTATGAATAGTAACTGCACAATTCTTCAGTAATAGCTCACTAATGAGCATATTCAGCATCCACATTTGAAATCCCCAGAGACTTTTTTGTATTATGTTGATTTCTTGGTTAAGCTGACTGCTGTGAAAGATTCAGAATGAAGAACGGTATTGAAAGTTACTGGTAATGAATATCCTCAAGAGGGTTCTCAGTTTCCTCTTTTCCATTCATAGGAGGGATATGCGAGCAAGTGCATAAAGTGAGCAAAACGACCAGTTGCAGCTAGGGAATATCTTAGGAACTAATTCAAAAAGTTGGCTATTGAATGAGAGGTGATAGCTTTCCAAGCCCGTTAATCTCTTTGACTCAACCGTTGTATTCATATGCACTTTAGGCTCAAGCGATGTTAGAAGACAAAAACAAGAGCAGCTACGACGAAAGGATGGAATCTAAATCTGTAACCAAAAATGACATCCCATCCTCAACACAGCTATCCGGTGATGGCAATATTTCTGCTCTTCCCTTGCCATAGCAATTGCTTAGGCTGCCGGATGATTACAATGCTCTTTCAAGCAAGTTATCAGCAGAAGCATTTGCCTCGACATATGGCTCAAATCTTGAAATAGCTAGTGCAAATGGTCATCACATCTTTTTTGTGACATTCAATGGATTCAAATGAACTTTTTGTGATCAAAAGTAATTCCATGATCTTCTCTTTGGAGATAATGGTCATGCTCTAAGTCACTGCAATTTTAGGTTGAAAGAAAGAAGTCATTCAGCAAAGCTTTGGCAAGCATTAACAGCAACGTAATGTCTAAATTAAAAGTAAAACAGTATGATTTTTCAAATGTTTCAGAAATACAAATATTGATTCAGATATCAAAGATGCGCTTTTGAAAACGCAGAAAGTCACATAGAATTATTTTCAAACCATTCAATCCAAGGAGGGACTTGTCTCATATAGCCATTAGAATCAGTTTCTTAAAGATTCCTGTGGTTATGCTGAGGCGAATCTGTTGACAAATGGCTGAGTTGTGAGATCACTGATGTATCTTGAGGAGGTGCACATTCAGATCCTGCTTATGCAATTTAACTTGCTCCACTCTATTTCACTTCACATGTTCATAACTATAAATGCAAAGATTCATCCAAACGCACCATGCGGCAATTTAAAAATTTACTTCCTCAAATGGCTCTGCTGTAGATCACTGCGCTAAAATGATGACGTAAATAATAGATCAAATTTTTTTGTTCATCAAAGTGTCAGTCAAATTTTCCCTTTTCATTAAGAATTTACTTTTTCTCATTTCAAATCTCTACGTGATATTGATGCAAGCTTTTGCTTCTATTAATTATCTCACTTTGTTTTGAATTTAAGTGGAGTATCAAAATTGATGAAGGCAGTCTATGATCCATTTCATTGTCACCTAGTCATTTGAAAATGCTCCGAAGGAAATGATGCTTCTCAGAAATCTCTGTCTTTAATTGTAACAGCTGCAAAATCAGCTGTCCATAAGTTCGGTTTTATTTCATGCAGATCTTACAATAGCAAAAAGGAAAACATTTTCAATTAAGGATAACTTTTCAAACTGAGTACCTAGCAGTGATACTTTTTTTGAAAAATCACTAACAGTCGCAATGTTATGAATCATCAAACGTTCTTCTAGTCCATTTCTTCTACCCATTTGTATGGTTATAATACTAAGGACCAAATATACTGGTGGACCATGAACAATTTAGGGAGCTAGGAGGGCTCAAAGTTCCGAGTTTTCACGCATGTGTGTGCAGTTTCTGCCCTGTTCCTCAAGACTTAAAAAGGGATCAGATTATATGGTTACTGCTCTTATTTGATAAATGAGTCTTAGGTCAGCATAAAATGTGTTTGATTTATCCATAATTCTGATCGAGGGTTTTAGGCCTCTTCTATGCTTTGCGAGGAATCAGCTTTTTTTGTGAATTGAATCGCATTTGGAATCCACATCACTCTGTGATCTACTCCTTTTCGGAACACCTGATTTAGACGTGAGTGCGAACAAAATGATTACAGAGGATTATCGAGAATACGATTACGAAACGGTTGTAGGTTAAGTACAATCTGAAGTGCAGCAACATATCTCTTGTCATTGCATTGTATTTACAGTTCTTTTACCTATGTTTTGTATTTGTCCGTCATAACTGTTTTTTCATATTTGTGTTTTCTTGTAAATAAACTGATCAAAAATGTAAGTACCATTTGTGTTTCTTGTACATAAACATCAATTTATATAGCAAGTTCCATTCATAGGGGGAACTCGATGATCTTGTGTCTTTTTCCGCTATAAATGTCGTAGTTGAATTATACCTTACCAGTTGTAGTTTTTAAGATTTGATGGGAAAAATAGCATTTTACTTTGCAATGCACCAAAAATGGAACAAAGATCACAAAACTACTTTTGTTTCAACAAAATTTTGATTGTTTTCAATCAATTCTCATTTATTGGTCTACATGTCAAAACAACTTACATGACAAGCTTTGGGACATTTTTCGTCCACCCTCCTAAACTTTTTAATGGCTCCTAACTGATGATGTTTATAACGGTAAAGTTTCCCGACTTTTATTAGAATCTAACTGGTAATCAGAAAATCAAATTCTCAATGCCTATTATATAGCCACGTGACTACAAGATGTCCATATTTGGAGAGTTGTCACAAAAGAAAATCTTTACAATGGCTCTAACTTCTTTGCCTTTGTGTTGAATCTCGTTAATACATATACCATTCTATTCATCTCGATGAGTAATTTCATTTGACACATAATTTATCTACATTTGCTGACATTAGCAATTTATCATTTTTATGTAATCATAAATCAGTATTCTTTGTTTGAAAGCGTATGATTTTTGAACTATTGATGAAAATACTTTATTTCTTCCAATACATGCAAAATTCATGATGTTTGGTCATTCTCATTGAGCAAACAACATTGCGTTGAATCAAATTGTCCTTATTTAGCTCGTTAATCAACTAAGAACCACAAAATTATTAAAAACATATGAAATTGCAAGCTAAGACTACTCTAGATTACCGAATAAACGGGAGGGGGTGAGAATAATCGGGGGGAGGGTTGGAAATGGTTCAATATAACAGTAATCGGGGGGTTGGAATAATCGGGGGGGGGGGTCCTGGAGAAATAGAAAATAGTCGTTTTCTTAGGTAAACACGTCCCTTATATATATATTTATGTGAACAGTGATGTTACTAATACATTTACATTTGAGTTCTGTTTCTGTTGAATGCACTTCTTGCGACTCTTTCTTGCGTTTATTCAGAAATTATGTTTACTATCATTTCATTTTTCCAAAAATTAATAAAAGGGGGGTTGGAATAACAGCAGGGGGTTGGAAAATTTTTCAAAAATTAATAAGCGGGAGGGACGATTATTCGGTACTCGAGAGTACCAAGCAGGTGTTTGGATAGTGCTTAGCCTATTTGAACCAGCCATTTCACAGAAATCTACCTTTTCCTGTTGCAGCTCACTTTGATCAGAATTTGCAGTGTTCGTGGTTGCCCAAGCAACCAAGCATGTGACTAAAACTTAATTCTATTTTGGATTCTCTTTTATTCAATTATGTCACAGAGCAAGTTTTATTGTGACAGGTATGAGGAGCCGGAAACATAACGATTTTTCCCCAACACCGTCGTTTGGACGTTTTGGGAAGGAGCGGTTTGCTCAAGACGTTTTCGAATTTAAATTTTACATAAAAAAGAAGTAAATCACAACCCGTCCACTCTGAATGTTTTCTTCATTGACTGCCTCTCACTTTCAATATGAACTTTCTAAATAAACTGGGATCTTAAAATCTTTACTTGAAATCAACTTTTGAACTTAAGGATAGTGCAAGATCTGCTGAATCATTGTGCTCGTGTAAAAACAAACTTTGCGTCAGCTGTATGTCTGGCATTTTCCTCAAATTAGGTTCTGTAGGAATCAAAACTATGTGGTTTCACGAGGCAAGTCAAAGGATGGCTTCACCAGGCTATTCAAAGGACTTTGTACAACAACCCTTTCCAGGATCATTTTCCCAAATGATATTATTTCTCTATTATCCGAATCAAAGGAACGCAACCGTTTGCAACTTGTAACAGCTCTCTTCAAAGAAGTTGGCTCCTTTGATAATTTGTTTCATCCAAAGAAAACAAAGTTATTCACGCAAAATTTCTAGAATATTCAATATTGAACTTTTTTATCAAATGGACAACTACTATAACCAAGCAGGAAGCATTGCACAAATGCTTCTTGTATCGGAATTGAGGTCTAGGACGTTTTGTAGGGGCGTTATGGGTCTACGTCCAAACGACGTTGTAGGGGAGAAAATGGATATGCTTGCGGCCCCATATACTTGCGAAGATAATCAGGGCGAAATTGCCCCCTGTAGAAAATCACCTATTTCACCCGGTTACAGTAGTGTTTAATTACGGTGTACGAAAGGAGCGAAAGGTATTTTGCTGTAAATCCGTGGTGGAAATTTTGTGATTGCTTGATCGTTTTCAAAATAATCGGGATTAGAAAGACTTTAGCCCTTCGCTAGTCAAAGCAATCTTCAGTCTGCACGCCATATGGCGGTGGCCAAAAAATAGCCACCATTTCAAGTCATGGTGCTTGAATAAGAATCCAGTTCAACTCGTGATCATTACTCGTATGTTTGGAGTACGCTTCAAAACCATGTAGCCTACAAAAGCGCCAATTTTCACAGCTCAAAATCAATTCAAGATTTGTCGATGTACTTGAAATCAAAAGAGACATTGGGAGCTCCTCTGGCACATCGGATGCCTTTAATGCATATCAAAATGAAAACTGCTTTGATTTGGAAATTCTTAAACCTCCACTGACGGAAGCCTACAACCGCAAGACAACCTTCATTTTGAAGTGCACACAATTGTTCATACAACAACTCGAAATGCAATCATAGCAACATCAACGATGCCAACTTTTGTTCAGTCGTCGATAAGAGCAGTGGCTGTTTCATGATGATGAGAAAGGACGAAAATAAAGTCGAGGTAGATTTTGTTACATAAACTTTTGAAATATCAGTTGTTTGCAACCCTTAACCTTGTGCGCCTGGTCTGCATCACTGGATCACACGTTCTGTCAAAATCTATCAAGGTGGTCTAGATTAATTGTTATCCATCGTTTTTTTTCAGAAATCAAGAAATAAATGCGGAGCAAATGAAAGCAAAACAAGTAGATCTTCCAAGATGAAACATGAATGTTTACACTTATTTGTTTAGTTCATATTCTTGGGCACCAGACCGGACGTAAAAGTATTTTTCTTATCACCTCTTCCTTTTTCTTGCGTAGAAATAGAAAGAAACTGCCTCTTATGTAAGATTTCTAGCATAAGATAAGAATTTCGAGACCAAATGAAAGACTCAGAATAATTTCAGCATTCAGGTTTAGGTGATCAGGGAGTTTGATAAGGAACTACAAAATTATTTCTCAGGAAAATCGGACATTGCATGCTAATCCTGTCTTTTACCAACGTTATAGATGGGCTACAAAGAATACCTGCGCACTCAAAGCTTCTTTGAGAAAAAAAATCGTATTTTTGTTAATAACGGATTTTCTGTGAGTTGCAAAATAATTTACATGTTTTCAGTATTTGCGGGCGGCAGAAAGTTACTCATTTTATCATTGTTTTCAAGGAAAAATCGTAAGGTGCCTGCGTAAAAGCTCATTTTCGATCAAAATTGTGCTATGTTTGAACTTGCTTTCACAGTGCTGAATGGCAATGAAATTTTCAGCTAGCATGGAGCTGAGACAAATCATAACATGGAATTATGATGAATTTTACTTGAAATAGCGCTATATGGGTACATGAGTCCCCAGTATGAAGTAGGTGCTGTCAAAAAGATAGAAAAACTTTGTCCGTCCGACAGTGTCCGCCCGACAGTGTCCGTCCGACAGATGGACTGCATGCAAGTGATGTATTTTGATATTTTTTATATTGATATTAGATTGTTAGGGAGGGTTGCCCTTCAACAGAGTTGTTTTACAAGGGGCCCTCCAAAATGTATGCTCATGCTATGTTGCAAATGCAACCATTTTCCATCATTTTGCAATCCTTTTAAGCAAGGAGGTTGATCGAAATGCAATCCTGAAGAGTTGAGCTACACAAACCGGGTGAGCCAGAAAAATGTTCCCACCTTTGAAAATTCATAACACCAAGACTACTTCACGGATTTGAATCATTCAAATTCTTGTTAAAAGCCGAAAGATCAAAGTATTTTTGTGACTTTTCTTGCTGTCCTACCAGCACTTCAAATATAAGTAAATTCAACTTTACAAAAATTTCATGGTTGCAAAATGACTGAAAAATGGCCTAAAACATCGATCAATGCATAAATGACTTCTCGCATAGAATAATGAAGAAAATGCAACTTCTCATGGGTAAGAGATATCCTCTAGGCATTAATTGCCTTGGGATTTAAAATCTTTCGTCTTTGTTGGAAAATCGATGTCTTATAACTCTTGAGGGAGGTGAAACGCCCATTGCCTATTGTTCGATTAGAATAGAGTCCTTACGATTTGATCAATGTTTTAGGCCTTTTTTCCATAATTTTGCAACCATGAAGTTTTTATAACGTTGAATTTACCAATATTTCTAGTGCTGGTAGGACAGCGAGAAAAATCACACAAATACTTTGATCCTTTGACATTTAACTAGAACTTGAATGATTCAAATCCGTGAAGTAGTCTTGGTGTTATGAATTTTCAAAAGTGGGAACTTTTTTCTGGCTCACCCGGTAGGTACCAAAACTTCACAGGAAAATACTTTTTAGCAGCAAAGTCATGCAACTGAAAAACAAGCACTAAAATTCGCTTTCTATCTAGTCCGTCCGACAGGCGAGCAAAACCTGGATTTTTACAAGCAAGGTTTATTTTGTAAACCACCAGATGTCTTAAACTGGATTACAGCTCAGGCAGCCATGCGCATTACTGTTTGGGCAGTTGGTAGCTCCAAAATATCAAACGTCCATCCGACTTATTTTTTAACTAAAAGATAGGCCCGTTATCGAATAACTGGACCAAGGACAGCTTTCAACCATGCCGATTCCTTTTAAATCACAGTCGTACTGGTAGGTGCTTTTCACAGAGAACACTAAATATGGTGTGAATTTTATTTAAAAATTTCAGTCGGATTGGAGATTTCTTACAAAAAGATATCATGAAGCTTTTAGAAACACGAAGATGCCCCAGAGGAAGTACATAATATGTTAAGGTTATGGGTATGTGCCACCCATATGAGTGGGTTTTTGGGTTCCAAATTCTCTAAACATGGGTCCTTTTCGGTAGATTTTTCCTTAAACATTGTGAAATTCGTCAAGAGTTGTTAAAAATGGATCGTTTTCTGCCACTGTTTCTCATATTGGTAATAAGAATTGGGTAACCGGACGGCAGAGCCCCGTCCATTCACAAGTCTTGTACTCTCCCCACGGTAAATGTAAACAATCCTACAATAAATTCCAACCTTTAACGTCCCCTGTGGAGTGAGTAATTCGAGTCTTGGGATGATGTGGACGTTCCGCCCAATATTCAGGAGCAAGACCCATGTTTAAGCATTTTCATACCTCTTTTGAAGGATTTTTGGAAAAAAGCGCATGTTGAACTTCCCAGACCTGAATTTTCATTGGATTTTAAATGTACAATATCAAGGTGAAGTTATCACAAACCAAGTTGCAGAGCTATGACGATAAGAATATAACGTTGCAAATACAAAAATCGACAGAATTTTTGCGTTGCAAGTCATAAAGCTACCCAGTTCTAGTGGAAGATTTGAATTATGGGTGGGACCCATATTTGAGGACTTCCACGGTTCTAAGCCTGTCCTTATAGGGGGCACGTACCTGTAGCTCCATAGATGGAAACTACCACACTCCGGGGTTAAGAAACTATGTTGCAATAAAACTCAGGCCTGATTTGCTGAATGTAACACCTTACAAGATACTTTCCAAGCTGATTCATACACAGTTGCTTTTACAAAAAGTACTTAGTTGACATTGTACGGCTGATTTAGTTCAACAGCATGTATTCAAAGACTGAGCTAAGAACTTTTTACTTTCTTTGAGAAATTAGATGAACCCATGGGCTTATGAGCAACATAATGAGATAATGTTTCATTTGTTACTTTCATATAGAACGAAGAAACATTATTTTGCTCAAAGTCCTTTGTTTCTCATGTAATAATACATGTAACAGTTGTTAAGCATCGAACCATTGCAATTCCAGCATATTCCAAAAAGTTACATTTCTTGCAAATCCTAAAAACATGTCCTTAAAATTTTAACAGATTGCGTTGACTTTGTCGACTTCTTTTACACCATGGTACATCTATCCTGTTTCGAAGAAGTATGTTTTTGCTCATCATCATGCACATGAGTTTCTTAAATTCATCTTTCTCATTTTTGGACATACATACCAATGGGATGCCTTTGGTACCCAGTGGCATCCGCCGTGTATCAACATCATACAAGTTTAAATCTAAGGCTGAAATTGTTTCAGAAAATTTATGTTGAAGGAACAGTGACATTCAGCTGATCAACGTTGAAACCGCATGTGAACTAGACTTCAACTACAATCCTGGACAAAAGTTATGAGACGACAAAGCATTTTGACGTTTTCACGGGTTCAGAGTGCCCCCTCCCCCCGTATTAATGTTGTTTTAGGTCAGAACGCGTCGATTGTGACCAACATGTATTCATGAATCGTCGTTGAACAACATTGATTCGGGGGGAGGGGGTTTGCAGTACTTAAATCCCTTTTATTCTTGGAAATACTGTTCAACATCTTAAAATGCTGCTAGTCTCATAACCTTTTGTCCAGGATTGTAGATTCCGCCTTGACCATGCCCAAGGGGTTTCTCAGGCACAACAGATCGTGATCCCCAAACAATAACAACGATAAGATTTTGAGGAACCATGAACAAATCATAAGGAGCTCTTTGTCATCATTAAGAAAAGCAAAAATGCTTGCAAATACGAATGTTGTCGATTAACAATAAATGCAATCCTGGACAAAAGTTATGAGACGACAAAGCATTTTGACGTTTTCACGGGTTCAGAGTGCCCCCTCCCCCCGTATTAATGTTGTTTTAGGTCAGAACGTGTCGATTGTGACCAAAATGTATTCATGAATCGTCGTTGAACAACATTGATTCGGGGGGAGGGGGTTTGCAGTACTTAAATCCCTTTTATTCTTGGAAATACTGTTCAACATCTTAAAATGCTGCTAGTCTCATAACCTTTTGTCCAGGATTGTAGATTCCGCCTTGACCATGCCCAAGGGGTTTCTCAGGCACAACAGATCGTGATCCCCAAACAATAACAACGATAAGATTTTGAGGAACCATGAACAAATCATAAGGAGCTCTTTGTCATCATTAAGAAAAGCAAAAATGCTTGCAAATACGAATGTTGTCGATTAATAATAAATGCAATGTTGTCCTTGCATCACGCCCCGTTGAGTTTGCTGTTGATGAATGTTCTATCTTTCAAAATATTGATAATTCGAAGTGATCCACACATCAACATACTTCGAATTAAAAACTCAGCTTCCTTACATGTTCGGTGTGGAAAAAGAATTAAGGAGATTAAAAAGGTTATGTCAAATTCCTAGATTGCAGTGCCCGTTAAACTTCTGCGGTTGATTGCAGGTACATAAGGTGTCATCGGGGATGAATAGTAAACGTATAAATGAGTTTAAGACTCTTTTGGAATACAACATAAAAGAAATACCGCAGTGTAGACGGGAGTTTTCCGACGCTGGACGTCACCAGACACGTCTGACACTCAAGAGAGCAGGATGGAAATCAGCAAGGTCGTGCAAATGGTCTCAACTTACATTTTCATCTTGGCTTTGATTGCAATTCATGCTCATACGGAGAAATTGTTGTCGAAACGTGAAACAAAGCAACGGCTGGTTCAATTAATTGGCAATTCAGTGGCAATTAATCTCACAACTGAGTTGAAGACAAATGGAGCAGTGAATTTCATTGACATACAGCCATGGAAAGTAGTGGAGGTATTTTTTGAGGTACGACAGCAAGGACTACCTATAACAATCTATGTTGATCCTATGTGTTTCGCATCATTGCAATGGAAAGTCAGTTTTCTAGAGATTGGAAACTTGGGCAATGTTTGGAAAAGAGTGGAAATCAATACAAAGCAAAAGCGTAAAGGACCCAAGTCATTTCTACGTGTGCGAAATTCCCATGGGAACAGTATGTCTGTCGCCCTGGCAACATATGACACCAAAGATTCGCAACATTTTGTGCTGCATTCTGCGCCAAGTGGTTTTTATAAGATAGAGATGCACTCGTTCATGAAGGAAATGCAAGTCGTAAAGGTTTCAGTTCTTGCAGGGAGCATAATGGACGTGCAGGTACCTTTCCTACCACCAGACAATCAAATCTCTTTTGCGCACATAAATGAAAGCTTTTTCAACCTGTATTGGAAACCTGCCCAGCTGAATGAAGGAGCAGTGAGAATGGACGCTCGAGTTCAATACTGTGTATCTGTGAATACGAAACGAAAAATTGATCATCTGTGCGAAATTTATGACATGAAGGAAAGGAACCCACACGATGTATTAATTCTGAATTGTTTCCATGGTCGCCATCACTTCGAAATGAGAAAGCATTTAAACTTGAGTGAGATGAGCTTCATCGATGTCTTTGCCGTCAATCCCTTTTCAAAAAGAAGCCGCTCATACAATGGATTAACCCTTCCAATCGTTAGATCTGCTAGAGTGAGTCGCCTTAAGCACGGATCAAACCTTAATCTGAAAATCGACACGAGCCAACGTTACCACATGTTGTACTTTGAGAACAAGATCCGCGGAGCGTTGCGTTTGACGTATGTTGCTTGTGAAGGGCCTGTCACCATTTACTTGTCAAAAGACGGCATTGTTCTACAACAAATAGACGTGAAAAGACTCAAAACCCAAATTATCAGAGATGCACAAATTGGCAAATATTTCATTTCGATAACGACAAAATTTGATCATGATGTCAACATGAGGGTGTTTTTATCATCAAACAAGCGCAGGGGACCATTTCCAAAGCTACCTCGAGGCAAAGCTGTGAAAGAATGGCCCATGCTACGTACATGCAACAGCGTTACGATTGCTTGGATTGCAGGGAATGGTAAACAACAGTACTGTCTATTTATCGGCAAAGATAACCGCCAGCATCAAAGCAAACCAAGTAACATTTGCTCCAAACCATCCTATGACGCAGGAATTACGAGAGTGACATGCTTGATAAAACGAATACGCAAACGACAACGGGCGGTTTTCTCAAGAACGATCAAGGAATTACTGCCATGCACAAACTATGTACTATACATTCAAGTGAAGCGAAGAAGATCCACAGAGACTTTGCTTTACAGACCTTTGAAAGTAAAGACACGATGCAAAAAATGCTAAATTGGTACATCCAGATCGCAAACTCCAACCTGAACGACTAATAAACAGTTTAAAACTGTCTTGAGAGACATTGTTTGTTTGAGGATACTAAGCTCAATTTTGCATAAATTATTACTTACACAAAACAGTTCAGCTTGGGCTTAATGATCTGTTGCCAGGGTCTCTGAGGCTAGGTCTTTATAGAATTCTCCTCCAACAAAAGAGATATGAAGGGATGCACTGGAACAATTATAGCTTCGAGGTTTTCCAAAAGAGTTTCTACAAATTCGGAATTTCTAGGAAGAAGTTTGGTTGGATCCTCGGATTTGCATATTGCGAACGGGAGTTTTAGGATTTTGACATTTCAATAACGGGAATCTGGGTCACAAAGCTTCATTCCTAGCACTCTTTGAGGACATGTAACCGCCAAGAAAGAAATGCCGTGTAGCTACTGGTCACATCCCGTTTTGCATGTTTATAAAATTTAGATATTTATTTTCACGGCTAAACAGGCATCCTTAGGTAGCAAAGCAATTCCTTCTAGATGGGACAACAGGACGCAGAATGATCATGCCAAATCATTAGCGAGTTTCAACTCATGTTAATAAAAGTATAAATTTGTCAAATATTCGGCTTTGTACGAAGATAATAAGTTAGTTACAACGTTTCGAACTTAACTCGTCATCAGAGTTAATGAAGAGTTAAGCTCAAACCTGATGAAGAGTTAACCTCGAAACGTCGTAACTAACTTATTATCTTCGTACAAAATCGACTATTTGACAAATTTATACTTTTATTGATACAATCGACGTACAACATGCTCAAAAACTCTGTTTTCTATTGGCGTTCAACTTATTTTCTTTGAAATCTGAATCGGAAGTTCGACTTAAGTTTCTTAGACAGCTTGAAGACATCTTCTTCTCATCGTACAGCCACATATATTCAGGGTAAATCACGAAAACAATCCTCATTTAAAAGACCGTTGCTGCTCCCTGGTATCCAGTCAATGATATTGACAAACATACCGCTCAACAATGAACATGGTCAAAATTATCATAAATTTACCTGGTTCAAATCTGTCACTTCGTTTGGATTTTGGGAGGGAGTCCCTTTGAGAAACTTTAGAAATGAAGAACATTCTAAAGTCAGCGGCAAATTTCGCATTATTTCTACCTTACAGTAATGACCTAAAACACTTTGGCACGTACCATCCTGTTGGGAGGATGTGAAAGTCTTCCCTGTGGTACGAAAAACTTGTTCAGAGGCATTCTAGGTTCCCAAGAGGATAAACTACATGGTAATATCTTAAGTGTCATCATTTTTAGAAGGAAGCCAAGGACATTTTTTCCTTCCTTCACTCGTTTTTGCAGGTTTTTGAAATGGGTTTTTTTGCAGAAAATCTCCAATATCAACGGGCACGAATGCCCGATTAAAGCCGGGTAAATTATTGAGTCGAAGAAGACGCATTGGCAATGAAAACAGACAGTTTTCAAAGTTGTTGCTTCGATATTTGGGGAGCAGCAATTTTCTAAATAGAGATTGTTTCTACTGATTCACCCCATACACGAGGGCATGCCCATCTGACGGAAAATATTTATATTGCATTTTACTTTTATCCAAGTCACTGAACTCCCATGTAAGCAAGGAGATGAGTTTAATCGACACAGTCAAACTATAACTGATGACAATAATCTTGAAAAATATACCATAGTTAGCCCTCTTACCAGCTAACTTCCCATTAGCTCGTTTAACCCTATCAAGCCTAGGGGGCTGAATCAGCCCCCCCTAGCAGTTTTTTGTCTGTAGATTTTTACCAAGTGCACTTAGGGAGCCAAAACTTTCTGACTTTTAGTTTTTATCCTTGATACGATCAAAAATTAATTTTTTGAAAAAATCAATTTCATTCCAAGGGGCAAACGCGATCAGTTTTCGAGAGACGTATGTGTAAAATTTTGAATAATTCCTAATAAAATCTACAGCTAATGCGATAAAATGATGAAAAGAAGGAAACATAATCTACTTTTGATGCTCTATGTAACAAATTAGCTATTTCTTAATTTGAGCGTATGGTTTTGAGGATTTTGGCACTACGCATGCGCACATTCTTTGCATTCCTGTGTGATGACGTCATCACTTTTTATTAGTTTTTCTTCACGGAACGAATACTATTGAGACATAGAATACAATGAAATTAAATTGATGTCCTTACTGCTTTTCGTTTTCTCACAATCAACGATTGAAAATTTTTAGTACTGAACCCTATTGACTTTGAAAATTGAACAATGTGACGTCATGGGAAGGTTACTTGACATATCTAAAAATAGATTTAATTTTTGGGCTCAGCATATGATTTTCTATACACATGCAAAGTTTCAAGGTTCTGGGTTGTCCACAACAGAAATAAATTAGGGGGGCTGAATCAGCCCCCCTCCTAGGCTTCCTAGAGCATCAAGTACCCTAGGGCTGATAGGGTTAACAGAGCTTTAGTACTTGCAAATCAAAGTTATTTCATTTGGGTTACATAGCATTATTTTAAGCCTCAACAATACTTGGTTTTTACGAAATCTCAAGCTTAGTAAGCGGTTTTGATAATATTTATTGCTCCAAGCAGTTGCTATTCTTTAAAGTTATCAAACTGTAGAGTCAGTGGCGTAACGCAGTTTAGGGCACCTTAGTTCAAAAACTAAGGGCCCCCAGCAAAAAGGGGCCCCGAGGGGCCCCCAGGAAAAAAAATCGTTTCGTTGCCTATTTTCAAGCTAAAGCTGTGGCTATGATTAACAAGACCACGGAGTCTCGGGCCTGCAAGATATGACAGTCTAAGTGAATGGAAGGTAATGATGAAAACTAGCATTTGTAATGTGTTCTGTAATGGTAGACTGACGAATCTACGTTTGCATGGACATGAAGCCTTTAAAGTTACTGTTTTGTGAAAATGTGGACGTATCGATTTTGTTGTAAAGTTATGCATTTTTCACAGTAAATCATTGCAAATGTTTGGACCTTGCCTGCATAACTTGTTTACTTCAAGTTCAAAAAGAACACGCCATTTTGTATTTGTATTACGACATTACCAAATTCTTCAGCCTGGGGGCCTCAAGTGGAAAAATCTCCATGGGCCCCGACTGTCTCCGTTACGCCATTGTGTAGAGTTTGGGAGATTTGCCTCCACTTTGTCTGAGATCGGATTCTATTTTTCATGATCCTACATTTGTTAACAATGAAACTCTTCCCAGCTCCATGTATCAGTTATTCTTAGGAGCAAACATTTTGTAAAATGGTTTCAACAGCAATGATATTCTGTCACTGATAGAAGGAATCATTTTCATGAGTTATTAGCATGACACAGATACGATTTGATTGGCAAAACAGATATGACCTCAATTGTCAATGAAAGGTACACGTTTTGGAACCTGAATAGAGAGGTTCTGTTCTCAATGTAAAATGAACAGAAATGAAGTTTTCATGAACTGAAGAGTCTTCATGGAACTTTAGGAGCCAAAAGGTCACTGAATCTATGTTACAGCGAGGTTGTCAACCTAAGCCTTTCATGATTTTTAGCAAAACATGTTTCATAAAGTTGTTCACAAGTCTTTTTTTCTTCTCAATGTATATAGTTACCCAGTTGTAATATAAGATTTTACGTAGGTGTCAGAATCATTGCAAGAACAGTTACTGACAAAGCGTGGGTCGAAATTTAAAACGAGATCAAATGTATTTTTGAATTATGCTTTTATGGTATTCTATATCAGGTGAATAAGAAATGAATTGCCGCTTTAAAAAATCCTAGCACCATAAGAGTACTGGACGGATCTAATGATTCAACTTCTAATCAAAAGTTGGAAGGCCGAATAAAATGCTTTTGATTTTTCTTGTGTTTTGATGAAAAATCATGGAAAACACGTTAACTTCAACCTTGCCATGACTTGCGGACAGCAAATGCCCGAAAAGGCCTAAAAGACATGATCTAAGAGGAATCTCCGCACACAAAAGAAATCGCGGAGACACTTCATCTCACTCTTGTTGGGGAGACGAGATATGCTTTGTCCGAGGAAACTTAAGTGTCCCCCCGTGCAGTGGGTTAAAGCTCATGCGCAGTAGCGTTTTGGAGTTGAAGCCCTAAAGGGCGCATGAGCTTTGACCCACTGCACGGGCGTTAAAGCTTCCTAGAACAAAGTGATCTCGTCTCCCCGACAAACTCAGGATCAAAAGTAATGGATTTTTCAACAAAAACTGGAGTCATTCAATCCCATGATAATAAGTCTTCAGGCAATATCTCTTATCCATTAAAATTCTACTTTCCTTATCGTTCGGTATTGCTCACATGTTGTCAGCCATTTTCATGCACTTTTCAATGCTGAAATTTTCGTATGGGTCGAGTCTACGTTTACTTCCATCAAGTGCGCATAAAGACTGAAAAAAGGTGAAAAATATTTCAATTTCATGGCTATCACGCAGAATTCGATTCATTCCAATCCATCTTGTACTCTTGCCATTGTACTCTTTATGGCCCACCAGGTATACTCCACAGAAATAGGTCCATAATTACAGCCCCTCTATTAGGGTGGGCAATCATCCTTCAATTTTAGACTTGATTTTAAGAATACTGCAGAGCTACCTTACAAGAAGATAACTCCTTGCCAATTAACATGAATAAAGCGCAATGAATGAAAATCAAGGAAAGGAGTATCCAACATTGGATGGTCCGTATGGAAAATTACACCCACTGAAAAATAGCCATTGTTGCTGCATAGTATGTTGCCACTTAAATCAAATTCAAATGGCCAGGAGGGGACTGGCCCGCAGGGAAGCCGAGAGATTTCCCAACGTGATCTTCATTGCGCGGATTAAATTCAAATGGCGTCTGGAGTAAATACTGATTCGAGCAATGGTTGCAATATGTCAAGTCTACAGCAGAAAAATAACGAAGGAAAATGACACAATTGTGACTCGCCATGGAGCAAGAAGACGAAGCAGCAAGAAAATTGCACGTAGCATTCCTTTACAAAACACTAAGAATTTGATCCAGTACAGAAATATTCTTCAAATCCTCAGAGGAGGGGGGGGGGTACATAACATGTTGAGGGTACGGGTATGTGCCGCCTAGAATAGAAAAAAGCCTGCTATTCAGAAACTGGCAAAATGATATCATAGAGCATGACTGGGTTAGCAATTTTTTTCAAAAAAGTTGTAGTAATTATTTATCTTGTTGCCATGGCCACAGTTTTTTTCGCCAAAACGTGCAAAACATGTACCATCAAAAATTTTGATATCTCTGTATTCTGTTATGATATATCCACCACATTTTTAGTGTAGCTTCATTGGACAATGACCTATGTTGTGTAGCAGAATGAAGGTTATCATGATAACATTTACTGAAACTTGAGATCCTGAAGTTTGATGTTTTTTTGAAAGATCACCATTCATTATGTATTGCAGTTATGATTGTTTTTCTCCTATACAACACTCATCAAGATCCAGTGACTCTATCGTGACAGTTTCATTGAAATAACTTAAAAAGGAAGGAAGGTATAAAATTTAAGGTGATTTCAGTGACGGGAAATGGCATTTTGAGAAAGCACACTTTAAAGTTGAGCAAACAGTTTGAGACTCTAAAAAGTTGGCTGTGCTGCACGTAAGTCGCTCTTTTTCTGTGAAATTGTCATTATGTTTTTTTTCCTTTTGCTTCTAAGCTTCATTCTGGCTACTTTTGACAAGTCCTTTGCCATGTACTCGGAGATCTATAACCTAGATTGATCAATTTTCTCACAGAGTGCTGTTTTATATTTTCCTTGATCCATTTTCATCTTATTGCATAATACATCCTAAAGACAAAAAGATCTCTTCCCACATAAGTTGCTTTGGGGATTCTTTTCCATATCATTTTGTAAAAAGAATCATTTTGATTCTTGGAGTCTTGGTTTGAAGATATTTTATCAGCTTTTCATTGGCAGCGCGTCTTGTGACTGCAAACAAGTGAAACCCTTCTTGGCTGTTGAAACTTCAAAAATTTTCCTGAACTTTCTTTCTTCTAGGTAAAGATTGGGGTATGTGGTGGTGGCAATAAATTTTGGCAGCTTGTATCGCTACCGTACGCTCTAAATTGATTGAGATGATGAATTCCAGGGTCTTGGTTTTTTCTTCTGATGTGATGATGAGAAGCTGGATGATGGCCAATGGAGCTGGCCTAGTCGCTTTTCAGTTTTTTCCTCGGCCTTCTTGTGAGACTTTGACATGACATGGACTCTATATACACTCTTCGGAAACTTAATTCCCAACATTCGTCTATTCCCCTGGCTCTCTTCTACAATCTTGGTCAAAATACTTGGGACAAGTCATAAAATTGCACTTCTTCAGTCTTTGATTACGTGTCCCTCGCTCCCCCCGTTTCAATGTTGCTTGAATCAGACGCCATTCGACCATCTCAACATTGAATTAGGGGGGAAGGGGGATTAGAAGTTCCTAAACGTAAGTTTGTGCGTCGATATTTTAGAAAGCATCATGAAAACACCGAAATTTGCCTGTGTACCAGCTTATTTTGACCAGGATTGTAGTTCATTTCCTACTTTATCGACCTGAGGCTCAGGCCTCAGGTCCCCCGTGCGTAGAAAATGTAACTCACGCTTGTTTTTCAGTTTTTTATTAGTTTGTTTGTCTCTTGGTATAAATTGCCACTGATTATTACTTAGATTCGCTGAAGATGAACCTAATTGGTTCGAAACGTTCGAATTACAAGTAAAAGATGTTTACGTCTAATTAATTAATTTTTTTTATCTTAATTGGAAATGTCTTACTGGATTTGTCGTACTGGATTTGTCGAAATATAACATGGAATGTCTCTAAATATGAAGTCTAACACAATGATTTTCATCGCTTGCCTCATCCTTCGACTCTTCGGATACTTTTTGGACCTTGTTTTCCCTATTTGAACTGGCAAATCAACTTGTACAAACAGCAAAAAATGACAAGACTTTTCCTCCGAATATCCCTTGTGATAAGTGTGACTGTGAGATATGCAAATTCTTGTGCTTTGAAGCAGAACTTTATTGAGTTGAATGCTTGCAGCAATAGAACTCAAAGCCTTGTTTTGAATGAAGCCTTCTTTGGGGGAGGGGAAGGGTGCCTTGATCCCATATGAGAGAGAAAAATTACTTTTCAAACATCACAACTCGTTGCTAAGAACGTTGCTAAGGAATTTTGCAATATTTTGATGGGGTGCCCTACAAATGATTTTAGATTGTGATTTTATGCCCTGTTCAGCACTACCATGCTATGTATATTTGAAAACTACGATTAATTCTCTATAACTCAGATTTATTCTAAAATCTTTCACAAAAAATGAGATTTTTGCAGAAATTGGGGGGTATTCTACTTTAAAATCCCTCTTATTTGAGTAGCTACTCAAAGAAGCTGTGCTACTCTCTTGACATTACTCAATTACTTTCCAAGTACTTTAAAAACAAGAATTAGGTGAAAATGTGATGAAAATATGGTGAAAACATTCATGTAACAGCAAACATTTCCTCGCATTATTCCCTATAGTCTCACGAGACCCCTCTACGAGCATGCATTCTACGGCCACCAGATTTGCGTGTTTCCTCTTAAATCCATGCGCTTACCAGTGTTAGATATTTTCACAGGTTGTGGTTGACCAGTGGTTGACCATCTCCCCTGCCTTGGTTTGAAAGATACTGCCCATAATTTGAAAATTTTCAGTTTCAAACTTTACAAGGCAAAAACAGACAGGAATGTCTAGATAAGTCAATTTTGAATTGTTCTGTTACAAATTTTGAAACTCATACTTCATCCCCAGGGGGGATTCCCTATTAGTAAGTGACGGAGGGTCAGAAATTTTTTGGGTTTATAAAACGCTGTCTAGTATATCTTTGAGTACGTTATTTGGTGCATAATCAGTATATTCATAGGGTTGATGATGAGAGAATTTGACAAGGTGAGTGCCAGCCTTCAGTTTTTCACCAAACTATTGCAGGGCAGTTGCCAAAAATGCTATAAAACCCTTTAATTTTCATGTACTGTGAAGCTATGAGTACATTTTTGGGGTCTAAATATGTCCTAATTTCAGTATATTTTTGGGTTGAGTATACTCTTGGACTGTGCCCCCAGATCTTCCCATTTATATATAAACCTGTCAGAAATCCGGGCTTGATCTACACTTCAAGTGTGCGATAACTTTGCTTCTTCATCACGTTTAATCCAGAATCTGATATATCCTGGAGAAAGAAGGTAACCCAATATATTAACCAACATTATTTACAACAATCATGCGTCTCAAAAGGTGACTTTCATTTCATAGAATGTTTATCAAATCATAATGAGGTTCATTTGTAAACGACGTGACCACGCCCATTGCTTGCAAATTTAAGCTTCTCGACTTCTCTCGAGACGGCCCTGAAATTTTCATATAGATCCAAAGCCATGCGACCACGTTGCAATATTGCCAAAATCATACCAGTTCACATGAAATAGTTTTTTCATCGGTTACATAGTCACATTTTGACGATTTTTCAGATCGTTGCGTTTCCTGGGTCATGTGGAAGGCTCAAGGTTCGAAATGTTGGTAATAAAGAGAACTGTAAATGATATCGTTTCTGGAAGTGGAAATTTAAAAAACCTACAAACAATTTCAAAAGATGTATCTATCAAGAAATGTGCTTATCAAAGTTAAAACATTTAAATTCACTAGCAAATTTTATTTCCACAAACTCCTTTGTGACTACCACGTGAGTCTTTTGAAATGTTTAGACTCTTGAGAGCTGGTATCTACCGATCCAGTTACCAGATTCTATTTAGATCATCAGGCTCAGTTTCTAAAGCAGATATAGCTTTTCAACATCGGTCGCCTCGTTCTCAAACTACTAACAATCTACCGGGTGAATCAGAAAGAACCCCCGGCGATTGAAAGGCTACTGCTCCGTGAATGTATAAGCAACGATATTTGCAATATTTGGTTAAATAGTTAACATCTTCAATTATTTTTAGACTCCGTTCAGATTCTGTAGGCAATTTTCTAAAATGAGTCCCTTTGAAAAACCTTAAAAAACTTGCTAAAATTACAAACAAAAGTCCTTTACTTCTCAGCGATGACTTTCAGCACGCTTTAGCACATTCTTTCGTTTTGGTGGGTTGAAAATTCCTCCCCTTAGTGTGAATAACTTATTCAGGGGGATTCCATTCTCCCATGAGGACAAAAAACATGAGCACATCCGAGAGTCATTATTGCTAGGAAGGAGAACAAAAGGAAGTTTTGCTTGCTCTTTTCATTCGTTTTTGCAGGTTTTAGAAAATAGCTTTCTGCAGATAATCTCCATTTCGACGGGAAGGAATGACCGATTAAAGCCGGGCAAATTATTGAACCTAATTTGACATGTTGGGGATAAAACAAGACAGTTTTCAACATTATTTTTTTGATATTGAAGGATCAGGAATTTTTCAAACGCCGGGCATTTTTATTGACTCACCCGGTAGTAGAACCTTTTCTTGTCAAAATCCTTCAAAACCAACCAACAGTCCTATGTCAGAGCTGCAAATAATTATCAAATCGCTGGTGATTCGAGATTGATACGGCAAGTTTTGACAAACTAAACTTACTGATCTAAGTCGATATCTGATAAATGCTTTCAAAGACACAAGTTTCTAATCGTCTAAAACTGTTCTGACTCACTCTGCACTCTACTAGCCAGTCTCCATCAATTAGTACATATGTTTGCTGCACTGTCAAAATGTTAATTTGAAATGTCGTTGACAAGTCCTGGAGGTGTACAGAAGTGTAAGGCCTCGGGCTTTTCCAGCAATCTCTAACATCGCCTTTCTTGTACAACGCCAGTATTTGGAATTGCCTAATATACTCGAGTCTGCTAGATTCCTTGCAAAGCGTGCCAAACGTGCCATGTCATAATATGTGCCAACGTGCCAAATTTTCTGACGTGCCAACGTGCCTTTACATGTGTCGTACCAACTTGTCTACATGTCAAATTTTCTTGCTTGCCAACGTGCCATTGCATCCTAGGGTAAGGCGTTGTGAAGTGAACTACCCAGAACATTCACGGTTTGCTCCGATAGTAGAAGCGTGATGATAAAACATCATATACGACTAATGCTTGACTATATACGCTGACAGAACATCAGATAATTTTTGCTGAAGGGTTCTTTCTGTTATTGCCAAAAATCCCCTTATCCGAGGCAAGCTGCCGTTTGTCCTCCTTTTGATACAGTGCCATGGCAAAGTCTGAAATTTGGAGTATGTGACCCTGTTTTGGTCGATTCTGGTACGTTACGTGCCAAGCGTGCCTTACGTGCCAATATGCTATGGCATATTACGTTCCTACTTAGCTTTAGCCCTTCGTTTTTACCCTTGATGTTTGGCACGTAGGCATGTCCGCACGTTAGCATATAACATGTCATGGTATATTGGCACGTAGGGAAATTTGGCAGGTATTCATGCAGGAACGTAATATGCCATAGCATATTGGCACGTAAGACACGCTTGGCACGTAACGTGCCAGAATCGACCAAAATAGGGTCACAGACTCCAAATTTCAGCCTTTGGCATGGCACAGTATCAAAAGGAGGACAAGACAATTAATAAAATCACAGATTTTCACATAAGACTTACACAATAAGCATAAATCATATTGGACACCCTGCTTATTGTAGAAACGAGACAATGAAGCATTGCATTCGTATTAAGACTGTGTAAACATTCTCCTTTGACATCCAGCTCAATGTTCTGTACAGTATGCAACGTTTTAAGACTTAAAAGGTCAAAGCACACTGCTGTGACGTGTATAGGTTATTGGTCAAATTGACAGGCAAAACGAAACTGAGTGTTAAGTTGAAGTGATAAACCATTTTAAAGAATCAAGTTTCGGATTTCATTCAGATGATTTCTGGGCAATTACAGAATTATTGTATCCTCTTTAAGCTTAAGATGGCAGTTTTCACCAAGAAGAGGAGATTAATTGATGTTCAAGTACAGACTACCATTAACCCAGAACTATGCGCAGAGAAAAGAACGAAGGATTTGATAAGTATGATAGCTGGGAATACTTCTCCTACTGTCCGTTGTCAAAGAATGCAAAACTTTGAACAACTGCTTTGATACTAGCATCACCAACATCATTGCACCACTTGATTAAAGAGGTACACAACTAGATCAGCTTTTCAGTCATGTAAATCTGGATTCTTAAGGCCAGGAATGAAGACATCAAGTGTTGACTATTTTGAAAATTTTACAGGGAATTAGAGCTGCTCATTAATTACTTGACTAATTACTTGTTCAACAGGAAACAAATTGTTCAGTACCAGGGAGCCTTTTCTAGTACCATCCCCGTATATACCGGAGTTCCACAAGGATCCATTATTGGTCCTCTTCTATTTTTGATCCATCTTAACGACGCAAATAGAACACTGAAGCACGCAAAAGTCATTACGTATGCAGATGATACCGTCATCTTTACTTCATCCAGTGACTTCAACATCATCGAAAATCATCTTAACGATGATGTCCAAACATTGGCAACATGGTTTCGTGAAAATGAATTAATAATGAATCTAAAAAAGGGGAAAGCAGAGACGATGCTTTTTGGAACATCAAAGCTATTAAATCTCGTTAATGGAAGGCACCTCAACATCAAAGTTGATGGAACCTGCATAAATTGTACAACAAGCTACAAATACCTGGGCGTAGCACTGGACCCCTCTCTGAATTTCGAGTTGCATTTTAACACAGTTTACAAAAAAGCAGCTGGAAGAGTAAATCTGCATCGTCGTATTCGAAGTTCAATCGACTCAGCAACTGCCGAGAAGATCTATAGAGCTATGATAATGCCTGTTTTCACGTATTGTGGCTCAATTGTACTGGGATGGTCAAATTCAAGACTGAACCAGATTCGAAAAATTGAAATTGAGGAACGTAGCAGGAATATCATAAAATCAAAAGCCAATCCAAGCACCAACTTGCGGATTCCTACTATTGAGTGTGCAATAAAGAAAAAGTGTGCACATTTGTATTTGATTGCCTCCAAGACAATTTTTGTGACCCATTCAAAAGTTACTTTGAAAGAAAGGAACACGGTCAAAATACAAGAAATAACAACTTAGCTGCAAAGGTTCCAAGGATGAAAACAGAATTTGATCGTAAACGTTTCTGTGTGACGGCGGCAAACGTATATAACAAAGTTCCTATTTTAGCAAGACAATTAGACTCTAGGGTTTTATTCAGAACACATGTAAATGATTTTATATAAATGTTTTTAAATATGTACTTAGCTTAATTTTCTCCACTTACATTGTATATTTCTTTTCTTTTAGCACAGGACCCTAATGATAACAGTATGTTTCTCATACTGATAGGTTATTCCTGTATAAAAATTCGTGTATTATTATTATTATTATTAGACTGAAGAAGTTTTTTACACTGAAGAAGATTTTAATCGAAACGTATGTCGGCAACAGTTGTGTTTTTATATTATTATTATTATTATTATTATTATTATTATCATTATTATTATTATTATTATTATTATTATTATTATTATTATTATTATTATTATTATTATTATTATTATTATTATTATTATTATTTATTATTATCATTATTATTATCATCATAGCTGTGACTGATAACAGTGCTTGTGGAACAGTAGCATCATTCAACATTTTATGTATTGTATTTACGATATCCATTCAGTATGATTTAAGTATAGTGAAAGAGTATAATAAAAGAGAGCACTTTTAATAAAAAAGACAGTACTGTTCCACCATGGATTTGTGAGAAAACGTATTTTCTCCTCAGCTAAGGAAATGACATTTTATCTCATTCTTAACCGGGTGAGTGTGTCAGACTCTCTAATGTGTGTTGAAGTTTTTAGACCAGTATATGTCTTTGTTGAAGGACAAAGACGGGACGCGTACTATAGAAATGATCCTAGTAAGTACGGATAATCAGAACGTTTTCTACTGAAGTCTAGATTTAGCCTTTGGGCTTTAGTATCCCCTCTGCCTATGCTGATCAGGACAGCCAAATAAAAAATAAATGCTACGTTTCTTTGGCTAGGCAACTCGACGAATATCAGTCAATGAATCGATTTCAACAAGCGAATGTTTCCTTTCGTGTTTTCAATGTTGGGTACTCGATAAATTAAGAGTTGACACCAGTAGACAATGTTTTCCATATGATACTTCATTCAATTTTCCAGCTATTCAGTACACGATTTTATTAAAACAGGCAGTCAAAAATACTTAGGCCTATCGAACAACAAAAACTGCGATCTCAACTCACGGCTAATCGATAATGTCATCGAAACTATTACGGTGTCTCTTTCTGGGGGCAAACGTCAAAAAACAAGAACTACATTTATCACAAAACAATGAACAATAGGATTGTTCATACATTTCACATACCCCCCTCCACAAGAAAATTTTTTCCGCAACATTGAATTGTTGATGTCTTCGAAACATCATTGGACTCTGGAAATGAACATTCAGTAATCCCTAGTTCACTGTGATTGGTGCCAACGGTATCACAACTATTAAGAACAATAACGTATTTCTGAAATATAATGATTTGCTCGAGTCATTCGTTGAATATAAAGCAATGTGCATCAGTAATGGTGAAAATGTTCATCGCATGTATATCTTTAAACCTTTGGTCGTATAAAGCACTACAAGCGAGTCTTTTCTCGGTAAAATAACGGTAGGGATCGAGTCTTCTCTCTTAACATAGAAGGTCGAATACATGATTCAAAAGGTTGATAAGTTCAGACTATTGAAGGATATGCGTTCCAAAGTTGCAGTGGATACGACGGTTGTGGATGAAAAAACTGAACTCTTGTTGTCATAAATAACTGATGATACGGAGAAACGTATTCTGGCATAAATGGAATCATTGAGGTCCAACCATTCTTTGAAGTGGTTTAACATATTTGGGAATCTGCTGATTATGATTGATATGACAATTTGCAGGTCGTCCCAGTGTCGCATATATAAATCGAGAAGGTCGTAATTGAATTCTCTGCGGTCGTTGAGGTGGCTCAACATCTGGACTTCGTGATATATCATCGTGAATGTCTTCTACCGGTTCAGTCTTAGGAGCGTTGTTACGATGTGGTAGGATGTCTTGATCTTGAGCGTTGTCTATTGTTATTTACTTGGTCTTGTTCACCTTGATCAGGCTCTGCTTCCCGCTTTTTTATTGCTTTTTGAACATTATCTGCTGCTTTGTCTTGTTCTTTTTCGGGATCTGGCTCCTGTTCTTTCATAGGGGCACGCATGTCTGGATCAGCTCCTCTCGTTTCATTTGATCTTTCACTCTTGTTTGCTACACTCTTCGCTCGATTTTGTTTCGTATTCTTTTTACGCCGTTCAAATTCAACTGATTCATCAATGGGTAAATCATTGCAGGGGTATAAAAGAAAGTGCACAATGAAGAGTACGACATCCTTGACTATTCTCTGGTGGAAAGAAATATACAAGACTATCTTCGTTCATTCGCTTCACCACGGTATAGATACAATCTTTCCAAAAAAAGTGCGCATTTTTCCTAGTCCTCCCTTATCAAGGGTACGAACAAGGACTCTGTCACCTTAATCAAGGATAGGGCTCTTTGCTTTCTTGTCACACTGTGTTTTCCCTTGTGTTGCGGTTGCTTGAATCTTAGCATTTGCAATTCCGTATGCTTGCTGCATGGCTGTTCTCCACTTTTTCACGTATGCAGAATTGCTCGATTCAGAATTTTCTTTTTTCAATCCAAAAACGTAGTCGAAAGAGTAATAGCGTTGATCGACCGAAAAGAAGGAAGAATGGTGAAAATCCTGCAGCATATTATTTCATTTCATTTTCATTTCATTTTCATTTCATTTTCATTTCATTTTCATTTCATTTTCATTTCATTTTCATTTCATTTTCATTTCATTTTCATTTCATTTTCATTTCATTTTCATTTCATTTTCATTTCATTTTCATTTCATTTTCATTTCATTTTCATTTCATTTTCATTTCATTTTCATTTCATTTTCATTTCATTTTCATTTCATTTTCATTTCATTTTCATTTCATTTTCATTTCATTTTCATTTCATTTTCATTTCATTTTCATTTCATTTTCATTTCATTTTCATTTCATTTTCATTTCATTTTCATTTCATTTTCATTTCATTTTCATTTCATTTTCATTTCATTTTCATTTCATTTTCATTTCATTTTCATTTCACTTTCATTTCATTTTCATTTCATTTTCATTTCATTTTCATTTCATTTTCATTTCATTTTCATTTCATTTTCATTTCATTTTCATTTCATTTTCATTTCATTTTCACTTCATTTTCATTTCATTTTCATTTCATTTTCATTTCATTTTCATTTCATTTTCATTTCATTTTCATTTCATTTTCATTTCATTTTCATTTCATTTTCATTTCATTTTCATTTCATTTTCATTTCATTTTCATTTCATTTTCATTTCATTTTCATTTCATTTTCATTTCATTTTCATTTCATTTTCATTTTATTTTCATTTCATTTTCATTTCATTTTCATTTCATTTTCATTTCATTTTCATTTCATTTTCATTTCATTTTCATTTCATTTTCATTTCATTTTCATTTCATTTTCATTTCATTTTCATTTCATTTTCATTTCATTTTCATTTCATTTTCATTTCATTTTCATTTCATTTTCATTTCATTTTCATTTATTTTCACAGGGTATATACATTCAGTAACTATGGTATCTACTGTTTTACAATGTGCCCTGCTTTAAAACCCTAACTTACTTAATTACATGAATTAATTAAGATTAAAATCCAATATATAAGAAAGAAAAGTATAAAAAGAAAGGTGACTCTGGAGTCAAAAATGTGGCTGATGTTGATTTCGATCATCAACTTCTTTGATCTTTCAAAAAAGATTTTAATTTCGTCTTGAAAGCAGCTAGCGAAGGAGCAGTTTTTATTTCAAGGCTTAATTGATTCCAAACAGTAACCCCTCGATACGAAAAGCTTCGCTGCCCATTTGAGGTTTTACAAAAAGGAATCCTGAGGTCAGTGCTGGTATTACGTAAAGTCCGATTGCAAGACTCGGACAATTTTTGAAACATCGACTTCATATAGGGAGGTGCAAGCCCATGCAAGGCTTTATATACCATGCAGGCTGTCTCGAAGTCAATCATCTCGTTAACTGTTAACCATCCTAGTTTTGATATTAATGGCAGCGATGCATGGTCAAAGGGACTGTTTGTCACGACACGAGCTGCCCGATTTTGTAGCTTTTGCAATTTTCTTAGAGCGGTATCACCAGCACAACCCCAGACAGAGCAGCAGTATCTAAAGTGCGACTCTACTATGCTGAAGTACATCCTTTTTATGGTTTGCAGTGAAAGATATCTCTTAGCATACTTGAGCATTCCAATTCCTCTTGAAATCTTACCGATAGCAACGTTGATTTGCTCTTTCCAGTTTAATGACGGATCGATTTGAACCCCAAGATATTTTATATTTCCAGTGGATTCGATCTCATCGCCATTTATTTGAAAGAGGGGAAAACTGTTTGAATCATTGCTATCTAGTCTTCTGAGGTTTGGTACAGTACCAAGGATCATGCTCTGAGTTTTAGCCACATTAAGAGACAATTTGTTCCCCTGAAGCCACGAACTAAGGTTCTGAAGATCTGAGTTGATGCCATTGCACAGGTCAGAGACAGATTTCGAGGAATAGGAAATGCTTGTATCATCTGCATACATTGTGACCTTAGTTCTTTGTAAGGCAAACGGCAAGTCATTGATATAGATCAAAAATAAGAGTGGACCAAGGCAAGAGCCCTGAGGAACTCCACACTGGATGTCTTGTATTTCAGAAGTTTTGCCATTTACCTTACAGCATTGCTTCCTATTACTTAGGTATGATATGAACCAGTCGAGCTCCACGCCTTCAGCTCCATAGAGACGCAGCTTAGCTATGAGAATATCGTGATCCACTGTGTCAAAGGCTTTCTTTAAGTCGATGAAAGTGACTCCAGAAAAGAGTCCCTTGTCAAAACTTAGATATCAGTCATTGGTACACTTCAGTAAGCATGTCAATACGGAGTGAAATAATCTGAAACCCGACTGCTCTGAGTAGAAAAATTCATTCTCAGTAAAATAATTATATACCTGATCGAAGACTATCTTTTCAAATAATCGTGAGACTACAGGAAGCACAGAAATAGGTCTATAGTTAGATCTATCTTCGGTGGAGCCATCTTTGTAGATAGGAGAGACCCTCGCAATCTTCCAGTTTCCTAGAAAGCAACCTCGTGAAATGGACATATTGAATATACTACATAATGATGGTGCAAGAACAGGCATCGCAATTTTGAGAAAAGAACATGATATACCGTCAATGGCAGAACTTTGAGAAGTTTTAAACTTATTCCTTATTTTGCTTAGTTCATCAGGGCGAATCGTTTGGAAGTGGAAGCGCACATGTTTCTCGTTTATTGAATAATCACCATTAAGAAGTGGGTTTTCTAAGTTTGGTATCTTCGAACTAAGTTTGCTACCAATGTTGCAAAAATAGTTATTCATAGAATCTGCAATTTCACTGCTTTTTGTCAAGCATTCCTCATCCACCACTAGTGAAGAAATATTGGTCGTTTTGGGCCTTTTATTGATTAGTTTGTTAATGGTGTTCCAAGTTTCTTTCATGTTGCCCTGACAATCGGCAATTTTTTTTGTGAAAAATAGGCCTTTTTCAGTTTGGTATTTAAGCTATTAACCCTGTTTCTGATATGTCTGTATGCTTGCATTAACAGAGCAGACCCTTTTTTTCCGCAGATTTCTTAAGTTTGTCTCTTGACCTCATAGTGGTTTTTAGCTCAGAGGTAATCTATGGGCAATATCTATCAGAGACCCTGCGTTGACGCAGAGGCGCATGCTTTTCTATTATAAGCGAGAGCATATTTGTCCAATTCTCCACAGCTGAGTCAAGATCAGCACTTCTCTGAATAATGAGATTCCAATCTACTGAGGAGATGTCAGCAAGAAAGCTAGTTTCATCAAAATTTTTCATCTGACGGGTGGTAATTTTCTTATGTTGCTTTCTCCATGCTCCACGAAACTTCCGAACACAATAAACCATATAATGATCACTCATGGCAATTTTTAGAACGCCGGAATCAACAATATTCCTCGGCTCACTAACTGTCACGTAGTCAATTAGGGTAGACGTACTAGAGTTTCCCTAGTAGGCTCCTTAATTAGCTGTTTTAGGCCATACGCTTCATACAAATCAATTATATGCTTACACATACCACTGCCAGTGTTGGCATCAGCAGTACCAGCAGTACCCATTGAGCCAAACGCCGGTGCAAGATCGCTATAAGAAGACTGAAGATCTTCTTGGTGCAACAGATTACAATTGGTGTCACCTATTAGAATTATCTCCTTATTATCGTTCTCAAGGTACTGAAGAACTTTGTCAAGCTTATCGAAAGTTGAGATGGGGTCGCTTGGGGGTCGATACCAGGCAATGATTATAAAGGGGGAAGCATTCACTGGTTTGATTTCTATGCAAACCAACTCAAGACCATCAAGGGGTATGTCTTTCCTTCGAGCATAATTTATACTGCTTTTTACATAGATTGCAACTCCACCACCTCTATTGTTTCGATCCTCCCTTTCTATCTTATAGCCCTTAATATTCAACAGATTATTCCCCATTTTTCTTTCGACTTTCGTTTCGTTTAATGCAAGAACATGAATCCCCTTTTCATTGATAAATGACGAAACCTCGTCCTTATGCAAGGGTAAAGAATTAATGTTGAGAGATGCAATGACCATCCCTTTGGCAAAACTCGGCGTTTTGGGAGATACATTTTGTGGAGTAGGAGGAGGAATATGGACGCTATGAATGTTGGTACATCAATCCTGCTCCACCCCTATGTATGTATCAGCTCTATTCAATTGGGTAATGCTGATGTCGCTATCCGTAATAGGCTGATTATTTTTGGCCACAGTTCAATAATTACCAATAAATTTTAGAAAGTTTCTAGCGAATACTGAGTTCCCTTTCTGATTTAGGTGTAGTTTTTTAGTACTGAGGCATTCACCACCAACGTTTGAGTTGGACATCACTTTGATATTGAATTTTTCACAAACCTCATCAATGACTTTGTTTAGCCTCTTGACCTTCTTAGGCATGCCAGGCTTGTCTTGTCTTGTGATAACTGATTACATAACGATTTCAGTCTCAGGCGACACATCACTAGCTGCTTCAAAGATCTCTGTGAGAGTCTCGGCAGTGTTTACATTATCATCCGTTAAATCATTAGTACCAGCATGAATAATTATCAGATCTGGTTTTCTTCGAACTATGGGTTTGATGAAATCTTTGACATCCAAAGTTGTTGCTCCGCCGTGGCGCTTGATTTGAACGTGGTGCTGTTTGTTTAAACCATTCTCCTGGATATTGTTAACCATCGAATCTCCGATGATGACAATTCGCTTTTTTTCAGTGGACCCGCTGCTTTTCGATTTTTCATCACATTCAGTTGTTTGAGCTTGTTGTTTACTTGAAGATACAGAAGCGCTATTGTTTCCAGTTTTAGTTGTCTTGGGGCCCATTGTTTCAACATTTAGTGTCCTTTTGTTCAATTCAATGGAGTTTTGTGGTGGCTGTTTGTGAAAATTGTCTCGTGAGTTGACTCTTTTGTGATCTGCAACAGTGGCTTGTAAAACCGTAAAAATGAAGAAGCTTTGCCAAATGGTCTCTCCAGTGTGATTTCAATGTTTCGGGCAATGCTCGCAACATTTGAAAGCAAAGTACATTTGAACGTCTCAGCCTTTTCATGCATTCCGAATAATAGGGTGTAGTTCTCGAATATCCAATGTTGGAAATCTCTTCAAGGGTACGAAGCATCTGACTCTCAAATTCACCGCCTGATCATGGTGAATTTTTTGGGATAACCACCATATCGTTGGATCAAATCACTAAACGACAGTTTTTCTGGACTTGCCTTTGGTTGCATATGCTTGCGCATATCGCATGAAGTGATCAAAAACAACGAGCTCATTCGTATCCTTCGCTGCTCTTTTCGAGATGCATGTGGTCGATCGAAATTATTTCAATTGGAGTTTTCCTGTAAATTGGCCTAAAGGCCTCCCTCTGCTAGTTCGACACAGCGACATCTAAGCGTAATAAAAGGTTGCAATATCTCGCTGTAGGTGCGGCCAAAAGAAACGTCCAAGGGCAAGCTGAACAACTCTCTCTGCACCTGAGTGTCCCATATTTGTGTGTAATTCACAATAAACGACATTCCAAAGAATCGATGGTAGTGCGACTTGATCATACTGTCCGGAAATGCTTTTCAAGGTAACATCCTCTGATAATTTCAGTTTGTTCCATTCGTATAGCAATTACTGTGTGTTGTGTTCTAGATTCTTGACTTCGGCAGGACTTAGTCTTTGATTCTGCTGCGAATGCTGAATGACTTTGTTCACACCCTCGTCTTTGGTTTGGGCATCTTTTACATCAAACCTTTCTTGGTCGTCTCTGGTTGTCTGCTCATCGGGGATATGATTATTAGCGAAAAATATCTTCTTGAAAAGAATAATAATAGCCAGGGTGGCAAATGAAAATAATAAGACTAGCCGCAGTCAGCATTCCTTATCAAACACCAAACCTTTCTAACTCCCAGACCCGCAAAATAAATAGATAGATGAATGGATCTCGCAAGATTGGAGCTTGTAGTCAGATAAAGGATGTGCAAACGGGAAAGGGGGGGGGGGGTTGGTTGTTTGTTCGGTTTGATTTGAAATTGGCCTCTTATAGTGGAAAGAATGGGGGAGGTTTGGGTTGGCTATGTTGTGTAAATTTTCTTGAAAAAGATAATAATAGCCAAGGTGGCAAATGAAAATGATAAGACTAGTCACACTCAGCATCCCTTATCAAACACCAAACCTTTCTAACTCCCTTGTGCGCATTCGCTTATAAGTCGGTGCCTCTTGCGTACTAATGAACTATGGTTACTAAGGCTACTGATTAGTGATGTATTGTACGGTGTCGTGTAGGTATTGTATAGTTGCCGTTGTTGAAATAGTTGACTGGACTGCTTTTCAGTTGTTGCTGCTGCTGCTGCGGTGACGTAAGGGAGATGGCTGTAGCTAGTGGTAGTTGTATTTTTGCTGCTTCCCTCCAAGTGGTTTGTTGCTTGTAATGTCGTTGTTGCTGTCGTAGTTGACAAACTTTTATTGGTGCTATGGGACTTGTGCGATTCATCAGCTGATCTCCCAGAAGGCATTTCGGCCCGTTATGATCAGTATGCCTTTCTTGTTCTGGGATGGGCCAACGGTCCAACCGTTATCGCGTCCCTAGCGTTTGATTTAATGTCTCTTTATTTTCGTCAGTGCTGGATGTAGTGAAGGTCTTGCCCCAGGTAGTTTGGCATTGTACCATGGAGCTGTTGTCATCAGCTTTGCAGAAGTATAAAGTCAAGTAAAGGTAAGGAGTCAGGGGCTAGTATTACTGACAAAGCCTTATGTTATGTGCTGGTTATCGCGTAGGCAAACAATATGTTGGTGTTCCTGGAGACAATGAAATATAACAGGTACAGAATGTGTATCGTGATCCTAAAATATTCTGATATAAACAACTATAAAATGTGGTAAAGCAGATGTCTGTACTCTAAATCTCGCTTTAGACACACTTTGTGTGGACTAAGATGTCCTTGATATTCTGGTTCCTTTGCAACGCTAAAGCGGGTCTTGCGCTCCAGATGTCTTTTAGTATTTCGTCGGTTTCGATAAGGTGCCAGTGTTTGTGAAGTATAGGGCCTATTTTGGTGGTATTGATATTTTATGGGATGACAAAGGGCAGAATTTTAGTGTCGTTTTGAGGCTTTGAGGTGGAGCAAAGAGCCTCATTTTGAGAGCTTCTGCACTTTTTCGAATTTTTGGTTTATGAGTGTTAGGTTGTAACCTCTCAAAAGTAGGTCGTTTTGGAGATTTTGTAAGCTTGTTTTGAGCTCATTATCGTTTGATATGATTCTTCTGTATCTAAGGGCTTGACTGTAAATCATTCCAGTTTTGCATTTGGAGGGGTGAAAGGAGTCTGCCTGGAGGAGGGAGCATATGTCGGTAGGTTTTTTGTATAGGGATGTGTCCAAGCACCCGTGCTTGTTGACTGAAGTTAATGTGTCTAAGAATGGGATTTCCTTGTTGGAGAAGCTCATTTCGAATTTGATGGTCTCATGTATTGAGTTCATATGAGTGTGGAAAGTATGTAAGGCCTCTATACTATGCGTCCAAATTGCAAAAATGTCATCGATGTACCGCAACCAGATACGGGGGGTCCTATTACCAGGTGCAGTTGACAAGATGAGTTCTTCAACTCTTGCCATGAAGATATTTGCTGTAGTTAAAAACGTAGAGCATAACTGTTAAGTAAGATATACAAACTGTAATAATAAAGGGGTATTGCAATAGTAGGAATAGTTTCATGAGTACATAGATATTCAACGTCTCTGCCTTTTTTGTCCACGAAATTCGTTAATCCTTGGCCAGCCTCGGGTGTGGAGGGTTTCACTGTATCTGTCCAGTGCTTGTGTGTCGGAGAGTTGATCTAGGTGGGTAGTTTGTATGCTTTAGTGATATCTTCGATTCTTGTTTTGATAATGGAAGAATATCTGTCCGCCATGTCTTCATGATGTTCAGATACGAGCAGGCAGAGATCCTTTTGAAAGGTGTGGACAATTTCGTCGTATTTTGCCTTTTCTTGCTTAGAAAAGAATTGTAGATCTCGTATGGGTACAGTGGGTTGGGTATATTCGGGAAAGGAGGAGCTGTTGGCGTAGAGGGTAAAGTTAGTGGCCAGGTTTTGGTGATTGAGAACTCCATATTTGCGTTCGGAAAGATCTCTTAGCATGTTGTTTTGTGCGACTGTGAGGCTGGGGCCTTTAGGGTTGGCTAGGGGGCCTTGTGGAGGAGATTTTGATATTTGACGGCTCGTATCGACTGACAACAGTGGTACAGGTTTTCGAAGGGACACTACGGGTGGGGAGACCTGTGAAGGTTCAAACGTGAAGGCTGGGTCGTCGTCGGGGAGGCCAGGATTAGGACTGTTTGGTGAACTTCCTGATTCATTTTGTGTATCTTCTAACGTTTCTTGGGAGCAGGGAATGCTTGTGGTGCTTGAAGAGCTGGTTTCAGAGTTCGTCCTACTCCGTCGTTCTGTCTTTTCAGCAGGTTTCGTAAAGGCTAGAGGTAAATGATAGGAACAGGGTCGGTGATTAAGGAGAGAATGTTCGGGGGGACGGGCTTTACGTAGAAAATTCGAGTAGTGACTTTAAATTTAGGATAGAAACACACGGTATAGCTTAGGATAGGAAATTCGTACTTACTGCAGGACGAGTTGAACGGCTTTGGCTTGGCAGGCATTGAAATCAGAGATCGGTTGATCCAAGCTGTGTCGCCAGATGCAACTCAAGTAGCCGCATTGATAACTGCATTAATCTCTTCTGGGAAACTCTTCTCTGTACATCAAGAAGTATTGCCGCATTTGTAAATAGCCAAAATTGTAAATTTGTATATTTTCTGTTAAAGTTGTTTTTGTAAATAGTTGGTATAGATTAGTAATAATATTACTATTGTAAATAGACCAACTTTAAAGAAGATTATTATCACTATTTTCATATTTTGTCATGTCTAGTTGGAGTACGTGAAAGGGCATCTGCATTTCCTTTTAATTTTACTGGGCGAAAATGAATCCTAAACTTAAAATCGGCTAACTCTCCCAGCCAACGAAGTGTTGTCGCATTCAAAAGGGCTGACGTCAACACATATGTTAACGGATTGCTGTATGTGAATACATCAAATGGTGGTAGAATATCAATAATTTCTGAACTGATCTGTAATGGACCACTTTAGAGCAAGAAACTCAAGATTTCCACTGTGCATACGATAATTCTTTTCACTTTGTGTTAGACATGTATGACATGACTTTCATCTGATCTCTCTGTTGTTGGTAAAGAACTGCACCGAAGCCATTTTCACTTGCATCTGTGTGGACTATGTATGGCAGGTTGTAGTCGGGATACGCCATTATCGATGGACTGGTATTAGTTCTTCTAGCATTGCTTGATGTTCTGGTCTCCATTCAATCTTTGTAGTAGATGGTAACTGTCCATTTGATTTCTTTGTCGTTTTCACATTTATGTTCTACTTGCTACTGCTATCTCGACTTGTCATGAGTTCATAGATTGGGCAGGCGATTGACGAGAAATTTGGAATAAATTGACGATAATATCCCAAAAGGCCTAGTCGCTGTCTAACTTCACCAACCGCTTCTGGTGTGTTATCCTTAAAACTTGTTACTGATGTGGTGCTATTCAAAACAGCAGTGCATCCATTAGCTGAGACGTAGGAACTTTACTTTTTCTTTGAAGAGTGAGCACTTGCTAGCTTTTAGCTTTATTCCATTCTCTTGAAGGCGTCGTAGCACTTTCCTAACATCTTCAACATGTTGTTCAAATGATTTACTGAATATGGTTATATCACCAAGATACAGCAGGCAAATTTCATCACGAAAGTCACTCATTGTTCCATATACCATCTAAAGGCCGCTTGAGCATTGGTCAAACCGAATGGAATGCGTTCCCATTCAGATTGGCCCGGGGGGCTACGAACGCAGCCAATTGTTGGCTCTATTCACTCACGAACCCCTGCTGGTGCCCCTTTCCTTGGTCGAGCGTGGAAAACAGCAACTTCCATCAAGCTGTCCGACGTTTCTTGTATTCTGGGCAAGGGATACTAGTCTTGGGTCATTTTCTGGCTTAGCAATCGGCAATCAATACATAATCGCAATGACCCATCTCTTTTTCGTGCAAAGGCGCATGGACAAAAGTATGGCGACTTTGACGGTCTTATGAATTTTTTCCTATTGAGCAAGTTCTCGATGTACTGCTTGACTTCGCCATAAGGAGGTCTGGAAATTCTTTTGAACTGGCTGATCATCCTTTAACTTGATTTAGTCAAGTTAACTTGATTTAACTTGATCATCTTTTGAGAATGAACTTATTTCATCCTTGAGCATAGCCTCTACTTCTTTTCTCTCATCTGGGCTTAAATGTTCAAGATCCATCTTTTGCAAAACTCCCTCAGTCACTTGACAGGTTTTGACATTTGCTAAATTTTCATTGCGCCATTTTGTTGCAGAACTTCCTGGCCCTGCAGATTGTGAATTACCAAAATTCATGCTCATCGGTATGATAGATCTCCCTAAGGCTAAGCTTCCAAAAGCTGTTCTGGCGGTTCTGGCTGGCAATAGTATGTTATGGTCTGTTTCGTTTTCAACCTGCAACTTTAACACTGATGAGCTACCTTTCTTTGCCACTAAAATTGACTCAGCAATAAGGATTCTGTGTAGCTATTGCTCAAACACCATTGGCAGGTTACCGTCACGATGTCCTATATCTGCTTTACATGCAACATCGACTGTTTTGCTCTTTGAAATAATGGCTGCATGCTTCGATGACTTTTCACTAAATTCACTCTCCTCTGTTGCACATTGATAGATAAGGTCTACCAAAGCAGCCGATTTGTTCTCTGATACGTTTCGTAAACTTTTACACATCATTAGGACAAAGTCAGGACTACGTTCTGAATCAGCGATCGCGTTTCTGCAGAGTTCTTCTATGACATAAAAACCAACAATAGGTGTATCAATGCTCCCTGGAGTGACTAAAAATGGTACTTGAATACCATCCTTCACATAATGTATCTCAGGAAAAACTAGACTGAAGTTGAGTGCTATCCATCTGTTGTAAGATAGGGCTGTACCATACCTAATACCATACTGATACCTAATTTGGTGGTACAGCAGCTCTAGAAAACTGATTTTTAAGGCATTTTAGACCCAGTGGATATGAGGAAAAAGTAGCAGATGATTTAGGCCCACAGATACATTCTAAAAAAGAATGCGAATCGAACGACCGATTGATACATCTTGTAGAATGCTCGAATGTACACAATAGTGATAGAGCACAACATCGTACACATTCATCGTACACATATTATTCATCGTACACAACATCGTTATTCATCGTACACAACACTGCTCAATCGAACTCTTTTGTGGAGCAGCGGAAAGGTTTCAAATAGAATCAGTACGGAACTTTACCGTTTCCGCAAGCGTTTGGGAATAAGTCGTAGTTGTAGCGATATCAGTTCATCCAAAAGCGAAACTACGACATGTAATCAAGTCTACCCTTAAATACTGATTGTTTTCTGATGCAGATTTTTCTATTGAGTTGAAAGGCAATCCATGCCGCCACTTTGTATTAGGTAGTAGAATACTTCCGTGATTCAATACTTCACGATGAATTTTGACCTGATGCTCTCCAAGATGCATGCAGAAAATTCTGCGTTCTCATTACTTGTGATTTCAACTGTCGATCGATGCAGTGGTGGGAAAATGATATCGAAAATAACGAAGGGAAACTGTTTGAGTCAATAACTGCTGACCCTGATCCTCATCAATTGATTTCAGAACCGACTCACTTAATGGGCGATTCCAAATCTCTCTTTGATCTCATCTTTACGGACCAGTCTAGCCTCATTACTGAGTTTGGTGTTCATCCATCATTACATGAGAAGTGTCATCATCAAATCATTCGGTGGAATACTTTCTGTTTCAAATGTATCAGTTCCTCCTTAAACCCGCAGTATCTCCCATTATGATAAAGCAGATTTTGGTGCTATCATGAAAAGTATCGAAATGTTTAGATGGCGTGAGCATCTTAAAAAATTCACGTGTCCTGATGAGCAGGTTAGGCTACTCAGTGAAGTCCCTTTGAATCTTTATTCTAACTTCATTCCTAACCAGATCAAAACGATTAAACCTTGCCAAGCATCCTGGATAACACAAGCTATCAGAAATTTCTGAGGAGAAGGACCATGCTTATTAAAACTTTGTGAGGAACGGTCGACCAGATCACAAGCTTGAGGGTATGCAAAAGATGATATCTGAAGATGTAGAGATGATTGAGGATGCAAAACCAAATTGCTTCCGAAAGACTGGGCAAAACTTTAGCAATTCGAGAAAAAAATAGCAAAGCCTACTCGTCTAATCAATACTGCCCTGAACAAGGCGAAGATTTACATTATACCGCCACTTTTAGATAATGGGTTATTCATAACGGATTTTACTAAAACAGCACAGTTATTCGATGACTATTTAATTCTCCAATGACAGACGATCGACATAGGGAGTGAAATACCACATGATACTGCAGGAACTTCTACTTTGATCAGTGATTTTTGCCCTCTCCGAGGACAAAATTCTGAATATAATAAGATCGCTAAGTCTTAATAAAGCTCATAGCGGGAATGAAATATCTGTAAGAATGATAAAATTAAGCGCGTCTGCATTGATTACTCCACTAAAGATAATATTCACAAACTGTCTGAGGTGTGGTTTATTTCTCTAAATATGGAAATATGGAAATTTAGTACCAGTTCATAAGGAAATTTAATGGAAAAGCTTGAGGCTGTCCAGTATTCTGCTGCTCTAGCTATAGCAGGAACATGGAGGGGAACATCGCGTGAAAAACTCTATGCAGAGCTTGGCTGGGAGACACTCAGTTCCCGAAGGTGGAGTAGACGCACGACTTTGTTCTAGAAGATAATGAATAATCTCACGTCCTTGTGTACAAAGGAGCCGATTCAGTCCCAATGCTCTCTTCGCAATCAGGATGTTATTGGGCAAGTAAGGGCAAGAACAGAAAAATTTTAATCTAGTTTCTAGTATCTGAATGGAATAAAATCGATCCTGAGATTAGGATTACACCGTCCATTGCTGCCTTTATGTCAAAGCTTTTATCAATAATTCGTCCCATAATTCAAACTTTTTCTAGAATAGCAGAGCTATCTCCTCGAGACAAATTCGTGAATTTGATTGTCAAGTTCGATTTGGACTGCTGCCAAGAATTTCATCCGAAGCACGTGGCTTCTTGCGTGAACTTCGCCATGGTTTAGGAGATTCCACATCAAGCGCATTAACAGGTTAGGCCAATACCGAAAAGCTTTGGTTTGGAGCTGTAGGCAAATCTAGACTTTCAACATAAAATGTCTACCCCCAACGCTCCAATATCAGCAAAAAAGGTGTCTATCTTCAAGTTAACTATCGAGGATTAGTTTAAAGATTATTTTTAATCGATTAAGGCTAAAATCTTAGCGCTAACATTGATAAATATGATACCTTCTTTTCTGGGACACCCAGCATTTTCCAACTTTTTCGCAAACCAACTTTGATTCTTGTTCAATAACAGTTTCCCATGAACTACTCTTGTTCCCTCCCGTCTGCAAAGTCATTGAGGATAGAGTTGTAGGCATGTTTTTTTTCTGGGATGTTAGATCCTTTCGGACATCGATGCTGGTGAGGAAAGTTCGTTTTGACCAATGGTAGAGCGAAAGTATTAGCTCACTTTAAGATCTCTCAGCCTTTTCAATTTCAAGTATATTTCATTCTGACGCGGGAATGAAGTTCTCTCTCCAGCCCAGCATATCAAAAAGAAATGAAAGGTACAAAGAATTTTATGGGGAGGTGGAATTTCATCTTTCAATCACTAGTGTGGCTTGTAAGGTGCTATCCTTCTATTAACTCTTGAGAAGATGATCTTTGCTTGATAGATTCATTATCTATTATGAGAAGTATTACAAATTAAGTGAAGAGCTAAAGCGGATTGACTTAAGAAATCTCACTGGACATGAAGATACGATTCAGTATATTCAGCAAATCATTGGCAGCCTACATCCAGACTTAGGGCAAGAAAATGCAGCAACATCTCCAGAGGAGCAGGTATGTTTCATGTCTAGTTTGGTAGATATGATTCTAATTTCTTGGTTCTGATTTGGCGTGATTTCATGATAAATCCGATTGATTCGCGTTCTGAGTTCGTGCATGTGATTGTTCCCCACCGCTTAAAAATTCTGCTTTACTCCTATCAATTGCATTTCTTTTTTATGTATTTTATCAGTGAATCGAGTATCTTTCGTGACGAAAACATTCGCAATCGTTATTTGAATGGTAGAAAATGATTGGTTGAAACCTTAACCATTGAAAAATAGCGATATCATGAACAGGCTAATGGGAAGATCGCGGAAGATCACCATGTCCCTAAGATTTCTAACATCATCCTTGAGACCATAATCTTGCAAATCGCTTGAAAATTGACTGAGCTGCATTCTTTCAAAGTTCGAAAATATGCGACCAGCTGAAACTGGAGACCCCTAGGTTGTTTCTAATGCAAAAACCTCGAATATGGAGGCAGAAGAATTTTATCCAATGTTTCAGCTCCCGTTGATACCAGAACAAACCAAATAGGACTTCGTACATAATTTAATCATCGTCATAATTTTCTTACGATTGCTTGTATCCAAAGACAGTAGTTTGGCAAATATTTGATGAGAGACTAATCTTTTTCCTCAAAGAATCGCTACGCTTAAAATTAGATTACCGAAAACCTTTTCAAATCCCATTTGGTTCGCCCTGAAGCAAAAAAGATATAACGGAAATGATGGCCCATGCAAATTCTACCACAAATGCCATTGAGAGGCCTCTGGTCTCAGCTGTTCCACAAACTTAAACTTCAAAGACTTGTAATTCGATTAATTTCTATCGGATTTATAAGGTTCTCGTGTCAAAAATTGATTTGAAATCTCATAAATAGGCTACTTAACAAGTACCCATTCAATTAATCGTATTTTTTCAATTTATTTAGCGTTAAGCAATTTTCTTGAGACACCCTGTAGTAACACCGCAACTTGACGAAAAAACTACGCCAAAGGCGTAGACTGATGAAAATCGTCGTAGTTTTGCTCCTTGATAGGCTGATAATCGCTACAACTACGACTCATTATCAAACTAATAAAAAGCTCGGCCAGAAATTGATGAACCTCTTTTTGATGCTGGAAGCCACGAGCTTAGGCCCATTCTACACGATCGCATCTCACCAATTCTGAAACGCCTGAAATTGGTATTTCATTGAGGTTGTAAAGAAAGCAAAACCAACCTGAGTCAAGATGAGTACTACTTCTGTGCGCTGCTTGAAGGTTCCTTCACTTTGAAATGGGAAAGCTGCTTTTGAAGGCCAAATTATTCTTAGGGTTTTACCACAGCAATCGACAGCATTCCTCACGTTTCATCATTTTGAAGCCTGGAGACTAATTTGAGGCTAATTCTTGGAAAGAGGCTGAAATTTCGATATTGGTCCGTTTGAAAATAGTCAACTATTGTTTGGAACTCTGCAATCTCATTGGTCGCGCCAGTTTCACGACGATTTTGGCCCGATTTTCAAATAGTATGATTATCAGTCCTACTGGCAGTGGAGTGCCATCATCCAATTAAATAAAGAAAGCGAAAACTGGGACTGAAGTAGTTAGTCTAGCAAATGTGTATGAATTTATGTATTGCCAATATTTTACTCCTGCCATAAAGGACTTCTTCTGTTTTGTTATATCAATGACACACATTTTTATTTCACTTGGCAACCATCTGCGCAGCTTTGCATTAACCTTCAAAAGTAAGCAGTCCATAAAGGAACCAAAGTTTCTCGTTTTTTGTATCAATAAAACGGTTGTTTATACTTGAGAAAATAATCAGGTCCTTGATCAGCTTCCAAACAATGTCAATAGTGGCCTCAAAAGGGCTTGCAATCAAATTTTGGCATTTTTTCAACTTTTTCACCCTTTGTTAGCCTCCCTTCATTAGGGCCCACAATTTATGCTCATCTCATTGAATTGAATTTATGTTGTTGTTGTTGCTTCAGCGAGGGACTTTTTCCCAACGATTCGCTAGCCTGACAAAAATCTCCCTCCGGCCTCAGATCTGTTCCCCGACCAATCAGAATGGAAGATGACGAATTGTACGATCGGATTGCCTGGTTTTTCCACAGAAGGCCCAATCGCGTATATTTTGGTGGGGCCTAGCTTTGACTGAGGCAATTTATGCTGTGTAATTTTCCTAACTGCAAAATAAGTATTACTACTTGTTCTTTGAATAGAAGAAAAAATGAAATTGATACCGTTAAGTGGTTGGTTGTTTATCTATGTGTCTTTCTTCGTGCTTCAGCATCATCGCAGCATCGTGCCGGTTTGGCAACATCGGTCATATTGCTGTTACGCAACGTTATTTCGTGTGTTTGTTGTGCTGTATCGTTATAATATCTAACAAGGAATGAAGTTTCTTTACCTGCCAAATCTATTCTCGAGCGATCTGGGCGAATTTTGCATCAAACGCCCAGCCCTTTGCATCAAAATGTTCCCCAGCTCTTAAGCTTTGTACTCAATGCATTTGCTCTCACTTTCCTCCGTGAAATGATATGAAGCAAACGCGAAATAAAACTTCTCTCTCCGACGGTTTGAAATCTGCCGAAGCTCGGTCTCAGCATTTTGTCCAAGTCCAAGAGCGTCGACGTTCGATATTCGAACAAATTCGTTGCATAGTTTTATCCTCCAGATCTTTCACAGCGAGGAATGTTGGCTGCAAACACTTTTGCTAGAGATCCAGGGGATAAAACTGATAAAACCTCGATATGCCCCAGTCACCATTGTTCGGTAATATTTGCAATTTAGAGAAATGTTTCCTTAACATCACTTTGATCTGACGTCTAATATGCAGCAGACTTAGTATCAAATCGTTCTTATTATCCGTATGTGTTGTTTTTAGTAGTGTTGATTAAGTTTAAGTAGTTTTCTTTCCTTTATCTTTGTTAATTCCCTTGGGGTAGACACAGCCTTTTGCTCCCCGGGGGTATTTGTCCCAGTAGTATTGTAAAGTAATTCCTGTAAGTAGTGTAGACCGTAATATGTATTGTAAAATTTTATTGATTTATAAAAAAAATGTCATCGTTGTACATTAATTCTTTAAATTAACTTAACGTTGTTAAAAGCAACTTAGCCTGAGGAACAGTGGCTATCGAAGTATAGTATAGTTTCGTGCCGTTTCCCTTATTCTTTCCTTAAACTTGATCGCTATGCATCCGTTTACTTACTTGCAGGGTGCCACTGCCTCTCTGTCCAACGATATGATCCAGTCGATTGTTATGCAAGTCAAAAGTATGCTTCCAGATGAAAATGACTCATTCCTTCAGGCCTGTATTGTACATTACAATGGTGATTCACAAAATGTCATTAACAATATATTGGAAGACAACATTCCTCCCTTTTTGCAAGAAATGAGACATGTTGGTCAGACAGCAACTGGACTGGAGCAGCGTACCTCTGGCAAGAGGGACATAAAGAATCGAGCTAGCCTCTCAATCGACGGAAATGATGGGTGGCTTGCAGGTAATTACGGTTATGTACTATGTATATGGGAGTATTTAATGAGTGATATCTGTCTGTATTCCGTAGAACCAGTGTCAAGTTTTCGAATGCACATTATCGTAATAGAGGGGCCATGTCTATGGAATTCAGATCCTGATCTATCAAACATCCCAATTTACCGTGTGGAATTTTCGTAGCATCAATGCCCTGAAGAATAGAATGGGTGAATCAAGGCTTTCACTTCTCCTATATCCCCGTTGCGACGGCCATGAGTTAAATTGACTCTTTCTAAAGTTTGTTTGACATTGCCTTCAAATCAATTTTTTATGCCAGGATTTGACGAAATATATCTGTGATCCTGAAAAGGTGAAAGATCTTACGAAAGCTAGTGACCAGAACTTACCTTAATCAATCCAAATGATTTCATATTAATTCTCGAGAGTTAACCCGAATTTGAATACCTTTTCTGTCGATATTGGTACATCAAGAGTTGAATATAAAGACTGAAAGTTCAAATTTGCGTCTAACTCAAAATCTGAGCTTTCGGGTGTTGTCCCATACTGCAAAATCACTCATACTGCTTTGGGGAGTCTTTGTTATCGTCTACATAGTGCATTGGTTCTGAAGAAAGAACTTGGAGCCCGTAGGCACAATTTGTGAATAGAAATCATATTGCTTGAACTTACAAATAGATAATTGAATGTGGTCATTTTTTACTTTGAGGTGCATCATCTCTGGAACGATCAAGTCTAGTAGGCTTTCCATGTTTGTCTGACCTGTGCACAAGATACTGTTTCATTTTTGACAGACCAGTGCCTTTCATTATCATATCTCATCACCAATGAACATATTACTCTTTAGACACACAATAGCCAATTAAATTGAGCCTATAAACAATGAAACAGACATTGTCTACTTCAACTAGAGAGTAACTGCGTGATAGCCAATAACACCGGCAGTCTGTAAACCACAGAATCACGAAACGGCAGAACAAAATGAGGAAACGGCGGAATTTTTTTTTTTCATTTTTTTATTTTTTTTAAGTTGGTATTTACAGTAGTATCAAGGTAACACTAATTCAAACCAACTATTTACAAACATAATATATACAAAGTAGAAAAAAATAATATTTATAATCAGTGACATATTTTACAGGTGCATCTATCTGCTGCCCAGTCTTTGATCCTCTTTTTAAAACGCGACAGTGTTGGTACTTGTTTGATACTGTGATCAAGAGTGTTCCATAGGAAATTACCTCGAAAAGACAGTCAATCGAATCCAAAGCTAAGTGTCTTGCTTGTTAGCAGCTTACACAAGTTTTGTATTCTTAGGTTGTACGTTATTGGCTTCTTTTAATAAATTCCGATACAATTGAAGGGTTCAAGTGATTCATGGACTTGTAAATTTCTTTCATCAGTTTCTGCAGATTTTTTATATGTATGCTATTGCGGCCACTTGGAGCAAGCAATGTTTCAAATGAAGATTCGTAGTCTTTATAGAGGATCCGAAATGCATGTTTATGAGTGTGGTCAATTTCTTTATTTGCACCTTTATTGCAGAATAGCCATATCAAAGGGCAATAATTGAAGCTCGACAAAATTGCCGCATTACAAACTGTTGATTCCTGCTCTCTAGAGATACAATTATTTAGCCTAGCAAATGCACTGACCTTTTTATTAACTTTGGAACATAACGTTTCAATGTGTTTGTTAAACGTTAATTTGCAGTCAATTTCCATTCCAAGAAGTTTAACGTGACCTGTTGTAGGTACTTTGCTTTCCTCGATGTTAAGACACAGTCTTATTTTTCCTTGCAAACCAAGGAACATTAGGTGGAATTTTTTAGGGTTAGCAACCATTCCATTGCTTTTAAACCATTCTAGTAATTTACTGAGATCATTCTCCAAATTGGTCACTATTTCTTGTAGATCATGTCCACATGAGTATAAGGTGTTATCATCTGCAAAACTGCATATCTCAGAGTCTAGGTTAATGAGAAAGAGGTCATTGATAAAGATATTAAAGAGCAAGGGACCTAGGACCGATCCTTCTGGGACACCAATTTTGATTACTTTTGCGGTATTTCTATGTGAACCAAGTTTTACCCTTTGAAGACGGCTATCCAGATAACTGTATATTAAGCGAAGGCTATTTACATCTAGTCCATAAGCTTCCAATTTTGCACTAAGGAGGTCATGAGGCAGACAGTCATATGCCTTGGATAAATCCATTAGAATAGTCCCTACTATACCTGACGTGCCAAGGCATTGCCTCCACTTTTGTATCAATCGTATCAAAGCATGTTGCGTACTAAACCCCTCCCTAAAACCACATAAGACTTTTGAGAGTTGATCATAAAAGTACGAGCTGATTTGTTCTTTGAGAATTTTTTCGTAGATTTTAGAAACAGCAGGTAAGACACTAATAGGTCTAAAATTGCCCTTAAATATTGAATCATCATTTTTGAAAAGAGGGCTAAGATCAGCTTCCTTCAGTTCATCTGGAAACTTACAATCATAGATAGCATTATTGATACAGTGAGTTAGGTAGGGGCAAACTATTTCCCTCGTTGCTTTCAAAATACTAGCTGGAATAATATAACGGAGTCACATATCAGTGTAATATTTCTATTGGTAGGCTCCTCCTAAACGTATTAACACGATACGAATGGCCCAATTTTCTTTTCTTCTAAATTTAAACCAAAACTTTAGTAACGTGGCTTTACAAAAGTTAGAACTGTAGTGGGGGATCCCCGGTGCGTTCGGCATGGCATGAAGAAACCCCTGTCCCCATATTAGTACGCGATGGGTTATTTGGCTTATTTATGCACGCCTTGACACGACTTTGATCCACTGCTCGTGAATTCGTGATCAACAACTATTTAGTGCAGTTTGATATGTTGAAAATGAAGGCATCTAGATTCGAATGGGGGGGAGGGATAAAGCCCCCCTTTTGCGAAGATAAACTGAAGAATTTAACGATTTACAAATCAGTTTTTGGTGAGGATTAAGTTTAGATTTTTGGGAACAGACTAAGAGCTTATTTTTTGACCTCTTAGGTGTTACCCAGGGTGTTAGCAAGTGAATTCGTGATCAACAACTATTTAGTGCAGTTTGATATGTTGAAAATGAAGGCATCTAGATTCGAATGGGGGGGGGATAAAGCCCCCCTTTTGCGAAGATAAGCTGAAGAATTTAACGATTTACAAATCAGTTTTTGGTAAGGATTAAGTTTTGATTTTTGGGAGCAGACTAAGAGCTTATTTTTTGACCTCTTAGGTGTTACCCAGGGTGTTAGCAAAGTTTTGGTTTTCCATTGAGAAAAAAGGCAAAACTTGTAGCATTCGTATGTCGTTTATATATATTCAGTAGGACCCTACGAAATAGATATCTTACACTCTTGTATGATTCCGTCATTTTATTCCGGCATTTCGTCATGTCGTTCCGTCATTTCATGATTTCGTGGTTTACAGATTGCTAATAACTCCTCTTGTTGTGCACCCAAATGCCAATATACTGATTTGTCACGTACCTCGATTCAATGAGCGCAAACATCGGAAACACGGAATGAAAGTCCACAAAGATTTTGCAACCCCTTTGCGAGTAAAGCTACAGGTGGCGGAGAATGGTTCGGTAATGCTTGCACGATTCAGTAATACATACAAATTTACTAAGATTTATTCTTACCTGCTAGTTCACTGTGTTAAATTTCTCTTGAATCTTCTGTTGATTACAAAGACTCCAATCTCCATATCTCGGCTGTGTTGTCGCTTAGGCCACAAATTCTGTTGTGTTGAAATACTGTTGTGTTGTTGCAGTTGTTAATGAATACACAGTGAACTGCAACAAGAACAGTATTGCAACACAACAGAATTTGTGGCCTAAGTGATAACATAGCAGAGATATGGAGATTGGAGTCTTTGTAATCAATAGAGGATTCAAGAGAAATCTAACACAGTGAACTAGCAGGTATGACTAAATCTTAGTAAGTTTGTATGTATTACTGAATCGTGCAAGCATTAAGGTAAGGCCAAACTGGGCAACAATGTTGACCGACAATGTTGCTTGAAATCCCCTTGAAATTTTGTTCACTTTCATGTCGTCGAAACATCGTGGCCAAACCGGGCAACATTGTCCGGCCGGGCAGGATATTGTTGATGTTGTTGTAAAAGAGCGCGCCAAATTTGATCTGCACCATATTTTATTTGAACACAATGTGAGCTAAAACATGGCAGAACGAAAGAAAGCTGCAGCTTGCTTGCTGTTACTGGAAGCTTTAGATGAAGATGAAAGTTGGAAAAAGGGGACCAAAACCAGGGCATGGATTTGGAGACGCGGGAGCCTAGGGATCCTGTCATCTCCGTCTTTTTCCCCATGATTTTCTCCTTCTGGAGACGCAGCTTCCATGTCCACACCATCCAGATCCAGAAGAAGAGCAGCGGCCATTTTGTTTGAACTGTGCAGTGTGCACACTTCAACGCTGCGCATGTTGACTTCTGCTATTTGGAAGGTTGAGTTGAATTGTTGCCCAACATTGTGGCCAAACTGAGAAACATCGAACTGAACGACAAATATTGCCAAAAAATGTTTGAGCATGCTGAAACATTTCGGCAACAAATTTTCCGATGACTTTGTCCACCGACACAGTGACCAAACTGGGCAACATTTGAGCAACATTTGCGTTTGGTCCATGTTGCCCGACAATGTTGCTCAGTTTGGCCATGCCTTTACTGAACAATTCTCCGTCACCTGTGGTAAAGCCAGACTATCACGTATCTCGTTGACTATTGTAGCTTGATACAGTGTCTCTTTACGAATCATTAGACGTTATCCTATTTTTGTTTCTTTGAATAAGGAAGTAGCGTGTAAGACATGGAACCTACAGGGTGTCCCAGAAAATTTGTGCCCCGTTTGCCTGAAGACCACGACAAAGCAGCAAAAGGTCGTCACCATATTTTGGCATGATGTTGCTCGCAAGATGTTGAATTAAAGTTTGCTTCCATCCCCGTAAAAATCCGTTAAGAAATGATGGAGCTATGACGTTCAGAAGACCAAATTTCTCTGATGACTGAAACCAGCGGTCGGCCATTTTGTATTACTATTTTGCAACGATAAGCAGCTTCATGGATGAGCTGAAACAGTAACCTCCAATCTCATAGCTCTCGTGAAAGTTTCAATAATCATCAGAGACTTCAGCTATTTCTTACCCTCGATCCTTTATTGAATGTCAAAACGAAGACGAGGACCCCATGATAAAATAAACAATCGAAAGGCAATGACAAAAATATAGTCACATTTTGTTTACAGGTGTGGTGAGTGCAGCAATTATTTAGTTTATCTATCAGTTCAAAATGAGACAATACAGCTCCAAAAATATTTTGCCCTTCTGGTTTCTTTTAGTTCATTGTCTTCGGTAGTAAATCAACAATTGCTTGTAACAAATGAAGGGAGAAATCTGAGTAGGGATACGCTAGGGATGGCAACAAATTAAATGTGAAATATATTTTTGTCGAAGCTTTTGATTTTTTATTACTTTGAGAATTCTGATCTTCACTTTTGCATTCTATCAAAGATCGTGGGGTAAAAAATAGTCTAACTCTTTGATGATTATTGGAAGTTTGATGAGAGCTATGACATTAAAGGCTGCTATTTCAGTTCATCCATGAAGCTGTTTATCTTTGCAAAATAGTAAGATAAAATGGCCGACCACTGGTTTCAGTCAACAGGCAGATTTGGTCTTCTGAAAGTCATAGCTCCATCATTTTTCGACAGATTTTCACGGGAACGGTGGCAAACTTTAATTGAACATCTGAAGAGCAACATCATGGAAAAGGTTAGTGATAATCTTTTGCTGTTTTCTCGCAATCTTCAGGCAAACGGGGCACAATTTTTCTGGGACACCCTGTATTTCATCAAAATCAGCTCACCAGTGTATACATAGTAAAGTTTATAAAGATAAGCATTAAACCGTAGTTTTCACTTCTAAGTGGCGATTTTTGTGCAATGATTCAAATTCATATCTAAAATTTGATTTGTCCTGAGCGCAAATCATCGGATAGTTATATCCCTTGTTATTATTGGTTTATTGAGAGGGGAAATATTTATATTAAAAGTTCACATTTGCCCCTGCCTACAAACCAGAGTTTTTGGACTCCGACCAAAAGCAGTAGCAAGTAAGAGTACGGATTCTTAGTTCTTTTTGGGTAAGCTGCTTCCAAGCTGCGTGTGATGCGATGAGACAAACTTAGTAGTATTCAAGACTCTGTTGTTACTATCTGTTTCATCTTTTGAGAGGCTACTTTTCAGTGGGTATCAAGAGGAACTTGGCATCCATTTGAATAGTGCAACTTCCAGAGGAAAATGCTATGTGATGAGAGACTTGATAAGGAGAATTGTAGCGACGGTTACGTTCCTTTTTACTGTCTCTTTATAAAGCAGTGATATTTGCCAATGTTCTCTCTGACAGTAGAAATGCTCTAAATTAGCATCCCTGTTCTGAAAACGATGAGGGATTTTCCTGACATGTAGTCTTTAAATTCTTTCTCAACTTGTTATGAGCAGTGGTCAAAGTTTGTTAGTTTTGTGTTTGTCCAGAAAAATGACAATTACATGTACATATTACCACATGTTATTCTCCTGGGAGGTAATTCAAGTCATCAGTGAATGGCAGAAAATCGAGAAAAATTTGATCTTCATATGATGCTGCATAATAAATAATAATAATAATAATAATAATAATAATAATAATAATAATAATAATAATAATAATAATAATAATAATAATAATAATAATAATAATACCGGGCGTCCCAGAAAAAAGGTAACAGATTTGATCATGGCTAGCGCTAAGGATTTGGCTTGAATCGATCGGAAACAATCTTTAAACTTTTCCTCGATGGTTAACTTGAAGAAAGATACCTTGTTTGCTGATATTGGAGCATTGAAAGAAGAAATTTTTATCATGAGAGTCAAGATTTGCCTCCACCCGTACACTAGAGCTTTTGGGTTTTGGCCTAAGTTGTTCATTCATTTTCATTTCATTTTCATTTTTGATTTTTAGGCATGGTAGCCCCTCAGTTAGAGAAAACTGATTTACAGGGGGTCATGCATTAAATTACAGTAAAACTAATATTAAATATTTTACACAAAATAAAACTAATCGATAACTTGATTACAATCTTTAAAAGAAATTTCAAAAAAACAACATTAAAAACGGAAAGGGAGGTTTCGTTGATTCTTCGAGAACAGAGGATCATTTTATGGCTTTCATAAAGTCTTTTAAAGTTGACGTATTTTTAGTCTTTTTAGATAAACCATTCCAAAGTTTCACACCCTGGTAAGAGAAGCATCTCTATCCTGTGGTCGTTCTTAGAAGAGGGACTCACTTGTTGACGCACTTGTTGTGGAATCTCCTGAATCAGAGCGAAGTATAAGCAAGAAACAGCGTGCTTCGGAAAAATTCTTGATGGAAATCGAAATCGACCTTGAAGTCAAATTCATGAATTTTTTTCCCCAAAGAGACATCTCCTTTCATTCAACAAAACCTTTGAATTACACCTGCCGAATAAAAGTTATTCATCAGCGAAATAATTCCCTTCGGTGTGAAAAAGTTTTCCTTGTTTGAATAAACTGCATTTTTGTTATCATTGGAATTATTACGAAACAAGCAATCGCGTATACCCAAAGGATAGAAATTAACAAGGATAAGACCATTGAAAGTGCTCACTCGTGCTTAAATTGTTTCTTTTATGTAAATTCATCTTGACTGAAGAAAGATATTCCATGGTGATTAAATTCATTGACAATTTTTTCAGTCTTTAGTTTTTACATTCCATTCAAATGTGTACCTAAGCACACTGGTCCTTGTTCAGAATTTCTACGCTGTGTCTGTCCTTGAGGAGATTCCCCAAAACAGCGCATTTGGAGTTAGGCCAAAACCTAAAAGCTCTGGTTTCGAGATGGAGGCAAATCTGTGCTTTCAGATAAAAATATCTTCTCTCAATGTTCTAATATCAACAAACGAGGTATCTATCTTCAAGTTAATTATCAAGGAATAGTTCAAAGATGATTTCCGATTGATTCCAGCTCAATTCTTTACACTAGCCTTGATCAAATCTTTACCTTTTTTTGGGACACCTGGTATAATACAATTCATTTACAGTTGGCTAGAAGAATAGCTAATAGATACTAACAAAGGCCAACTCTACCCTATTTACATGCTCGAATTATGTTCTACCCTATTTAAACCATACATACGCGGCAGTTACATCCAGACTTCCAACTTCTTATTTTCACTGTATTTGCAGTTTCTTTAAGAGGATTTTTCCCGAATCTCTGTAGCAGAGCCTATTTCAGTCAGGAAATGTTTAAACTCTGATCAGACATGTCCGCCGTTAAATAGGAATATTTGCGAATGCTATTGTTCCAAATCTCTGTAGCAGAGCCTATTTCAGTTTGGAAATTTTTAAACTCTGATCAGACATGTCCGCCGTTAAATAGGAATATTTGCGAATGCTATTGTTCCGTATCCAGAGAAAAGGCCTTTATCAAAAGGGGCTGATTTTTTTACTCAGTTGGTACAACATTTCCCGCACACCATTTTGAATCTCGACACTAACATGATGTTATTTTTGTTTCTTCTATAAAGGTCATTACTATAGGAAGACTGACAGGATGAGTAAAACAGAAGAGGATGAGATTTTTCACAGCGAAGGCAGCTCAAATTTTTTCGCCGATTTCTTAAACAGATATGAACAATCTGAAATGAATGATGAAGTCACGAATAGTCATTTACATGATGAATACGATGATGAATATGATGATACTTATGATTCCCACAATGTTGGAGCGATGGATGCAGATTCAGGGGATGAACTAAAGGATCTCACATCCAGAAGGTAATCGTTTTTTTTATTTGATTACTTTGCTGGAAGGATCTCAAAACTAGAAGATAAACGTTTCTTCATTTAGGAACATTGCTTGTAATTTTTTAAATTCTAGTTGTGTCAGAAAAAAGAATCCATTCGTGATTGGCTTCGATGGATGATACTGTCCTGTTTTCACGACTGACGATAAAATTTTCATGTAAAAAATCCGAGATGACATCCCACAATTTGTTTTCGTTTCCTTTTTCACCTGCAAATCTAAAGATTTTTTTGGAACTGCCTGAATCGATGGAACTTTATCGAACAGCAGTGTGAAAGACTGAACTTTCAAAGGACTAGGAAAATTTCTTAACTTTATGAATCGACAGACTCCATTGAAAGCTCCATTGAAAATTTTAAAAGCTGCCTTTGTTGATTCATGAACAAAGTTCTGAAATTTTGCAATTATTGAACGACCGCTTTTTCAGCAGCTCACAAAAAATGCAGTTCTTTATTTCCAAATCTGTTTTCGAAGAGTTTCCCCTTTTGCAGTATTTCAGTACAGTTTCCCCTTCAGCAGCATTTCATGCTGTATCTTCGATACCAATTCACTCTTCACAAAGAAAACTTCAAATAGAAGTAGCGTAATCAAACTTTTGAGGAAACTTTGAAACGTTTCACTTTTCATTGGGTCACCAGAAGTGTCCAGAATGTCCAAGAGCTTTCTGCTTTTTGCATGGCATTGATCCTAATGCATGTATGGGATACGTTTTATATACATTCCCCCTCCCGCCGCAGTTAACAACAACAACTGGCAACCTGGCTGGGCTGCAATAGAGTTTGAGTATAAAACTTTGTCACACATGCTTTATTTTCTAGGTCCTTTGTAAAACCAAAAGTCCTTGCAGCTCTTGAAAGACGGGACGAATCAAGTGGAAATGAAAATAGCAGCAGCGAAGCAGATTCCGATGCGGAAAAAGTAAAATCTTTTGTTACTCATATGTGTTTTTTGATCTGTTGTGAAAATTTGTTGAGAAGACGTTTGAAACCTTCATAATTTGGAATTGATCCCAGATCACAAAATCCTGTACGAGGAGAGTGGCCTCAATGCACGGTGACGAGATTACATTAAAATTTGATACGAATGCTTTGTCTTCAAGTTCTTTTTACGTTCATCCATAATGCCACCATGAATGTTACAACCTTTCTAAGTACTTCACAAATAGACCACACTTCAATGACAATGTCAACAGAGAGCAACAATGACTACCTCATTATCATCATCCTTCGAATCAGGCTTGAAAGCCTTGATCAAACTTGCCGAAAATTAAGCCCTACAGCTTGAGCCTCTTGTATTATTATTTTATTGCTCAAAAATTTCTCATAAGGAAGTTTCTGTTCCGGGTGAGTCAAAGGAAGGCTGACAGTTGGAAAATGCTACTGCCTGAATATCCTTGCAATAATATTGAAAATTGCCTTGTTTTTATTCTCGATATGTCCAATTAGGCTCAGTAATTTTTCGGGGCTTTATTGGCCATTCCTTCCCTTCGAAATTGAAGATTTGCAGCAGAAATCACGTTTTAAAAAACCTGCAAAACGAGTGAAAGTGAAAATTTGGACGTACGCAAGTCCCTCCCGTGTTTATTTCTGCAAAAACCGCCACTTAAAAGTTACCAATGTGCAGGAGGCAAGGGAAGCCTCGGCGAGGAAGAGAGAAAAACGAAATTTGGAGAGATTTGTATTATTCCCTGCCTCATGAATGATTAATAGGGTAATCTAAATTCTAGGAAGCTCTTATGATCACGGGGGGGGGGGGGGTTACTTCTGGCTGAAAGACAAAAGTGATAGCTACAGTGATTGTCGTAACAACACCATCCGCCAAAGTTACTTTTGTTCAATATTCAATGCCCCTGTGGTTAAAGTGCGAATGGAAAAAATCAGCGCAGGTTTGTTTGCGCATTTCAAGTCAAGTCACATAACAATACTCAATGGAATTTTTTTATCAAAAATTACTTTTTGCATACATGGCGCAAGTTTCATGGTGCGCAAGAAGTTTCAAATTTCAAAGGAGGTTTTACCAAGAGTTTTTATCACCTGACTTGAAGTTACGCATCTCCCACCTAAAGAAGACAATAGCTTTGTTTCAAGCGAAATTCTCGGCTGACATTGGTCAAAGAAGCACTACAGTGACCTCGTTCCCAGCTGGCAACAATACAAGTCTCTTCCGCTTTGACCCTCTTCTTTGCAAAGGTCATTATTTTGTATTTTGACATGAAAGAGACTTGGGCAAGTCCAGTGAAAACGAAGAGAAAAATTTCCCTGTGTTCTTCTTCCTAATGTTAATGATACTTGTATTTTGCTCAATCATTTTGTCCTCAAGGTAAGCTGAAATCCCTCTGAATGAATTGTTGATACTCCGGTAAGATTTTCTGTCCTACATTAGGATAGCACGGGCTAAAGGGTGTCCCGATCATCGCTGCGAGATAAACATATTGGGAAACTTGTTGGTGATTTTAGCATGCCTCTGTGGTTTCTCGAGGGGGATTTTTTAGACAGTAATGAAAATAATTGAACCTGCTTGCTGTTCACTCAGATATTGCAAACAGCATCGCTCATACACTAAGTTAGCAGTAGCCCTTTAAACGCCGGGCTTTCTTAATGCACCCGGTTCAGTGGTATACATGGGTGAATTAGAATCGTATACAGGCTTTGTTTGAGCCAATTTTCGTTCCAAAAACTGCACAGTACACAGACAGGGCTATTGACTGTTGAAGACCCATGGCTCAAGAACTCTGATGTATGTATGGATGTATGTATGTATTACTTGCCACATAAAAATATTTACAAGTTATTATAATATATATAGAAATAGATACAATACAATACAATACAATACAATGCATTACAATACAATACAATACAATACAATACAATACAATACAATACGATACTTTAAGGTTAAAAACATAAAAGGAAATCGCCCCTAATTACAGTGGCAGGGTTTAGCATTAAAGGGTCAAGCTGACCTTACTTCCATAATGCTGGTCCCCTTAGAAGTGCTGGTATAACAGAAAAAGATGAAAGAAGAAAACAGGAAAATAAATAGTTGTTATCAGTACAAAAGACGGTTTGTGCGACAAAAACATGATTGGGAGAGATGAGGAAGGGTCTTACTGGAACACTTATATGTCATCTTTCTCTTTTTGTATTTTTTGGAAAAAATTTTCTTTGATCTTATGTTTGAATGTATTTGGATTGTTAGCTGATTTTAAGTCAGATGGAAGACTGTCCCATATTTTTGGCCCTAATGAAAGATAAGCATTTTTGTCCAAAACTACTTTTGCGAAACGGAAATTCTAATTCATGTTGAGATCTTCGCGTTATTCAGCCTTGGTTGGCTGGATGGAATAAAATTGATAACTGATTAAGGGAAATAGACTTGAGTATATTCCTTGATCTCAAAAAATCATTTGATATCGTTCACTATATAATCCTATGGTCTAAGCTACGAGAGTTGGTGTTGAGGGTACTTGCCACAGCTGGTTCACTTCTTGTCTGAACAATAGTGAGCAGTTCTGTTATTTTGACCGATCCACCTCCAGCAAAAGGAGCACTGAGTGTGGTATTTTGCAATGCTCAGGTTTTGGAACCCTTACGCTTCACACTATAAATTAATGATTTTGGGAATTATCTAGAAAGCACGGTCCTAAATATGTATGCTAATGATACATGTTTGAATACAGTAAGGCCCCGCATTTAAGAAACTACTTTTTCACACCGTAGCCTAAAATGTTTCTTATATCTCTGATAATTCTCATGTTTTAGGCTCAAGTTTCTTAAATTGCTACTTTAATTTCTTTGAAGTCCTAGGCAAATAAGTTAAACCAAAACGGGACGGTCCATTGGTATATCATCCATATTCAGCCATACATGTGTGTCAACAATGATTGTCAAGGGCATGAATTAAAATTTAGGCAAAAATCTGTTAAGTCCAAAATATCTCGCTGGTAATTTCTTAATGAATCATGTATGAAGTGTAATCAGACCAGCAATTAATGTTACTCAAAATACAAGAAACTTTATTTTGGATGCGAGCCTCAAGAGTTTCTTATAGGCAGGGGGTCTAATCATTTTTTTAGCAGCCTAAAAGTTTCTTTTAGGTGGTTTCTTAAATGCGGGGCCTTACTGTATCGCTTCAGAAGACCTGAATTAACTTCTAACAGATATGAAAACGAACTGGAAAATATATCGAATTGGATGCTGATTAGTAAACTTAGTTTGAATGTCAACAAAAATTAATTTGTGGTTGTAGGCCATAGGCGACAGCTAAACATGGTAATGAGGTGCCAGATCTTTTCCTACATAATGAAGTTATCAAAAGCAAGGGTTAGCAAGACAAAATACTGAGGAATGAATATCGAAGAAAGCCTTAATTGGAAGAGCAGTACAAAGCTATCAAAAACAAGCTCAAAGAGGGCTGGAGCACCTTAAGAAATCTGAAAGACATATTCCTCAAAGGAAACTTCATCAACTTTGCAAAGCTCTCTTTGTAAGCCATCTTCGTTGATGTTGATTCCAAAATACTTTATCTGGCCAACCCTGTTGATGACTTCGTTATTTAGGACAACATCATGCAAATCATTGCCTACCTGATTGACTTGTCGCTAATGGTCTCACATCTACTGGCATTCAAGCTAACTTTATCAATTCTTATCAATTCGATATAGCTTTCCAGTTTGTTTTCCAAGTCTGCTAGAAGTTCATCTCGGCTCTCCGATGCAGTATTTACTCTTTTATCATCATCATGCTTTCCACTTCATTTTTGTCATTTTTCATTCTAAATTATTCATACACAAAATCCCTTCAGCTAAATCGAATACCGTAAAAGCTCTATTAAGTCCCCTCTCGCTATTAAGCCCCCCCCTCTCTAACAAGCCCCTCCCATCTTAGTCAAAATTTGAAATAAGCCCCCCCCCCTGTCTATTAAGCCTCCCAACTTATGCAAAGCTCTAGAATTTACCAAATATTTCCATTTACTTAGCGACACAACCTTGCATGTTAATTTTGATATGGTTTGGGATAAAAACTGTCTTGAACTTATGTATTTGACTCGTCTGATTGTTTGTCGAATCCGACAAATATGGAATAAAAGAACTGAAAAGCAACCAAAAATATCATTGTCACTTGATTTTGTAAATAAGCCCCCCTCTCTAATAAGCTCCCCTCTCTATTAAGCCCCCCCCCGCTGGAAGCTCCAAAATTAAATAAACCCCTGGGGGCTTCATAGAGCTTTTACAGCACTATATACAAAGAGAAAGTTTGTTAATTAACATTATATACAAAAAGAGAAATACTGAGGGCTAATCGCATTACTTACCTTCTAGGGAGTCATGTTTTAATTGACTGTCAGCTCATCACTTATGTTTTAGTTGTTTTTTAATTGGCACAAGGTAGGAAGCTCCCTGGTACTTCTTGGGATTTCATACCAGACCTGAAGAGCTGAACAGGCAAATCCTTTTTCCGCATACGCTAGATTATACCTGGGAATCTGAAGATTCTGCAGAATCGCGTGTTATAGCTGGAATATTGGATCTGCGTTGGAACTTGTTCCAGAGATTTTCTGGGAAGAGTCTGTTCATGATCTTATAGGCCATAACGGTATGATCAAACATGACTAGTTGCTCATTACGAAGGAAATATTTAACCATTCGTCTTTAATCCTGGGTTTTCGATTATGGATATGGCTTTGTCCTGAAGACATTGAAGGGATTCCTTTCTTGAATATGAGAGGCTACCCCAAACAAATAACATCTGCATATCGCATATGACTTTCTACAAGAGCACGATATACATTGCTTAACTGAGATTGTGGGAGGATGTTTTTCAGCTATTTAAAGATCCAAGACCTTCATGAACTTTCACTTTGACAATTTTGAATTGTTCTTCCCAGTTAAGTCCTTCGTCTACAATGATTCCAAGTAATTTGGTCTTTTTACTCGTTTAATATCGGAACCATTCAGTCTCAATGCTTCGTGCATCTCGACTTTATTACTTCTACGAGGGTGTCCAATTATCACATACTCTGTCTCTTTGAGGATTGGCACTTAATTTATTTAACCTCGTGTATTGAGAAATATGGTTCAATTCCTCTTGAGCCTTATGAACAAGTTCTTCAACAGTCATAGATGTTGCGGTGACGTGAGTGTACATACCAGCTTAGAAACTTTCAAACATGTTTCAAAGTCATTCAGGTAGATAATGAAGAGAAGGGGGCTAAGACAGGAACCCTGGGGAGTATTATGTGTAATTGTCCTAGGCCTTACCTCGTAACCATTGGCGGTACATTACTGCCTTCTATTTCTAGGTACGATTGAAACCAGTCTCCGGAAAGTTCTCGAATGCCGTATTTCCTCAATTTCCTAGCAAAGTCTTATGGTCAATGGTATCGAAAGCCTTTCTGAGGTCGAGTAATGTTGCTAGGTTAAGTTGCTTGTGGTCAATATTCTCATACTAGTAGTCAGTACTATCAATCAATGATATCATTGTCGAACAAAATTTTTGAAAGCTGATTGACTCGTTGTTAGAATCTTATTTGTGTTGAGATTTTCATAGACTCGATTGTGCACAATTCTTTCGAGAATCCTTGAGAACACAGAGATCACCGAGATAGGCCTATAGTTCTTAGCCTTACCTTTAGAACCTCATTTGAAAATAGGGTTGACCTTCGTCAGTTTCCGCAAAGAGAAGTTGAAAACCATTCCGCAAAGAGGAGTTAAAAACCATTTTCAATGGTTTGCATTTGAAATCTGCGGCGTCCTTTGTCAACAAGGACAGATTTTGTAAAACAATAGCATCAGGTGCTTTTGTTGACACCTAAAGTCAAAGAGATTTGCGATTGCAAAGCAGTAGTTCAAAACAAACAAAGCCGCAAAGTTTCTCTGAAACCCAGGTAGCTATCTCGCTTGTTTTGCATTCCAGAAATGGTTTTTAAAAGCAAACATGTGCATATATCGAAAGAAGGAGGATGTATCTAAGCATCTACCGCGGGCATCTTATTTTGTTGTACAGCAGCTGAGCAATAACTGCTTTGATCACACCCTACAAAATACGAGAATTGAGTCGCCTCCGAATCAGCTCCTATACCAAACAAACTAAATGCCAGCGGTAGATGTTTAGATATTTCCTCCCTCTTTCAATATACGCACATATTTGCTCTTAAAACCATTTCTGGATAGTGTTATATTCTCACTGTGGCTCACTCTCTCTTCACCAAACTAATTAAGACATGGAGAGTGCTGCGGAGGTGCAGCTGTTTGGCAAAGAGAGTAGAGCGAGCTGCCACTGAGGGAGGCGGGTAGGGCCGATTTTTGGTCTTAGCTGTATGTTGTTTCTTCAGAATGACAAACAGCACGTTTTGCAAAATGGTTTTATGCTCTCTGGCACGCAGGGGATTGGCACTAGCCCCAAGGGAGCGCTTTTTTATCTTTGTAAATTTTTTACGTAATTTGTTTGACGAAATCGCGAGCACGCCCTAGTGAGAATAGTGTTATATTCTCACTGTGGCTCACTCTCTCTTCACCAAACTAATTAAGACATGGAGAGTGCTGCGGAGGCTTCGCTGTTCCGTAATCCGTTGACCCCCCTACATGGATTAGGCAGATTGAACGAACAAAAGACAAAAACAGATCCCTCTCCAATACTCAGAAAGGCTAAAACAAGCATTTACTAAAGTCAATCAAAGAACTTTACGCAGCCAGTAAGGTTATTTCTGTCTCTGAAGTCTTGTCCAAGACGCTCTGCTACTGAGGTATTAGATACAGAGCTTTGACCCGCAGCTTGAGAAAGTCTTGAGCTTGTTCCGTCATGTGCCATCACCTTTTCGAACTGGCAATAATATGCAGCCATCTCACAACTTTTCCATCCCATATGTGCTGCAACCTCGGCATAGGAAACTCCAAGGGAAGAGAGCGTTATGGAGCACCCGCTGCGGAAACTATGCATTGATTCTCCATTGTGTATCTTCAAATCACAAAGATGTTTCTTCAGCCTGTTGGAGACCGCTGAACCAATAAATGGGGAATCTGTTATACGTCCATGTTGATCAGTTACACGGAATAAATAGCCATCTTTCAAACTGACTGCCATTTTTTCTGAAAGATATTTATAGTATTTAAAATTCATAATGGGACAGTATGGGGCTCCTTGGATTGGTTTCAGCCCAAAAACTCTGGCTCTGTTACCTCTAAGAGTCTTTCCAAACACCTGGTTGACCAAGATGCCACTTTCTAGGTGTAACGTCAATACATCCATTGCCTTGACTCTACCAAGATCTGTGCCTCTGTCTCCCGAGAAGAAGTCCATAGAAAAGAATGCAAGATCACGTGCTAGGATATATCTTGTTGTAGATTTCATTTCTGGAGTAACAATGAGATTTCGCAAGTGAGAGCATAGGAGTTTGAGCTTGTCCAGAAAAAGAGGAACTGCTTGAGAAGGGAAACATCTAGCGATCGTCTGTTCTTCTTGAACAAGGGAATGATATTCCTTGACAGATCGATGAGCAGCGGGATTGCCAACGTTCAGATCGTCATTCCACACGGAAGGCCTGTTTTGAGGAGTCAACAATGAAACCAAGAAAACTTATTTCTTTTGTTGGGGAGAGAACTGATTTCTTGATGCCAATGAAGTACCCACAAGAGACTAAAATGAGAGCAGTAATAAATGCCCCAGCATTTGCGAGATCGAAGTTAGACCAGGAACGAAATGAGCAAACATCATGAGGGTAAAGCTGACCAATATGACGATCATCGATGTATTGTAATAAAGGAACACCCTTAGAACGAATAAAATTTGCTGCACCAAGACCAATAGTTTGATAGATGTATACACTCGGACTCCAACCGAAAGGAAGTGTGTTGTAAACAAAGTACCATCCTTGCCAATAAAACCCGAAATATTTCCTGCTTTCTTGAGTTAGCCGTGCATGGTCGTAGCCACTCTTATCATCCAGCTTCGATTGAAAATGCTCATGCTCTACATAACGCGGGATGTCTGTGATGGTGTCGAGAGCAAAATGGGGAGTGTCCATCCACAGGTTTAAAAATCTTTCGTCATGGCACATACGGGGCTTAGACGTCTCAATAGTTAAAGGCATGACTAGATGCGGTGGTTCACATGTACCTTCCTTTCCCCAGACAGAAACAGATCCATTGCAAATCCTCTCTAAAATTGTCTCCGAGATGAAATCTTGGTATTGATGACAGATTTTACTGTTCTCAAAAATCATCCTTGGTGGAGGTGGGGAGTTAAAATGGTTGCCTTTAAAATCACCTTTGAAATATCTGAAGAATGGAAAGATCGAAACACCTTCGGAAATGTACCTCAAAATTCGTCTTTCTTATAATAACCATCTAATATTGTATCCCATGCATCGAAATGATGATGGAGTTCACCTGCGACAAAACAGTCAGGATTTCTGAAAATCACATTATTTGCAGAGGCTTTCATTTTGCCATCTTTTACCAGATCAATTGTAGACAAGGGTTCCTGGATGCTCTCGCTGGAGGGTCTTCCATCAAGAGTGCACCATTCGATATCTTTCATAAATCGCGTTTCTAATCCACGTGTGATATTTTCCACTGCAGATTGAAATACAGCCGACTGGAAAAGAAAAGGATTAAAGAGCGTTGAAAAGCAGATGGGAGGCTTCCAGCTCCGAGAACATCCAGAACCCAGCCATAAGCCGAGTAAAGGCTCTTAGTTGAACCCCTGGATGGGAGGAAATAAAGAGAAGAAACTTTCTGAGAAAGGAATACAATTAAATGGCTATAGGTCAAAGCAGGCCTTAACCTTTTCAGGCTAGAAAAGACAAGACTTGGCTGCAGGAAATGCAAAAAAGGGGCCCTGCATATCTGAAAATATAAACTGTTCCTTTGAATATCATAATGCTTGACATTTTTGATGTGTGTTATCCTAATCATGAACTGGTTTTTTTTTTGTGATTAACCACATTATCAGGTGTCAATGCTTTGCAAGGTGTACCAATGATAGATATTGATTTGTGTCTCATATCTCAATTGGCCAGCATAAATTTATAAAATTTGTCTCTGCAAGATTTCACTACATAAAAAGTATCAGACTATCATACCAATGATGAGTACAATAGAAATTTAATGAACTCACGTCTATTATGCCTGTTGCTAGGTGACACACGCATCTAACTTATTTGGACAGAATGCTATTATCAAATTCTAAGCATTTTGCAAGTCAAGCAGACCCCCAGAGAAAGGAATATAAAGGGAAAGATGAAAATTTAAAGAATACTTGGTTACACTATACCAAATGGACATGAGTAAGCACACATACAATGTTCCTTACATGGCCGGAAGGGCCATATGGCCCATGCTCAGTTTTCCTGTGTGGGGGGCCATTTTCAAAAATTTATAGTCAGTACTATTTTACATCATGTATAAGCATGAAAAACATTACCAATGATTTTTTTCCACGAGCCAATAAATTCCGGGCGTGAAAGGGTTAAGAAACTGGAAACGGATACAGCGGTTAAAGTAAAACGGAGAAACTAACAAACCCTGCATATTCACTCATTCACTCAAACCAGAAAAGTAAGATGAGACAAGACAAGACAAACTACGCAAGCTCAGATTGTGAAACAATAAACCCTTTTTTCTCCTAAGCTTTCATAAATGCGGCTTAACAAATAACAGAATATAACTTCAATATAATTAACACAACTCTAACTACTATTTGTATGTTACACAACTGTTTGATACCGTTCAAGTCTGAATCACTTTCGCTGTTGTTCCACTGTTCTCTTGTGGTAGCAGTAATGGCTGATGTGGCCCCTTTGTCCACAGAAAAACAAGTAAGATGCCTGGCTCCTCTAAGATTATGGTAAGGACTAAATCTTCTTGGATGATTGGGGAAGAGTGGTGGGGGTGGTGGCGGAGCTTGGGATGTTTGGACTCCTGGATGACTGAAACCCGCAAACCTAAGACGAGACGGGGATGGTGGAAACACATAGCTAGGAACAGGCAAGGGTGAAGGGGCTGCATATTTAGGGGCTTGCTTCTCATTAAATGACTTGTCAATTTTGTTTACTGATTCTATCATCTTCTCGTAATCTTTATCACCAATCAATGTAAGAATATAGTTTCTGAATTGTTCCTTCGGTTTGGACACTCTTTCCTGTAAAGTGGAGTACACGCTCCTAAGATAGTCAGCCTTTTTGTATTTGAGATCAACAGCGACATTCTTTAACTGCTCCACCATGTCTAACACCTTATATTTGTCAAAGTCTTCCATTTGACGAAAGCAGTACTGAATAATTCCTTTCTTGAGCGTAGATACTGATGGCTTTTGCTTGCCCTCTAAAGCTTTAACTCTATTCAATAAATCATCAATGTTTCCATTCTAAAAGGAAATAATCAAATCACCGTCAAAAATTGGACAAGGAACCGCAAAATTCTCGTAGCAAAAGACTAGACTGCTGAACGAGCGACAAAAATTTGAGCAATATCCTAAGAAATTCCGCAGCAAATAACCGCTGAACGGATTACATCAACAAATTCTCGCAGCCAAAGACGAAACTGCTGAACGAGCGATAAAAATTTAAGCAATATCCTAAGAAACTCCGCAGCAAATAACCGCTGAACGGATTCACATAAACAAATTCTCGCAGCAAAAGACTAGACTGCTGAACGAGCGACAAAAATTTAAGCAATATCCTAAGAAACTCCACAGCAAATAACCGCTGAACGGATTACATCAACAAATTCTCGCAGCAAAAGACGAAACTGCTGAACGAGCGACAAAAGTTTTATGCAATATCCTTGGGAATTCTGCAGCAAAAACCGCTGTACCGATTCACATTTACAAACTCTCGCAGCAAAGGACGAAAATTGCTAAGCGAGTGGCACAACAAACTCTAGCAGTAGAAGACGAAACTGCTGAACAAACTGACAAAAAAGGTGGAGCAATTTTCCTGGAAGAGAATATTAAGAAATAGCAAGAGAACGAAGAGGACCCCAAAATACACGTGGAAATGAACGACCGCAACACCTAAGGCAGAAAACGCCAGAAAAACAAAAATTATTTCTTACCGCGTTGACTTGGGCGACAGCCTCGGCGGGTTCGTTTTGGACTGCCCCTTGCTGATCCACTGGCTGTACTTCCCTTTGCAAGTTGTCTAAAGCTGCGTCAGCAGCGTTTATTTCTGCTGGCACTTGTGCCATTCTGCTGTCAGTGGCAGCGAGAGACGTTTGATTGTAGTGCGAAAGATTTTCCGTCTTACGCCGTCTGTTGTTTCTTCAGAATGACAAACAGCACGTTTTGCAAAATGGTTTTATGCTCTCTGGCACGCAGGGGATTGGCACTAGCCCCAAGGGAGCGCTTTTTTATCTTTGTAAATTTTTTACGTAATTTGTTTGACGAAATCGCGAGCACGCCCCAGTGAGAATAGCACAACAATCGATATAGCTACCTGAGTTTCATAGAAGCTTTGCGGCTTTCTTTGTTGTGAATTTCTGCGTGAGAGACTTTCCTTGGTCTGGAATCGCAGATCTCTTTCAATTTAGGTGTCAACAAAACCAACTGATACTATTGTTTTACAAAATCTGCCCTTGTTTCCTTTCTCAGCATTGTCGGAATCTTGTCTGGCCCTGGTGCCTTGCCATTTAGCTGCTTAATGGCCTTAGGTACGTAGTTTTCATCAACCGGGATAAGCCTCATCGTATTAGGTTCATCATCAATATGTTTAATAGGATCTTCACTGGCATTTTGCTCAATTTTACTGGCAAGCTGCGGTCCAACTGAAACAAAATGGTGATTCAATGCCTCCATTATATCTCCTTTGGTAATTTTTCTGCCCTCAATGCTCAAACTCGAAGTATTGTCGATTTCTAAAGATTTCTAAGATACAGAATTAAGTGATGCTATTCACAAAACCTCTATGTGACTGTTTTCCTACTTTACGTTGTGCTTTGTTTAGATCTTTCTCTGAACGTGTGTATCTCTACCACTACTCTATATACTTCCTAACATTCCGTGCAAATCTTTTCGCTCCATCTTGTTTTACATGTATGCACTTATCACAAATATTACCAAAATATATTGTCATATCAGTATAATCTATAGCCTGTAGTGAAAGTTCTTCTTTCACATTCTTATTCATTTGAAATACTTTAACGGTGAATCCATTTGCTGCATCTTTGCCTTCTTCTAATAATCGAAGGGTATGCGAATTGAGCTTTGGAATTCTTTTGTTTAATTTTCCTGAACGTTTTAATAACCAGCATACTCTTCAAATCCTTCCTGGTTGCCGAAGCACGTAGAAATCATCCAATGTCACGGCATTCAGCCAATTAAATCGCCTCTTTCCAACCGCGTGATGCCGAATAGGCCTTTCTTGAGTGCCCTCACGAACATTGAAATGGCTTCTAGGTTAGAGTAATTGCATAGAGCCTTTTTTACCGGGTGACCCAAAAAAGTGACCCGATGCAATCTGTTATAGAAAATGAGTAAGTAGCCGATGAGAATGCTTCAAACGTTGTTCTGTCGCTAAAAGATTATCCTAGATAATGAGTATTTTTTGCAATTTTTTCAGCTCGGTGAAGTTGACAAATTAAGGATTTTCAGGGAAAAGGCGTGCTAGAAATCCTCAAAAAGTAGTCAAAAACATGGTTCGATCACAGCCATTTCCGATCTTCAAAAAACAGAGGAGCATGTTCTATTGCAGGCTGGGGATAAGCAACTCAGTCAACAGTTTCCAGAGCAAGTTTAGAGTCATTAGGTACCTAAAATATTCTAGTCTCAAGGGACAAGGATAGTGCTGCTTTTCTGTAAAGATTCCCTGTATTGCATAGAAAGTTGAATTCCTTTGAAATTAAATGAGTTTACAGGGAATCCCCAATTCTTAGGTACCTGGGGACTATAAACTTTCTCTGAAAACTGTTGACTGAGTTGCCTATTTACAGCCCGAAAAGAAACTCGCTCCACATCGTTTCGAAGATCTGAAGTGGCTGTAAATCGATCCTCTTTCTTTGACGACTTTTTGCGGATCTCTGGCATGCCTTTTCCTCGAAATCCTCAATTTGCAAAATTTACCGAGCCGAAAAAAATTGCACAAATTCTTCATAATGTAGGCTAGTCTTTTAGCAACAGAAATACGTTTGAAGTATTCTCAACGGCTTCTTACTCATTTTCTATAACAAATTGCGTTAGGTCACTTTTTTGGGTCACCTGGTATAAATGATTAGAAATGGTGTCCCTCTACCGCCCGTTGCGTGCTTCGAGAAATATCTCACTTGAAGCCGAAATTACATTCATTTTCCGGTCGAAGAATATTGACATTCCTTCAAACATCAATAAGAGTTGCTGCAAATAAGATATAAGGATAAAAATCTCATCGATTATGGATGTTGGTATAAGCAATCACCCAAGCACTTCTCCTTTTGTTACATCTGAAAAATCGCAGGCAGTTTTCAGCAATCTCCGTAAGAAATGTCACCTGAGCCTATGCTTCTTACCGATGAAAACCCTTTCGTTGATCTGAAAAGGCTGAGCTTGCATTCTTTAGCTAAATGGTTCATTTACCAAGGACTCGAGTATCAATTTGACTGCATTTTCCATTTGAATGTCTCCACATTTCTTTTAAAACATCTAGTCTTGAGCAACTTCCAGTTAATTTTCTCGTTCCATATTTTGTCTGCAAGCACCAGCAATCTTCTCAAAAACGTTGCACCGATAGGCTTTGTGCTACAGCGATTCGATACAGTTCATACACTCGTGAAAAGGTATTTCATGCCTGATTTTGCTCAATTCATTCGAATGGAAACAAAATAGCTAATCTTGTGGCTGTTTGGTTCAACATTGAATAGATCTTACCTAAAACAAAAAAGCTAAAAAAATTTGTGCAAGAGATGTGTCAAATCAAATCTAGTCAATGAAACAAAGGGAACAAAGTGGTAAACTTTCAGCCCAACAAAAATTTAATTTCATTGTGTCGTGCGAACTCTCTTCATTGTTGAATCAAGCAGCCAAAAGATGTTTTTCTCTTTTGTTTCCACCCCGGCGGGTGCAATTGGGTACCACAAGTACTGGCACGCTTGTCCAAAGATTTAAAAAATCACCCTTTTCTCTGACTTTTCTAGAGCCAAAATAGACCCCTATCTCTGAGAATTGTTAATGAAAATGAGCCCTTTTTCAAAAACTCTGATCAAGCAAAATTTCCATGATGTATATTCTTGTTTCCCTTCTTATACAATAACCAATCTATTTTGCATTTATACATACATCACCAATATCTTGCACACGGAAGAAATCACATATTCTGGACTGAAAATACTTGAACAGAACAGAATCCATGATTTTATATGAATGAGATTACAGTCAAAACAATAATTAGCAAACCAAATAATTTAGATAGCTGCTGCCATGTTGGGGTCTTACTACATGTAGTGAAGTGAATCTACAGAAAATATTTATAAAGTTTCAGCTGACTTAGTTTGGACAAGGTCAGTGAGGTGGGGAATGAGGAGTGGGGGGGGGGGAGTTAGATCACAGTCAAAAAAGTTAGATCTGGTCTTTATATGATCCACACTTTCAATGTGCAATCACTCAAATATAGTAGTAGATAAGGCTTTCTATCTCTAGGCAGCTTGTAGCAAAACTGTTATTGTCAAGCATAAGGTCAAGCAAAGAAGATTAAATAAATTTGCGTCAATGATCTTACTCTCTTCTTGCCAATCACATCATGGCCTGTTCTCATTTTTAGGCCGATCTTTTTGAAGCCATTCTTTCATATCATAATAGGTGCTATCATTCTAAATCAAAGTTGTATTAGTTTCTGTTACTAACTACTGTTACAGCTGTACAATCTTAGCAATGCTAGGTGTCACCAAAGAGTAAGAAGGCGTCTTCAAAATTCCAATATGTTTCTTTGTTTTCACAGCACAGCAACCATTTTATATTTGCCCTAAGCAACAACAACAACTCTAAATATCTTCCCGCCAAATCCGTCAAAGAAAAGGACAGTTTAGGCAGGCCAATATCGTGTAGACCTACAGTAGCTGTCTTAGAGTCAAGTGAATTTATGAAATGTAGCGGATGCGAATCATTGGTGAAAGCGTTGAAACACAACGGAGAGGATTGACTTTCCAATACAGAATTATAGTGAATGTCAGGAAGATTGTCAAACAAAGTCAACGATGAGTAAGTTAAGGCCAAGTCTAGGCCTAAGGCTCTCAACGTTTCCAGTTTTTAAGCTGAATTTTTTCACGTGGTTTTCAACGGTTCATAAATCATAGAACAACGATACATGGCATTAATATTACCAAAGAAAATGCTACAGTAAAATCACTTGACATTGTTTTTGTTTAAATGTCATTGACAGTTACCAAATAAACTGAAGATGTTACAACTTCAAAGGAGAAGCTTGCTTAATTGAGAAATTCCCAACTTACAAATTCCCCTCAAATTAGTTTCATCTCTTTGTATACTGTTATATGCTGTTTTGCTGTTGTTGATAGATGGAATTTGTATGCTGTTTTGGAACTTTAAAATGAAAACTTGAACTTGAATTTGACAGTTACTTTGTGAATGAAGATACAGATTAAATACAATTCTGAAGAAAATCATATGCAAATAGATCATATCAGCATTTTGGTAAATGTATATGTAGTTTTATGGATCGAGGGTATTTTAATGAATAATGTTGCAAATTTTGATAGGAAAATTAAAACCTTTTTTTAGTTTTCTCTGACAAGCTCTGTAAAAAGACCCCTTTTTCTCAAATCTAGGTCCTAGACATTTCCTGAAAATTCATCCCTTTGTCATAGAAACCATGGACGCGCGTGCCAGATAGAGATTCATATTATATGCACCCACCAGGGTTTCCACTTGAATGAATTTAGCAAAATAAGAAAATATCAGAATTTTCCTTAAGAATTCTTGCGGGTATGAGATTGATCGCAGAAGCCTTATTCAAAATTAAGTTTGGAACGAGATTGCAAAAAGGCGATTTGATTGGCTCAGTGCCGTGAAACTGGATGATTTCCACGTGCTTCAGCAATTGAACGGTATGCCTTAATAAACTTTTCTGCGACTTCTCTTGAGGTTGAGTCACGCAAATTGTTGGTGCCCGCATGCATAATCATCACATCTGCCTCTCAATCTACATGATTAGCTGTCTCTTCGACTTTCATTCCTGGTTTTGCATTCAAAATAAGTGTGTGATGTTTGTTTGACATTTTATCAGCGTCTATTCTACGTAGCTTGGAGTCTCAAACCATGCAGATGTGGACAGGATTTGCGATGTTTCATTTGAAACTAATCGGCTTAGCTTAGATGCTGTATTTCCCTATTTCCTCTTCCTTTGACTATTGCTGCTTTTGCGTGTTTCGTTTCTGTTTAGCTCCTTTTTTCCCATGTTTTTTCAATGTTGCATTATTGCGAGCTGCTGCATTATTGCGAGTTACTGCATTATTGCGCGATACTGCATTCTTGCGAGATACTGCATTATTTGAGATACTGCATTGGTGCGAGATACTGCGTTATTGCGAGATACTGCATTATTGCGGCCGAAGGTCGCTTACTAATCTGTGTGTAGCTGAGTGAATTTGAGTTTTGAGCGCATACCTTGCTAATTAGGCAATTGTTAAAACAATGGCAGTCACATGCCATGACTTTATTTGATTGGTGGAAAGGAAGAATGAATAGGTTATCATTGGCCGGCCTAACAATTAGTAGGGTTTTCATTGGCTGACTCAAAGAAAAGAATAACCAACAATAGGGCGGCACAGCGACTGCGACTGATGCAGGAAATATTCCAGTGACCTTGCAGTGACGTTGGAAAGGGGCTGGAGTGCGAGATTTCATTTCAAGTTACGAACAAATACTTGGAAATTGCCGATGTGGAAGGTGGAAGCTTCTATGGGACCTGGTAAACAACAAGAAAGATCCAAAAGTTCCAGAGATGCAAAACTGTGCTCGACATCAGTGGATCACACAAGAAGCCAAAACAAACTCACTTTCAAGCTTCAGTTCCTCGGGATCAAAGCTAAATTCCACATTGGTTCAATATAAGAAGGAAACTCTCCACCAAAACAGTTTGTTATGTCACACTAACTGTAACATTCTTTCCGTAGAACGTAACAAGCTCGAGAAGTCCACCTTCGAATTTCCAAGCGTTGCAAAGTCACAAACACTCGGTAAACTTGCTTTGAGATGCGTCCTAAAATTAACTTCCTCTTATAGATTCCTTCCTTTCAACGCAAGTCAATGAAAACAAATTTGAATAACAGTTTAATTCATTTCCATGGTTGCACGGTCAAAGTACTCAAGGCAAATTGTTTGTCTCTTTCAAATGTTCGTTCCATCATTGCAAATCCTCCGCAGAGGCAATCCAGTTGAAGGAGCCCCTTGTAGCGAAACAGCACTAGACTTGTCCCAAGTTTATTTCGTCATCGGTAATAAGTCTACCTGAAAGACTATGAGCAAGTCTACACTTCTGGGGACAATCTTTCCTGATTCGAAATCATTTTATATCCAACAATACTATGATTCTGCTACCCGGCCGCATGTTGTAATTTACAAGTTACTAGTTGTTAGATACTGCATTAGTGCGAGATACTGCGTTATTGCGAGATACTGCATTATTGCGAGATACTGCATTATTGCGAGATGCTGCATTTGACTTAATGGAAAGTTGATTTCATTGTCAACCCGAGATGTCTCAACATTAAAGGGCCCAGGTCAACATCGCTGCTTTGCGCGCATAGCTCATCCTCGATACCCTGTGTTCTTGAGTTTCAGATGTTCAGAAAATATGGCTGCTCGCAGTGGAAGGACAAGGGCCACAGTGATCCAGTAAGCGTTTTTGATAACAAGGAGAGTCAAACGAGCAAATTGCAACTGTTTGTCAACTCTTGTAAACCGTTAGAGTATCGTGGACTTTCTCATTTTTCTAATTGACCTGTCTAGTTTCTTTCAAACGGTGATATCAACGGTTTCCATTCCTCACAACATGAAATGTTACATTTTATCATTAGATTAAATCAGCAGAGCTTGAAGAAAAAAATTGCAAAAAATAGCAGTCGGTACTCCCTGGTATCGAACTCAGGTTTTGTGTGTGAGAAGAGTAATATTCTACCGCTATGCCAACCAGGCTCTTCCGCAGTAAAAGACTGCCGATTGCAGCCTTTCATATTAACAACAGCCGAAGGCCGCAAAGCATCGATGTTGACAAGGGCTCTTTAAGTCCGATGTACACAATCGTTGGACGCACGAGTTTCTTCAGCTTATTTCATTGTATTCACTTCACTTGCATTGTTTTACAAGGACAATTTTTTGGGTAACTACGTAGTTGCAATGTACCCAATCTTCCCAATGCAGGCAATTAATGCTTTTCAATAATTCTTCCTCAAATTGGCTATAATAATGTTCCTTACTAGATATGCAATATTTTTAACAATATGGTGGGACCTCCGATGACTTGGTGTCTATTTCCGCCATTATTATTATTATATGATTCCTATCCTTGTTCAAAACACAAGGGCACTGAAGGCTGGCTTTGTGGCCAACCAGCTTGCTGGATACATATTGCTGTCTTTTTTTCTTCTTTTTTCATTGTTCGCTTATTTTGTTAGACAACTTCTTTAGCTTTCTCCCCATTTCTTTTATTTCTTTCTTGTTTCCTTCCAGTGTTTGCAATATTCTAAAGGTTTTTTCCCTTTCCATTTTATCTTTGAAGATGTTGTCCATTCCTGGACAATGTAATATATAGTGTCTTGTCTACTGTTCTTTCTCCATTCAAAATTTACATCTCCATACCCTATCCCAGTACGGCTTTCTTGGGGCGGGATCTAAAACCCCTGTTCTTCCTCTCAATATTGCACTGGCAACTTTTCTACTTAATTCCGCATATTTTTTTGGCTCTCCTGGTGTTACCTCGTCAATTGCGATATCACCATATCTTTCGCTTGCCTTAATTATCTTTCCAAACTGTATTTTTATCTATTTTTCATTTTGCCTTTTATAATTTCTTTCCATTTCTGTTTGCTTGTGTTCTTTACCTCTTGGATATCAATTTTCATTTCATCAGCAATTTGAATTATCTGTAAGAACCACGGTAGTTCCCGTCATATTTGTGCCATGATAGACACAGTAGATATACCTTTGAGTTCTTCCTTTAATTGATTTTGAAAAAAAACCAACATTCCCCATTTGATTCAATTCCCGCGTGCATAAACAGTATCGCCAGTATCAGTAATATGGATGATGATACTCTTTGTCATCAACTCTTGCTTGGAGATCCATCTCCAGGCACTATTGAAAACAGAGTAATACTGGAAGCGACGATCTCATTCAAAAAAATTCTGGCAGATTTGATTGATACAACAATATAAAACCAGCAGCGGCAGTTCCATATTCCTAGTTCCCATCATCGTGTTTGTACCCTTTTCTGTTTCTCTTGTTTTGTTCCGCTTTGCTGTGGTGGATTACTGGGATAAACTATGCACTGAAATAGTTTTCACTCGTCTTACAGCTACGAGTTGAATAGCTCTAATTTCAAATTTCTTTGACCAGTAATCTGCCTTGGCTCAGTTGTTTTGTTGTTGTTTGTGCGTTATGTGTCTTGGTTTTGCGGTTTTGTTCTGTGTTTTTTGCATAGAAAATTAATTTGATTTATAAGTGCCATCCATAGTGAAGACCCGGTGACTTCATGTCTTTTTTCACTATGGACGGCGCAATGTAATATAACATTATATATTGTAGTTTTTTAATCTTGATAGAAAAAAATAAATAAACAAACCAAGCCAAAGAAAGCCTGTTGTGTGGGGGCATTTGATAACCCTATCTTGATTTGGGCTTTGAGCAACCCCGCTGGATCTAATTCAATTAAAATGATTACGAGAATTTCTTGAAGTTTTTTATCAATCAGTTCACCTGGCAGAGAACAAAAGAGATCTCTTTCCACCAACGAGGTGGGTTCCTCGATTTTGGGAACCACACGTGACTTGGGCAGTCATTGTATCGCTAATGCGCAGACTCTAATGGAGGAGGAGCCTCACTTCTCTTCACGGAATAAGTAGAGTCTGCACGCGGGCTACGTTTTTGATGGATAAAAGGTGCATTATTTGTTGGATGTCAAAAAATGCTATCTCGACAGGGAGAGGCTGCGGAATGCAGAATCAGGCTACAAAGATGCTGGTCAGTAAGGTTCTCTAAGTTGAGTATTTAACGAAACCAACAAGTAGAGTTGAAAAATAGGTTTAGAACTTCAAACTGGATATGCATTTAAGAGCAGCAAATTTATTTCAGGAGGAACTTCAGCCTGATGAGATGACTTCCGATGCACTATCTGCAAGGGGTCGTGGAGGTAGAAGAGGCGGATTTCGAGGCCAATCTAGAGGTGGGGCGCGTGCCCGTGGGAGCTCGAGAAGCAATAACAGAGGTGCAAGGGGTGGCCAAGCAAGAGAAGGAGAGAAGAAAAGAGATATTAAAGAGCATGGACCAGATAGAGGACGCGGAAACCGGGGATATGGTGGAAGGGGACGTGGAGGAAGAGGCGGAAAACACAATCAGAAATCATTGGCAATGAAAAAATCAAGTAGAGGTATGACTGGGATATAACACGGTACGATAATTATTAGAACGATAAGAAATTTAAAATTGACATACAGTTGGATATAGAATCATATTTAAGTAATTTTGATCCCTTAATGCTTTCACACATCGACATGATATCGTGTTTTTGCCTTATTGAACTTTCTTTGTTATCACATTGCATGTAGAATACTGGCACAAACACTTCGCTCTTTTAGTAACGTTCATCCTACATTTCATTTCATTTCATTTCATTTTAACTTATTTATCCACGGTTACCCCGTCAATCAAAGATTGCTTTTCAGGGGGCCGTGCTTAAAACCTAAAGAGAAGTTTTTTATCGTTTAAAAGCCCTATCCTAATTATAATAATGCATAAAACAAATAAGTAAATAAATGAATAATAAAAAGAAACAGCAAAATAAATCATCTTTTTACAGCGTCTTTAAATGCTTTGAAAGAGGATGCCTGCTTGACTTCCAAATCTAAGTGGTTCCAGACTCTAGCACCACGATATGAGAAAGCTCGTTGACCATTGCACGTTTTCATTAGAGGGACTTGGAGATCAGCTGCCGAGTTTCTCAAATTTTTCCTACAGCATGCCGAGCTTTTGGTAAAAGTTTCTGACAGATAGTCTGGAGCAAGGTCATTTATTGATTTATAAACCATGCAAGCCGTCTCGACTTTTATCATATCCGCTACCGTAGGCCAATTTAGAGTTTTTATCAAGGCACTAGCAGAAGAATCATAACTACTGTTGGTCACAATTCTAGCAGCACGGTTTTGAAGTTTTTGCAGCACCTGCAACCTAGTCCCCCCACATGCTCCCCAGACTGAACAGCAGTAGCGGAGGTGCGGTTCAACGATACCACGATACATTTTACAAGGAGTGTCCTGTGGCAGTAACTTCTTGGCATATTTAAGGAATCTAATTGCACGAGAGACCTTAGATCGTACAAAATGGATATGTTCATCCCAAGCCAGATGTCTATCAATCCGCACCCCTAAATATTTGACGTTACCTACCATTTCGACATCGGAGCCCCCAATAGTAAAAGAGGGAGGTTCCACTAGCTTTGTCGAAATCTCCTTAAGGTTGGGGCGAGATCCAATTACTATCGCCTGTGTCTTGAGGACATTCAGTGACAGTTAATTGCCTTGGAGCCATTTCCGTAAAGAATCAAGCTCTTTGTTCAGCGTCATATTCAGATCGTTGACACTTTTTGCAGTAAAGGAGATGCTGGTATCATCAGCATACATGGTCACCTGGCAGCTCTCCAGACAAAACGGAAGATCATTGATATAGACTATAAAAAGAAGGGGTCCAAGACAAGCTCCCTGAGGTACACCACAGTGTATTTCTTCTATTCGTGAAGAAACACTATTGACCTTGCATAAATGCCGTCTGTCTCGGAGATATGACGTAAACCAGGCAAGCTCGTTACCAGAAACTCCATATTTCTGCATCTTTTTCAGCAGGATATCATGATCAACAGTATCAAACGCTTTTTTTAGGTCTATAAACACCAATGCAGTGTATTTCCCCGTATCCATATTTTATTTCTATTTATTTCTATTTTATCTTTTTTACCCATGGTAGCCCCTCAGTCGAGGACTGCTTTACAGGGGGCCATGCTAAAATATATAAAAAAAAGAAGAAAAAAAATATATATTTTATCAAAGTAACGTGAAAAACCGAATCAATAATCTAATTACAATCGCTAAAATAAATTTTATATAAATACATTAAAAATAAACGAAAAAGAAGGTCTCTGATAATCATTTTATGGCTTTCATAAACTTCTTTAAAGTGGACGCATTTTTAGTCGTTTTAGAAAAACCATTCCAAAGTTTCGCACCCTGGTAAGAGAAGCATCTCTGTCCTGTGGTCGTTCGGAGAAAAGGGACTCTTAGGTCACAATCCGAATTTCTAAGAGACCGTGTTGTAGAGACGTTGACTTTGGTAGACATGTCACTCATGTAGGACGGTGCATCACCATTCAGGGATTTGTAAACAATCCTAGCAGATTCAAGATCAATTATTTCCCTTACTGTGGACCATCCAAGTGCACGAATGACTGGGAGTGGCGAAGCATCGAATGGGCTGTTAGTGATTAATTTTGCCGCTCGATTTTGCAGTTTTTGAAGTTTTCCTATAATTGATACGCCAGCATTGCCCCAAACGGGGCAGCATTATCTGAAATAGGGCTCTACCAGGCTTCTATACATGGTTTCAATGGTAGCGGGCGGAAGATATTGTTTTGCATAACGAAGAATGCCAATACCCCTGGAGATCTTTTTCGTGACAATACTCAAATGATTGGTCCATTTGAGTTCTTGATCCACTTGAACTCCGAGCTATTTTACATCACTTACAAGTTTAACATCTTCAGAACCAATTTTAAACTGCGGCTTAGGAGCGTCAGGCGTATCTATCTTGCGTAGCTTTTTGTTGCTTCCAATTACCATTGCTTCTGTCTTAGCAACGTTTAAAGACAATTTGTTGCCTTCAAGCCAACCCTTCAAAGCTGTTAAGTCAGCATTAATGGCATGATTCATTGCATCAGCAGAATCAGAAGAATAATATAAACAAGTGTCATCGGCGTACATTGACACGTTTGATTTTTCAAGACAATTTGGAAGATCGTTGATGTACACCAAGAAGAGAAGTGGCCCTAGGCATGACCCTTGTGGTACCCCACAGTTTACGACCTCTGTTTTAGAAACCTTACCATTGACCTTGCAGTATTGACGCCTATTTTCGAGATAAGACTTAAACCAGTTAAGTTCCTTCCCCTCTAGACCGTAAAAATTTAGTTTTGCCAACAAATTTCGTGATCTACGGTATCAAAAGCTTTCTTGAGATCGATAAAAATGGCAGCCGTATATTCACCCCTATCAATGTTCATGTACCAATCATTCGTGCATCTAAGAAGACATGTTAAGACCGAGTGAAGGCTCCGAAAACCAGACTGCTTACAGAATATCAGTTTATTTCTATCGAAATAGGAGTATACCTGGCCAAAAACGAGCTTTTCAAACAAACGGGAAATGACCGAAAGAACTGATATGGGTCTATAATTCGATCTGTCATCCTTGGGACCTTTTTTATGGATAGGGGCTACTCTGGCGATTTTCCAGCTGTCTGGAAAGCGACCGGTGGAAAGAGACAAGTTGAAGAGCTGCACAAGCGAAGGAGCGAGTATTTCGATGCCAACCTTGAGAAAGAAGACAGAGATAAAATCTGTACCATAGCCATTGGATGTCTTAAATTCTTTGCATGCTTTAATCACATTTTCGGGGTTCACAGGTACAAATGCAAATTTTTCAACGTCTTTCTTACGCTCACCATATTTGCCTGTTAAAAGAGGGTTCTCTTTGTTAGGAATTTTATCACTTAAGTCCTTTCCCACATTACAGAAAAATTCATTCATAGAGTCAGCTATTTCGGTTGGATCAGAAATGACCTGATCACCATCCCTGATCGTCAAGATTTCCGTTGTCTTAGACCTCTTATTTACCAACTGGTTGATGGTTTTCCAGGTTTCTTTGGTGTTGCCTTTGTTTGACTCAATTTTTGAGGAGAAATGTTCCCTTTTCAACTTCCGGTTCAAATTATTTGCTTTGCAGCGCATTTGTTTGTAGGCATTCATGAGAAGCTGTGACTTCGCCTTTACAGCTCTAGTTCTCAGCTTGTCCCTTGCCCTAAGAAGCTGTTTCAGTTCCGGAGTAATCCAAGGACTGAAGCGCTCAGTAACTCTACGCTCTCTAAGAGGGGCATGCTTCTCAATTATATCTGACAGGGTGCGAGACCAACAGCATTGTCCAAATCATCAGAGTTATAAACAATTGCAGACCAATCAACGAATGCTAAGTCACTAAGGAAAAGGTCCTCCTCAAAGTTTTTCATCTGCCTAGACGTTATTACCTTATGCTTTGCGCTCAAAGAGCCTCGAAATTTTCTACAAACGTATACCAAGTAGTGATCGCTAATACAGGTCTTAAGGACTCCAGATTCAACAACATTAAAGTGGTTGCTGAATGCAATGTGATTAATTATAGAAGAGGTATCGATTGTCTCTCTAGTGGGCTCTGAGATTAACTGCTTCAGACCAAAGGAGTTGTAGAGATCTAAAAGGCGCTTAGTGTTGTTAGTTAAACTTTGATTTGAGTCAGTTTGAGGGCTTTTAATAGAACTTACATCGCAGTTCGTGTCGCCAAGCAGAATAATCTCCTTTCCCTCCGATTCCAAACATTTTAGAACTCCTTCGAGTTTGTCGAAAGTTTCTGTTCGATCGGAAGGAGGCCGATACCAGGAGACAACGAAAAACGCTTTTGCTCTGACAGGTTTAACTTCAATACATCTTAGCTCTAAAGAGGAGACAGGAAGGTCCTCGCGGATAACGACCTCCAAAGAGTCTCTAATATAGAAAGCTACCCCGCCACCATTCCTGTTTCGATCGTATCTGTCGAATTGGTAGCCCTCTACTTTCAGTAGTTCACTGGGGAAATCAGCGTTGATTTTTGTTTCATTTAAAGCCAAAATATGAATATTTTGTTCTTGAAGGAGAATTTTTATTTCGTCAATGTGAGCAGGAAGGCTGTTTATGTTCAAAGAAGCTATAACCATTCCCTTCCGGAAACCCAATTTTGTTCTGAGAGGAATTGAGGGCCTCGAAGGAACATCTACCGAATCTACAGCTTCAGTTACAGTAGAAACATCTTCACCAAGATTTGAAACAAAGGGATCGGGGAGACTAGTTTCGAGGATTGAAGGGACAAGCGAAGGATTTCCTGTCTCATTGGGCATATCAGACTCAACCGTTGTATCTACAAAATCGTGCAGTCAGCGGTCAGATTTGCAAACCTCAAGAAAGTTCTTGGCAAGGATGTTATCGCCTTCTCTGTTCAAGTGTAATTTGCTGCGATTTAAATGTTGTAGGGGCTCGATATTTGGATGGTCAACAAATCTGAATTTTTCGTCACGACACATATCTGCAAGAATCAGATTCACCTTTTTTCTCTTGGTCTCCAAGTAGTCACCCCTGGCTATTAAACCGGAGACGATTACCTTGACACCTTTCTCTTCGATGGATTTAGCTAGTTGCACGATGCTTTCAGCAATCTTCACTTCACTCAGCTCTTTATTGCTGAGATCATTTGTACCGGCATGTAATATGATCTTATCAGGCATTCTTTCAACTGATGGTTGGCAGTAGGATATCATATCCTTCACAGTGGCACCATTAAAAACCTTAACTGAAATGTTTTCATTATTTTCGCTTCTCCGCTTAAGGTCCCAACTCTTCACATTTTTCACCATGGAATCACCGCAGATGACTGTGGTGCGGGAGCCATTTCTATTCAGCTTTTGAGGATGCCCCTCTGCAGCGTTTTTTCAGCCTTCGGGGATTTGGTCAGATATAGACGAACCATTTCTTTTCAGTTTTTGTGAATCATGCTCTGAAGCGTTTTTTGAGCCTTCAGGGATTTGGTCAGATGTAGACGAACCATTTCTTTTCAGTTTTTGTGAATCTTGCTCTGAAGCGTTTTTTGAGCCTTCAGGGATTTGCTCAGATCTAGACGATCCATTTCTTTTCAACTTTTGCGAATCTTGCTCTGAAGTGTTGTTTGGGCCTTCGGGGATTTGCTCCGATGTGGACGATCCATCTTGACTCTTGTTTACGCATAGACTTTCAGACTTTCTTTTATTCCTTCTCTTTTTACTTTTCCTTTTTTTGTCGCTATTTGTATTGTTTCCTGTTGATTTCACAATTACATTTTCTTTAATATCTTCGTAAACAATGGCGCTATGCGATGTTAATTCATGAGACTTGGTTTCTAGGCGACCGTTGCAAGGACGATGATGATGGCTGCATGACGACCTAGACGAAGAACTTTCCACCGCAGAGGGTGTGGTCGATTTACTTACAGCAGAGCAAGCCTCAAGTTCCCCAATTCTAGACTTCAGCTGGATGTTTTCTATACGCAAATTGTTGCTAAGATCTCTTTCTACCTGAAGCAAAGTGTTCCAGTCGTTGGTGCAAGACAGGAGACTTGTACAATCTTAACAGGGAGGAAGTGCGACCTTTTTAAAGTTGGGGAAATTTGTTGTGACTTCTTAATGGCATCACCATTGATAGATCTGACAACTTTTTCTGGGGGGGGGGATGTACTTCATTACGACCCTGTTTACACCTGCATTCGGACTTTGATAAAAGGACTATGACAAAACGTTGAAGAGTTCCAAACCCATTTTTATGAACATTTCTAGCTCATATGAGTTTTTTATAGACGCAAGGTCAGTTCAAACTTCTTCAGCTTTGACTCGTTAGATGATATAATTGACGTTGTTGCTACACAGAACCTCATCTTTTGTTGACTTTATCGCTTCTCGAGCAGAATAAAAAGTGGTTTGCAGTTTTTTGGTTTTTGTTGTTTTGTTCATTTTTCGAACCATTAGTGAGAAGTTTCTAAAATACTACCCATCTACCCAAGGTTGCTACCATAAGAAAATTAAGAAGTGGCCTAAGATCACAAATAATTTTCCCTAAAAGTTCTGCATTCACAGCGATTAGTTGAATGCGTGTTGTCACTCATTATCCTCCTGGCAGAATGAGGGAGTCGTCCATTTGAGAAATATTAATATTCGTAACAAAATTTTCATTTTGATCATTGTTATTTTGTATTTTCTTGTGTGGTCCCGGTTTGAAAAACGGCTTTGCTTCAGAAACAACCTTTCTAGCTACGCCGTTGAGGTCTTTATCAAAATAAGTTCCAGGTCACCCTGTCTAGGAAATGACTAACGCATCTTCACCTCCAGACAACCTCAGTCTTAGGCTCTTGAATAGAGTAATTTTATCTTCCCTTTCATTCCCTTGGCCTTGAAACTCTTCGACCTTTCGATAAGTTAGCTCCCTGCTGAGTACTATAGTAACTGATTTGTGGGCAACCCCAGTCATTGTTTACATTTTTATCACTTGAAATATTTTTACAAATGTATCACTGTGTGTTAGAGAACTCTCGCTTCAGAGTATCGGGCGAATGAAAAAACGCGTGGTGTTTGGCGCACTGTAACGTCGTAATGTTTTAAAAGCTGATTTTTCCCTTTTATTTCATCCTCTGGACCATTGTGCCGTAGTAAACATTTGGTATTTGCATCAAACATCTTCTAAATAAGTACATGATTCTTACAATGAAATAACATAACTGGATGCGCAAAGAAGTACCCTTGTTTAAGAAATCACAAAAACTCTATTATTTGATAAATAATAAAATTTTATTTTTGATCTCTTTCTCAGTGATCCAAATATATTTAAGAGTGATAGAATGTTTGTTTTTTATTACTTGAGACGAATGAAATGATAGGTGAAAAAACCTCATTCAGACATACTTTTTAAGCAACAGTTTTTATCAATCCAAAATTTCCAAACAACGAGTTAATGCAAGATGTTGTGGCATTTGTAGCGAGGAAAGACACTTGGTGAGTGGGTCCTCGCTACAAATGCCACTTGCAAAATTCTTAGAAATATCAACGATGAACTAATGATAAAAAGAAGAAAGCAAGCGGAATGTGCGCACTAAAGCAAGGCAAATGACGAGTAAAATTGATTTAAGTATCCCAAAAATTCGCACAAATCGCCCACCAACCCACCCACCAACCACAATCACGAGCTCACCGGCAGAGAGAACACAACAGAATGCGACGGCGGGAGCAGTCCGAGGAGCAGAGGTCACCCATACTCACTCCGGGAGCACTACAGTCAAAAAGCGGGTTAGGTGGCTGTCTTCCAAAAAGAAGCGTCCAGAAGTTTTAATGAAAGAAATAGTTGCTTCTACGATGATGCTATTTGCAAAAGTGCCCTCACTTTGATCCCCTATAATAACAAGTAACAAAGATATTTTCAGTCCATGCTAGCAACATTGTATCCGACTTGCGAGACTGTATCTTATTAGAACAACTTCAGAGCACAAGCACCTTGGAATGATCATGGATCATAAACTCGATTTTCAAAGTCACGTTAGAGAGGTAATTCTGAAGGCACGTAGAGGTATTGGGTTGATAAAATATCTTTCCAAATATGTTTCTAGGGAGGCCCTAGATCAAGTTTATAAGCTTTATATAAGGCCACACTTAGATTACGGTGATATAATCTACCATAGATTTGACCCTGAAATGCATCTTAAAATCACAAAAAGTTGGAGTAGGTACAATATTCAGTGGCTCTAGCTGTGACTGGAACATGGAGAGATACAAGTAGACAGAAGCTTTACGAGGAACTGGGTTGGGAGACTTTCTATCAAAGACGATGGTACCGTAGATTGACTCATTTCTTTTGTTTAAGAAGGTCCAAATCGCCTGAATATCTCTTCAATGAAATACCACAAGAGCGTCAATTAGCGTACAATTTGAGAAATCCACGTGCATATGAGCAACCAGTGGCAAGGACAGTTCGTTTTTCCAATACCTATTTTCGAGACACGCATGGAATTCACTTGACAGCAAGATCCAGAATACTACTACAATCACACAATTTAAAAAGAAATTGGTCTCAATCTTTCGACCAGTTAAAAATTCTACATATCGCGTATCTGACATCCCAGGTATAAGATCATTAACTGGGCTCCGTGTTCAGTTTTGTGCATTAAATGAGCATCGTTTTAGACATGCCTTTGACTGTCTTTCTCTAGTCTGTAATTGTAGTGTAACCACTGAGGATAACGAACATTTCCTCCTGCACTGCCCACAGTATTACACCTTTCGTTTGGATCTCTTTGGCCAGCTCTTTGACATCTCAGGATTTGATCTCACTCGCCTTGATGATAGATCCCAGTGTAATATTCTTCTATATGGAAGCCCCCGTTGCAGTGTGATAGAAAATAGCATTTTTCTCCAGTATACAATATCCTACATCAAAGATACGGGCCGGTTTGATTAAATAGATTATCCTAAACAGCAGCAGCTTTTACTTTTCTTTTCACTTTTCTTTCTTAGATGTTTGTCTTAAGATAGATGCTGGACAAGTCTGCAGGAATTATTTCTGACCATTAATCTTTCAATTACTATATCCTTAATTCCGTAGAAACTCCTTGCACCTTGAGATACACTTGTTGACTCTTTTGTTTGGTATACTTCTTTATTTATTATTCTTACCTTTTTTTCTCAGAAATGTAACTAGTTGAAAATTATAAGTACCATTCATAGCCAGAACTCGGTGACCTTGTGTCTTCTTTGGTTTTGGATGGTACATTAGTTGTATTATAAAAAAAATTGTGTCAGGTTTTATGATGGATAAGAAAAAGACTTTATCGAGGACATATTGACGTTGTGCCGTAAACTAGGGGCAGTGCATGTGGTATCTTCCTCTTCTGTACCACTAACGCAAATTGAAGTTAACTGAAGTTAACTGGAAGCCTTGTTCGTAGCTTTCTGCACAAAATATCATAGCTTTTATAAACTGGGACTTTCTCGGGTCTGATGATTCAAAGCAATCTGCTCTTGAAGCTGCAAGAGACGCAGAACCTTGTACAGTTTTGTAGAACTCGAAAAGTGCATTATTCTTCTCATGTTTTGTTCATTACAACTCTGGTTTCAAACAACATGATAATCTTTTAATCGATTTAAGATTTTTTATTGTTCTAGAAGTCAACAAGCGTAGCTCTTTCGTCTCTCCGTGATATTCATGTTGAACCAAGAAACTTATTTTACGAAACAAATAGTTTTATCTGGCAGTCATCAATGCTTTCTGGCAGTATGCTACCGTATCAGGCAGCCCAAAAAGATGCTCAATTTTGCCAACTTTACTCCCAGTCACAAGATAAGCTAAAACTGGGAAATTATAAATGTGTCTTTATCCACTTGACAGAGAAGGATCTCATAGATCGATTGGCCAAGTAATAACAGTTAATTAATTTTTCAAACAGGAATCCTTTTTGAGACACCCGATTCTTGGCAAAAAGCTTATGAAATGAAGCTGTGAACGCCTAAAGAGAGGCTCACATCGTCTTGCAAAACCTTGGGATTCATAGTATGTGTCTCAAGTTATATGTCACCTGCGAATACCTGCGAATGAGAAGAAAAGAGGTAGTTTGCAAAGGAAAAAGTTCGCTTTCTGCAAATCTCAGGTGACATCTAATTTTAGAACGACTCTAGTTTACATTTTGAGACACAGAGAAATACCTTGGAATTTTTCAAGTTTCGAAAGTTTATTATTTGCACGAAATTGGTCGTCACTGAATTTTCGAAAGCATCTAATTTTACTCGGTCTTTTTGACTACCTTGGTACTTTTCTGCGAACTGCATAATTTAAAAAATGTTTGCGTCTATATTGATACTGTGTAATGGTAAATGCATTGCACTGTAAACTGAAACTTCTATGACAATACGAGTTGACCCCTCGATATTGAGCTCTGTGATCCCATTACAGGTGCATCTCTCCTCAAATTAAATTAGTATCTGATAAAGCGTTCTTTCGTCTTTCTTCTGCCCTTACAATGCGCTAAGTGGTGTCAAATTGCTAAGTTTTGTACAGCTCTTGCAAATTATTAACATTGGCCATTTTAGATGCTCGGCGCTAGGAATCTTCGTGCGAGCGAAGTGAGCGCTTTGCTTCAAGAGGTTGATATAAAAAATGGCATGGCATATGACCTGTTTGCTTCTTGCTGTATTTACCTTGCCGAGTTTCTCCATTTAACATCAAGAACCGTGATCTTCCGTAAATATTTGGTACAAATCAGAAATCTTTATACGACAGTCAATGGAGTATACTCCAAGCCGTGCAATGCGCCTGTCCATTTGTCCCTGATTAATTGCGCGAGATTCTATGTAAGTAATTAACAAAATGACAAAATAGGATCAAACGCTATTATTCATTTAGAGTTGGCGTTTCAAAGTTATGCACGGCTAACATTGAAAAACGTCACCAAACTACAAAGTGAGCCAATAAGAACTATTGTAGTTTGCACGCCCACTGCTCTCTGGATAGCAAGATGATTTCATTGGTAGATGTATAATTTGATTGCAGACATGCTCAAATATTTTGAAGTTTACCTGACTGAAATCGGTCACTCCGTTCTGAATTTACAAGAGATATCGTGAAGAACCCCCTGCAAGAAACTTTTGGAATGGAGAACGACGTAGAGCACAATCAAACATTCCCAATATTTCTGCCTTACAGCGATTACTGATCTATATTTCGACATGTATGATCCCTTTTGGCAGGATGAAAGTGCCATCCTTGTTAGAAGCATAACCTAATTAGTTCTCCCGACGTTGTCCTCGCATGACTATAATTATTATTATTATTATCAATTTCTTTAAAGTAGGCATATGCAAAGGCAGCTCTAAAATACATGCTAATTCAAGCCTACTACAAAGTAGAATTTGTCAAAATTAGTAACATAAAAAGAAAACGCATTTATGGTACAAAATAATTAGGTATAAATAAATATGTACAGTATGTACGATAAGATGTTCTTTAACGTATTGAAATAATTGCTGTAAAGATAGAAATGTTTCGAAAATTTGATGTCAAGGAAACCCATCATAGTTTCAGAATTTACTGGCCAATTTCAGTCAGTCAAGTAGAAAAATCTATTCGGTTATGTTCACTACTATTATTTTGCAATTTTTGCAAATTTTTGACACCATTATGGACTTGGTATATAGGGAGCGGCGTTGTTGCAATTGGCAAACTATTTCATTGACTCATTTAGCAGCTAATCGAAAGCCCAGGCGTAGGTGTATTTGGGTGCGGGCGGGGATTTGCAATCGGGAAAGGTATCGATTTTCCAGATATTGGTGTCAGGAAAAGTTTCGATTTTCACGATGTTGGTATGAGAAACAGTAACCATTTTCAAAATTTCGATATAAAACATAAGGTCGGATATATTTTCTGAAAACTTTGTTTAACGTCAGGTATAAAGTCAGGTATAGTTCCTCGAGAATTGGTATAAGGAACGCATATGTTTTTGAAAGAGTTTGTCGCAAGATTTGTCAAGAAGAGTTTGAAAGCTTTTTAGGTGCTTTTCAAGGTGACAGTCTGTCTGGAAAAATTTTCACACTTGTCCTTGCTGCTGCTCTAAACCATCTAAGAGCAGTTTCTGGAAGACCAAACCACCCACTTCTATCAACTGGATTGTCCCTTGAATGGCAATATGCAGACGATTTTGATTTCTTAGTTGAAGATATTTAACAGCTCAGACTAGCTGAGGAATACACTAAGCAAATTTTACCGCAATGGAACCTTACTGCTAATGGAACAAAAACAGAATTTGCGAAAGTTAGTCATCATAGTAAAACTGAAAAAGATGATCAGGATCAGCCATTAATCAACAACGAACCATGGCGTTCAAGTAAATCATTGGGATCATTATTGTGCTCTGAAAAAGATATCACCATTAGTCACTGCATAAAGAGTGAAGCTGCGTTGAAAAATTCGAAAAAGTCTTGTTGACAAGAAAAAAGATCTCGCTTGCTAGGAAGCTGAGACTGTATGAAGCTCAAGTGGTATCAGTCATGCTTTACTACTCAAACAGCTGGTTTGCAACTAAAACCTTTCTCGAAAAATTAGATGTTAAACACAGGCGATACCACAGAAGATATCCAGGAGTGATCAGCAATAACACTTTGTATAAACGATGCACCGTCGCAAAGCAATCGGACAGAGTTAGCGAATATCGTTGGCGTATGCTTGGTCATATTTTGAGGAGTGATGAGAATACAGGAGCTCAATTAGCACTAACATTAGCTGTCGAGGCAGATAGTAAATGAGTAAGATTTTTCTATAGTCTTAAATACGAAGAAAAAATGTTAAAAAACCATAAAATTTAGGGAAAGAATGAAATCTTATTGCAAATGCATACTATAATAGAATCTAAGAGTTAAAAAGTAATTTAAAAACACCCCAAATTTGAAATGGCAGGGATGGCAGTAAAAGTTCAGTGCCACCTTATTTCCATAATGGTCCCCCCCCCCAGATGTGTCTTTATAAGAAAGGTTTTCGCAAAAGAGCAGAAAATAAATGGATTATTGTTCAAAATATCATAGTAATGCAGCATTTTGAATATCGATCTATGGATGGATACGTCTTTAACTTTTAGAAATTTAATGATATATATTGATATATAGGGGCTGTTTTCTCGGTTTTGAAGATCATTAAAGAATTCTCCTATATCTTTTGCTTGAAACCGCTAACATTCTTGCAAGACTTTCGATGAGATTTTAGACTGTTCCAAATTTTGGGTCCTAGGAAGGAGAGATCATTTTGTCTCGTGTTACTCTTTCGAAGTGGTTGATTTAGTTTATTTTTAGATCTTCGAGTGATCCGGCCCTGGCCAGCTGGTGAGAACGTCTGTGACACGTAAGAAGGGGCTGAAATACCAAAACAATTGAACACGTCTGTAGCAATGCAATGTTTAATCAGCATTTAATTGGACGCATTGGAAGACCAAGAGTAATTTGTTCACGCTAATAAAAAACTATTTGAATAA